>VXAX01005967.1:286958-403904 GCA_013399835.1 Leptocoma aspasia
GCTCTATCCATCTATATCTATATCTATATCTATATCTATATCTATATCTATATCTATATCTATATCTATATCTATATCTATATCTATATCTATAAATCACCAGGAGTTCACCTGGGGGGACAATTCCGAGTTGGCACAAGGACACAGGGAAGCCTGGAAAGAGCCCAGAGGGGGCATAGATAGACCACAGAATATGCTGAGATGGAAGGGACTCACAAGGATCATCCAGTCCAAGCCCTGGCCCTGCACAGACCCCCCAGCAATGCTACCCTGATTCACCAAATGCTCCTGGAGCTCTGGCAGCCTCGGGGCCGTGCCCATTCCCTGGGGAGCCTGGGCAGTGCCCAGCACCCTCTGGGGGAAGAACCTTTCCTGATCTCCAGCCTAACCCTCCCTTGACACAGCTCCAGCCGTTCCCTGGGTCCTGTCCCTGTTACAGTGAGCAGAAGTTGGTGCTGTCCCTCCACTCCCCCTTCTGAGCAAGCCTTCCACCTTCCCGCTTTCCTACCCAGTGCTCTGGAGAAAAGGAAGAAATCCTGGCTAGGTTCACTTCCAGAGAAATGCTGGATTAGCTCTGGAGTGCAGGAAGTGCTCCCTGAGTCCCCTGGGAGGAGGTGAAGGGCTGGGATGGGCAGTGGGAGCACAGGGTGACCCAAAGCCAGCACAGAGAGCTGTGTCCAGCTGAGCCAGAGCTGCTCCCTCATTCCTCCTGACTCCCAGCTTTGCCTGAGGAATGTGCCCTGTCCTGGGGATGGCCAGTGAGGAGGAAGGAAAGCTATGTCTGGAGTGCTGATGAAGTAATCCTGTCTGGGAATCATTGGAAACACTGATCTGCCGCCCTCCAGCTTTTCTCAGGAGAACATGCTGGGGGGAGAGGCAAAGACAGCTTCATACCTCACATTTTTGGATTTTTTTTGTTTCCCCCCAGAGTTATTAGGGCTCCTTTTTTGTGCATCTTGTTCCCACTGGGTCTGCATGTTTCCTAATCATGGAGATGTGCCAGGTCTTCTCTTTCCCAGAGGAATTGCCATAATTTGGATCAAGAAATAACAACATTCCCAGCCTTTTTTCCATCAACATGAGATTACCACATTTCCTAAATACTTCAAATTGTACTTGAGTGCCTGGCAGATGATTGCAGATGTTGCCACCTCCTTTCCCAGATTTCATGTTTATTTTCCATGTAGATCCAAGTTCCTGGCTTATCAGCCAGTACCAAAGCAAGGACATGTCCCCTCAGTCCCCAGCTCAGCAGCAGCAGGGGCTGGTGACATCCCTGGCGCTCCTTGGGACTCTCTGTGGTGTCAGAGGGAAAACAATGGCCCTGATTAATGAGCTGCCACTGCCCAAGACCAAACAATTTTGACCTGGAGCTGCTTTCTGTGACCCCTTCCCATAAATCTGCAGCTGATCCAGCAATCCAGGTCACAGACAGCCAGGAAAGGCCGTGGCATTGTAATTCCAGGGGCTGCCTTGGAGTAGATGCAGGTGAACCCCAAAGGTGATGTTTGGATTGCAGAAAAGCCAAGGGAAGGTCACAGGGTTTGTGTGTCAGCACCCAGAGCAATCAGGTGGCCTTGCTGAAGGGTTTTGCTGATTGCAGGAGGAAACCAGGGTGACCCTGTGCCACCTCAGCCGGAAATGCTGATGCATCTGTGGCTGAGGAAAAACCTTGTAGGAACAAATCCCAAAAGCTGGGCCAAAGCCTTATCTTATCTCCAAACACTTTCTTCACTTAGCAGTTGTTTTTACTGTGCTGTTGTTGACGTCTCCCCGCTCCAGACTAATGATTTAATTTTTCGTTGTTGTCACTTCGGATCATTTACACTCCAACTGCTGCCTCTGGCTGAGCCACACTCAACTTCCATTTGCAGCAGGCAGAAAGGAACGGGTGGGAACTGCTCCCCTCTCTCATGACTCAGCTGAGCAAATCCTGCCTTCCCTGGCTGGGAAAAATCAATGGAAACAGGAATCCTGTTGCTTTGCCAGAGGTACTCTTGGGTTAACACTTGCATTTGAATATCCTGAAGGAACCTTTGCCATCTCTCCTGATGAGTCTGTGATTGCTAATTTAATTTTGGACAAACTTCTTCAGCTTCTGTAGGAAAGAAAGCTTTGGCTCTGGCCTGGAGGTTCTCAGCTCTGTGCCCACCCACAGCAGAGCTACCCTGTGGGATTCCTGGTTATTTTGACGTGGAAAACCACAGGAAGAGAGGCTTCTAGTAACCATTCCCCTCAAACAAACAAAGGAAATAGAAAATCTTTAAAAGCTGATGAACCATTTTCCTTAAAAATAGTTCAGCTGGAATAGCAGGCAAGGGAGAGAGTGCTGACCAGAGGTGGTGAGAGACTGAACCCCTTCTCACCTCCTCCTCTAGGAAAAGTGGTTTAGCACGGTGGAGATGCACAGGAAAAGCTGAAGGGTTTAAATCTTCACAGACAAATAATTATCCTCAATAGACACATGGAGAATTGACAGAGCAAATAACCTGACCCAAAGCAGCTCCCTGAGCACAGGAAATGGGAGAGAGGCACTCAAACCACATTAGGTCTAGAGGGGAAGTTTTCCCCAAGCAGTTCTGACCCACACATTCCCCACCTGCAGCCTATCATGGGGGCCTTTGCCCTCTGTATTGACTCAGTTCCCATCAGTGCCTCCATACAGAACTCACCAGCCAGCAGAAAAGACAAAAATTGAGTTTTTTCTCTGACTTACAGCCAAGACCTTCCCCACAACAGCCTCCCTTCCCCTCTGCTGGGAAAGTCAGTGATAGCAATAACATTTCATTTAGAAGATCTTGCTTCGTGCATAGAGAGCACAAAACATTTCATTAATGTCTAGGAGAATCAAAAACCCTATGTCCAAATTCACAACAAAAAGAGGGGTGGAGATGGGTCTCTTTAGTTATTTGCTACTGTCTTTTTAAACCTTTAAAAATAATAGAAAATCACTTGAGTGTAACAAGTGAAAGCTGATTCCAGGAGCTGAAGACTTAATAAAAACACCAAATATTGCAAGGCTTGTGATCCAATAATGCTGGCAGTGCTGTGGTGCCTTCTCTTTTCATGGGAGTAACCTTGAAATAAATCCTAAAATTATTACAGGCCATTGGTTTAAACACACATGGCTTTTCAGTGAATCCCTGAGCTCTCCAATTCCAGCAAAAATAGATTTCCTTGGGGATAGAAGCAGGAAAACACCCTTTGAAAGGGGCACCTGCTCATTTTGAGGTGTGCTCACGCTGTGCTGGTGATGAGGTGCCCTGGCAGCTCGGAGGGGAGAACATTGTCATTTACTGGGTGCCATTTCTGCAGCAGGGACAGAGTTGTCTGGAGGGTCTGCCTTGCCCAGGTTTTCCTGGGAGGAGGGGAGGGGACAGCTCTGCCTCTGCACCACCCCAGCCACTGGTGGTCACCTCTCCCTGGTGACCAGGGTGGGGTGTGGTGTCCGGACAGCCCCCAGTGATTACAGTGGCATTTCTGGTCCAGGCTCTGCCAGGCAAGTACACCTCACAGGAGCATCCTCAGCAATGACAGGACAGATTTTAAACACTGTGTATCTCACCCTCCTTCCCTGACTCAAATCAGCTCCAAATTCTGATTTCCAGTCCGTTCCAAGGGGTCCTGAGGTGCCCTGGGGCCCAGCTCTCTGCACAGGAGTGACTTTACACACACAAATAGTCCCTGGAGCTCACCCATGTGCAAAAAGCTGTTTGTGTGCCCAAGTCCTCGTGCAATCCCTTCTCTAACCTGCCTCATTTCGCTGCCAGAATAGCACTCTCTGTTCTGCCCAGCAGTCATGTCCTTGTCATCTGAAGCAGAGGCTGTGTGCGCTCTGTTCCCCCAGCTCTCCCTGTGGCCAGAAGGGATCCCTGGATCCTTAAACAGGGATCACATTGCCTGAGCTGTCACTGAGCCACACCCAGGCACAGCGAGGCTCACAACCATCTGGGAGGGCTCTGCCAGGGAGAGCTGCAGTGCCCAGAGGATGCCTAGAGGAAGGCTGTTACAATTAGGAACAGAGATTAAAAATGCTTTTTATCCATGATCACTGCTGGGCCCAGTATGGAGCATCAGGCTGTGCGTGGGAGGGCTCTCCCCATGCCAAGTGAGATGGAGTTGGAAACCATCTGACAGAGAGGTGAGGGAGGTCATCCATTACCCTCTGCCTGGGGAGCCTCCCGTGTTTAATGTTGGCCGTGCTGCACAATCAGATTATCCCAGGAAAAGCAGTTTTCAATATTTTTTTCCCCTGGATAATGTATCAGTCAACCTTTCACATTTAGCTTCTGAGGATTTGTGGTTGTGCTGTGTTTGCGGTTTTCACCACCGAGAGCAGAATGTTAAAGTCTGAACTGGAGGTAGGAATGAACTCCCAAATGGTGCAGTGAGGCTCTGGGCAGAGACACCTCTGTCCTCACCTGGGCTCTTTCCAGGGGCGCCTTTAGGCTGGAGGTGCTGCTCTTGTCTTGCTGGAGCCAACTTGTGTTGGGAACAACCAAGGCAGGGCAGGGAGGTGAGGAACCTGAGCAGGGCTGTAGGTTCCCAGGAGGAGCCTGTCCTTCCCCGTGGCTCACAGGGGGGCTGTGCTGCTGACACCTCTTTGTCTGCAGAAGGCAACGAGCTCTCTGCCAGCCCTGCGGGATTGTCACTCCAGCATCTCATCCCAAACCGTGCCAGGGGATCTAGGGAAGAATGCTGCACCAGGAGCACACCCAGAGCAGGGTCAGCTCCACAGGGGATGGCAGGGACAGCCGTGGCACACAGGACTTTTCTTGTGGCTCTCACAAGGAGCTTTGCCATGGTCATGACACAGTAATGACAGCTTGCTTTTCATTTTATGTCCCTTGTAGCCCTAGAGCAGGACCAAAATTATTTAACAGGGAGGAGAGGACAATGTTCTCTTAGGCCTGGGCATTGGAATTTGAGCAGCACAATCAGAGCACTTCAGATTCAAGAGGACCCAGCCCAGCAGCTCTCCTACCCCAGCCTGGGCAGGATGTGGGTCCTGGGTTTAGGGACAAAGGTTGGGGAGCAGGGCTCTGGAAAAGAGGTGCAGTGCCAGGAACATGTTTGATTCTCCCTTGCAGCATCCTAACACCTTCATAAAGGCATGAATCTCCTCAAACACAGACAGCAAACACGAAAGTGGACCAGATCCTTTGTCCTCATCCAACACACCCTGGGGCTGTCCCCAGTTTTGCCTCCAAAAAGTCAAGTCTAGATCTAAAGGGACCAGGGGAGGTTAGGAATATTGTGAGGTCTCACTCTGCCAGTTTGGCATTAGATGTCCTGCCCTAGCACAGCCTGACCTTGCCCCCACTCTCTCTGTTTTGCCCTCAAAATGTTATTTTCCCAGTCCACTCAGCTGTGGTGTGGCAGAAGGGGCCCAAGCTGTGTTTATATAAACCCTCTGTCACCTGCCAGCAGAGACCAGATGTGCGTGGCACAGGAATTCTCCTCCTGTCCTCTGTGGGGTAGAAAAGCACTGAAATTCCACTTTGCTTATTCTGTTCTTCAGCTCCCGATGCCAAAATAAACTTTGGGCAAGAAGTAACTCAGAAGCAAAACCAGAATAATTGAAAAATACTTTTCTTTCTTTTAGCAAGAACAGTGTCAAATGTAAAAGCCTGAAGACTCTGCAGTCAGAACAGAGCTCAGGCTCTGACCCCAGACCCTCTGACAGTGCCATACTTGCTTATGAGAGCTACAATCCAGAGGCACCAGCTGAGCCCCCCCTAAGCCCTAAGAACAACTGAAGGCACAAGAGGAGAGAAATAATCTTGTTTCAAACCCCAGGATTTTCTGTCCTGGCTGAAGTCACAGCATCCACAGCCCAGAGCAGATTCTGGGAGGAGCAGTGTCCTGGGAGAGCTACAGAGACCCGAACCCCCCTCAGCTGGCAAATTAATGGCATTTGACAGACAAATTTGAAGCTGTTGGCCATATCCTGGAGCATTTTTGCAAAGTTCAGCACAGTCAGTCTGAGGGGGCTGTGAAATACCTCAGCACCACAAAAGAACCTGTGCCAAGGCTCAGCCCGTTCCCAGTGGGAACTGGCTCTGCCTGGAAACCAGAGGGGACTCAGAGCCAAGAGCAAGGATGGGCTTGCCTGGCAGTGTCTCCTCCTGCAGAGTTTGGGGCTTTTTCTGTTGGTTCTCAGCTCAATGTGATGCTGCTCCCTGTGTGTGCCATCCTGAGGGTGTTGAGGAATAGCAGTGCTTCCCATAGAAATGGGAACTGTAGGGCTGGAGCCCCCAGCTGCTCTGCTTCCCCAGCATTCCATGGAATGGCAGTTTGGAGGTGCTAAATAATGTCACACAGAGCCACTGGAGGGAGCTGGGGTTGGCCAGACTCCAGCTTCTTATTCTGCAAAGGACCTTGGAGATGGAGCAGCAGTGCCAGAGCAGGGGGAGAGGGCTGGATGTGTCTCTGGTGGCCAGCACTGGTTCAAAGTCTCAGCCAGAGTCTGTAGGAAGGGTCAGGGGCTCCAAGGGCAGTCCAGCACCGTGGTGTTTGGGTAGGATCCCCTCTGGAAGGACTCTGTGGTGCTATGAGATTACCTGGCCTCTGCTGAGTTCCTGATGGGAGCTCCAAGAGCTCCTGGAAGAAGCCAGAGACTCCAAAGGAGGAGTGAGTCGCTCCCCACACTGATGCCAGACAAAGAGCAATTTACTGAAATCAAGCAGCACAGAGATGAGAATAGAGAAGTGGGGGCAGGAAAATCACTGCTTCATGCAGCTGAAAAGTTAAAGCCTAGTGTTTCTCTTTCTGCCAGATATGTTATCTCCCTGTCTGCTGCAAGTAATGCCCGTGCTGGGAGCCCAGGGAGGGTTTCTGGCTTATTGAGTTCGAGGCACAGGAGAAGAGAAATTTGAAGAGCAGGAGGGGAAAGAAAACATAGCTTTAATGTCAGAGGTTTGGAAGGGGAGATCCTTATCGGAGCCTGGTTTCTCCTCTCCTTGATTATGTTACTTTGAATTTGGACAAAGCAACCAGCCTGGCCAACCTCCACTTCTGGTTCTTCTCAGTTTCACTTTCTGAAGATTGTCTCATTGTAGATGAACACTCAGATTGTCCCTGGGGACAGCTCCCCAGGCAGGAGAGATTTCCCGGGCCAGGAGATGATGAGAGAGACCTTTGTCACTGCTGTCATTAATGCCCCTGGTCATCAGAGACCAGACAAAATCACAGATTCCCCTGGGAGCATTACCCCAGCCACAGTGCCCACCGAGTCTGGGGTTCAGCTCAGGTGCAGGATTTGGGAATGGTCATTTGGGAAACACCAGTTTCAATTTGCCTTTAATATCACAGGTGCTTCACAGAGCTGCTCCCCAGAATTATTGTTGTCTCTTCTCCCATTAATTAAAATGTAATGTATGAGCTCACCCATCAAATTATTTCCCAAGGACCTGACTCCTTCCACTTTTATATGTGTGCAAAATCCTTTTGACACATATCTGTTCTCCTAAATCTGCAATAATTCAGTAATAAAGCTGGCTCAAAACACTGCTGGCACAAATACAGGTGCTCGGTGTCAGGAAAGAAAGAGAGGAATAAAGGAAACAAAAACAAACTGAGGGCATCTCCCGACCAAGGATAAATGCAGCACTGTGTGGGCCCCCAAATTAGGAACTATTTACAAAACAAAGAGTTCGCCTCGAGTGCATTGTGCTGCTCTGACACCATTGAATAGCCCGTCTAAACTAATGATGGTTTCTTCTTTTTTTTGGGTCAGGTCTCGCTGAGGAAGAGCTTCTTCAGAAACCAAGGCTGAGCATTTCCAAGGACCAAATCATCATCTCACCAGGAGACACCCTAAAAATAAAATGCTGGTAAGGACTGCTCCAAAAAGTGCTGGATTTTTGTCCTTGTGTTGATTGGTTTGGCCCAGCACAGCTCCAGGACAGAGCAGAGCCTGATGCTCAGCCAGCTGGGAGCTGGGGCTGTGTGGAGGGAGTTGGATGGGCTGTGACAGAGCAGGGAGGAGAGTCTGGGGTCAGCTTGGCCGAATTCTTTGTGTTGTGTTGTTCAGGGGCCCAAGCAAAGTCCTGAGTCAGCACAGGGGAGAGCTCATGGGAGCAGGACGTTCCGTGCTTGAGGACATGGCTGGAAATCCTCTCTGAAACAGGGGCAGATTCAGCTCCTCTGCAGCTAAAATCACTCCTTTGCTCCCTGTCCATGAGGAAACAACAAACAAGATCACCAGGAACTGCCACCTAGCCCATCACAGACACTTAAATAAGCAGCAGTCACTGTGGGTACGTTCAAAGACCCAGCCTGTTTAAACATAACATGTTCTTTAAATCAAACTTAACCAGGACTTGTGAAAAGCCAAAGTGCTGCTGCTGTAAATCACGGCAGTGCCTCGGTCCTGGCACAATGTGTGCCACCAGCCATGCAAGGACCAGCAGGATTTTGGTGATGATAGGAAGAGGATGCTCTGGGAATGGGGATACAGCTGACACACGAGGAAGAAGCAAACCCAGAGCACTCTGTTGTGCTAGAACATGGGGCAGCTGCTGGGTCCCCCAAAAGGCCTCAGACTGAGACGGATGGAGGTGTTACTTGTTCTGAGTGGGATTTTTACACTTCACTACTGCCAGAGGATGTTTCTCAGGTTTTGCTCTGAGAGTGTTGTAAGAAAAAAGGCTCAAGGTAACACAAACTCTCACAATTTCTCTCTCTCTCACACACACACACACACGGATTTTACACCTTCTTGCAAGGTTCCCTTGGCTGGCGCCACTACCTGGATGGTTTCCTGCAACAGAAGTTACTGAAAACATTAAAAAAAAAGTAGTGAGAATATGAATCTAAGCTTTAGGTTACGCTGACACGTCCCCTCTGATTTTTGTCCCAGACTGTTTAATTCTTTGTTATAGTGAAAGGTGAACGGGCTCAGACTCTGTAAATTTGGGACGTCTTCTGGAGTGCAAGGCAGCTTTTTTCCAAATCCCTCCAGCTTGCCATGTGGCTTACGAGGTCAGAACAACCTTCCAGTGGTATTTTTAGCTTGGCAAACAGTAAACATGATGGCAATAAAGTCTAAGCAGTCCTTTAACATCTCGATGGTGCTCTCCATAAAACCTATGTGAACCTGAAGTCCCTGGGTGCCCCAGGCCAATTAAATCAACATTTCCCAGCAGTTCTCCATCCCCCAGCTTTTTAATCTGGAGGAGCACCCTACTTTTCTTGTATCACCAAATGAATAAATAATTGAAGCAGTTACGAGCGCTTCAGTCCCACATTGCTTTATGGATGCAAAGCAAGAAACCCCCATGACAGGTCTGAGAAACAAAAAAGGATGTGAGCATGGGGTGTAACACGGGACCAGGCCTGGAGCACTTCAGCTCCTTGGCTCAGGTATTCAAAACCTGGGAAGAGAAGGAAAGCATGGTTTCTGAATGCAAGATTCCCTGGATCAGCCCTCTGGAGGTGTCTGCCCTCCTGCCTCCTCTGCCACACTCATGGGTTAGCTCCTGGCCCAGGGGAGCTCTGGAATTCTTTGTGCTTCCAGGGGCATTTGGGCTGTGTGGGGCACAGCACAGTGCAGCAGCCCCAGCAGGTCTGTGGGAATGTCCATCCTCCCTTCAACTCTGGGCTTTTGAGGTTCTTGGCCAAGATTTCCTGGTGTGTGGTAGTGGGGCCAAAGCTGCTGCTGTCACTCCCCTCTGGCAGATGTGTGAAAAGCCCAAAGGCTTCACCTTCCACCAGGATAATGTGTGTAGGGGGAAAAGATATAATGAAGCACAGGTGTGAAATCCCAGTGCTGCCCTGCAGAGCCACCAGAGCAGAGCTGCATGGCCACCAGAGGGGCTGTGGGTGACAAGGGGCAGGGACACGGTGACGTGCTGGGAGCTGCATCTCCATGTGAACTGGCTCTGTTCCCTATTCCAGGCCAGCAATCCCAGTCCTGGAGTCACCAATGACGTTGGTAGGGTGGGGACAGCGCTCTGGGTGCTCGGAAGGACAATGGGAAGCTGCTCTGACGTGGGGTGGGGCTGTCCAAACTACCAGAGCACCCAAGAACAAGGGCGAGGCTGCTCAGCAGAGAGGATATTCCCACTTTTCCCAGTGCTCTCCTTCAGCCTTGTGCTGGGAATAACCTCAAGAACCCAGCTCCATGTCCGCCTCCTCTCCAGGAAGGCGACAGAGGGACGGGCAGGAACAAGGGCCAAGAGGATGTTTGTGGAAATGTCACTGGATGTCCTGGCAAATGTGCTCTGACTGTACCTATTGCACCCCTGCAGGCCACTGGAGCTCCGGAGTTCTTGGCTGACTGGGAATTTCACACAGATACACACTTTGGGCGTTGCCATCTCAGTCCTGGCTCAGTGTGCCTAGACTGGATTTCTCCCTGGCAGCACCGAGCTGGGGAAGTCCAGGGGTTCTCACTCCTTCCTCAGCCCAGCAAATGCCAGTGGGAATTGTCTGAGTGAGAAGGGAGAGCCAAGCCCCGGTTCTTGGGAAGAGTGGCCCCTCTGCAAACACACACACAACTCCCTCTCTCCAACACCCCTTCTTCCCCAGGCAAATCCACAGGAGATTAACCCCCAGCCCGCCAGTTTCCACACTGAAAACCAGTTTGCTACAAAAAACACCATCATCATCATCTCCTAGGCCTGTGTGGTAGCTCTGGTCCATCCCCAGAGCCCTCAGAGGGAGCTCCAGGAGCTCCTGCTGCCATGTCCTGATGCTTCCAGCACATCCAGCTGTGACTTAGATCAGCAGGGAGCTCTGGGTCCTGCAGCAGGTGACACCCAGGCCCTGCTTTTTGTCCTGAACTCCAGGGAATTGCATTTATCACGAGCTGTGCTCAGAGATCCGGCAGCAGAGGGGTCAGGTGGGGAGAATGTGCATCTTCTGCCCTCCTGGCTTCATGTTCTGTCTGCTGTCACAAGGGAAATTGGAAAAAATGTGTCCTAAGCAGATATTCCCAGATTTGTAACCTGATTAGTTTCAGGCCCTTCACAAAAATCAAGACTGAGTCACTGCTGATTAAGCAAGAAAGGTGATGAAAAATTACATAAATATCCTCCTCTCTCCATGCAGCCTCAGTGTGAGAAAATATACATTAATTTAGCCATTAAAATATGCAAAATCCTCCGCCTCAAACAAACATATAATTTTATCTGATGCTTTGTAATGTTTGAAGTGGCTAAAATACAGTGTTATAAAAACAAACTTGTGTTCAGGCAGTGTGTTAGAAGAGAAATTAAACTTTTCTCCAGGAGCTTGCTGCAGTTCCCACAGAGTATTTCAGGAATATCTGGGGATCGGTGTGGGGTGATCCAGCTCAGTTTCTGATGGGTGGAAGTGGAAACACTCAGCCGCCTTTACAATGTTTTTGGGAATGACAAGGGAGGAGCACTGGGAAGGACTGGCCAGAAGGAAGGCCCAGTTTTGCCTGAATGCTGTGTAACGTGGAGGTGTTGTGCTGGCAGGGGAGCCCCGTCTGTGAGCTGGCAGCTGAGGGAGGACAACCCCCGGGTGCATGCCAGCGCCTGCCGCGACGCCCCCGGGCTGGGCTGCAGCCAGCTCGTCCTCAGGAGAGCCACGGCCAACGACACCGGCTACCTCAGCTGTGCCCTCAACAGCACCCCTGAGCACCAGGGGCTCGTGGCCAGGATCTATGTCTTTGTCCAAGGTAAGAATTCCACTTCTTAAATTGTGCTGGGCTGTGGGAGCTGTGTGGGGCAGAACCAGCAGTGCAGGGGCTTCCACCTCTCCACTGGCCCAGGAGGAAGCAGCAGCTCTGACACTCTGAACAGACCAAATATATCTGGGCTTTCATGGCAGCTGAATTCTGAGGGACATGGATGTGAGAACCAGAGATTACCCACCCTGTTCAGTTCCAGGACTTGAAAGCTGGATTGTCCCATCAGTTTAGTGTTCCAAGTAACAAATACTTCCTTAAACATCCTTTCCTTTTAAGACTAAATTCTTCAATCCTAAAGGGTTTTGCTGTCACAGTGCTTTTCCAAAGATTCATCCTGAATGCCCAAGCTCTCTCTCTTTCCTTTCCTCCCCAGACATGGACCTTCTCAGCAGGATTCTTTGTAATTCCTCCCCTCCTACACATTTGTCCTTACATCTGTGAGACATTCCTAGCAGAGCTGGGTGACTCCATTGGATATATTTTACTGTAAAAAGCGTTCCATTGCTCATTTTTGTTCTCTTTGAGCTGCCTCTCCCCCACGTTTCAGAATCATTGAGTTCAGATCCACGAATAAATGGAAGCAGGAACTTCAGAGGAGCATGGTCCTTTGTGATTAAGTGAATGCAACCTATTGAAGAACCATTCTAATAATGGGAATTTTTGTTAGAATATTCCCCCCAAATGCTGGGCTTTTTTCAAATCTACTTGACAAATGCATTACTAAACACTGAATCATCTTGGATCTTCCAAGCTGAGGTTGTGACTCCTCAGATGAAGGAGTTGACTTTTACTGCCTTGAATAGGAGATGACATGAACTCCTCTGGTGCTCGATAGGCTCAGCCTTCGCTTCCCCACAAATACTCATGTGGATTAATTAATTTCATTCTCCTAGTGAAAGCTAAAATGTGGTTCTTTGAATCCTCTTACACAAATGCTGCAGAGGCAGTGAGTTTGTCTGATGGTATTTGAAGAGCACTGCAAACCTACACCTCCAGAAAACACAAATCTTTGCTGTCAGCTCTGACTCAGGGTCTCAGGGTGTTGCCAATGATGGTGAACCAATATAAGGAGAGATTTCCATCTCCCAGAGGACTCTGATGTGCCCACACAGCTAAATTCAGCTTTTGCACCTCCAGGTGAACACACCTGCTCAATTCATGTGGGTGACACTTTCCTGCCTGTTGAAAACAGTCCCTTTTTACACTTATCCTGCTTTCCCAGCAAGTTTTCCTCTAATTGGAAAGTGGATTTTTGGCATTACTTCTTAGTTCCTGAAGTAATTTTTTTCTCCCTTTCTATTTCCTTTCTCTGTTTTTTTTCTTGGTGCTCTGGTTGCTTTATCCACCCTGGTTCTTGTGCTGAGCTGTTTCCTTTTCCCATTACACCCAGCTCAGATGCCCCAGATCCAACATTGTTAACCCAGCCTGTCCCACGCTCCAGGAAGCTCAATTCTCTGTCCAGATTCACTGCCCTGGCTGCCTACCCAGCCCTTCATTACTCTGTGGCAGGAGCACGTGCAGGAAATGTTGTGGATCTTTTGGGACTGCCTGAGCACTTTCCTGAAGAAAATATCCCAAGTTATGAAATGCCTCGCTGGGGATGCTCTTGGAACAGAGCTAATCTAAAAAAAAATGGCAGGATGTCCTCCTGCTTGCCAAGGTTCTCCTGACAAACAGCACAAAATCAGCCTCTCAGGTGCACTTTAATTGCATCCCATGTCCCCCCGCTCTAAAAGCTCTACTCAGACTCCTGTGCTTGAAAAGCCATGGAAGGAAAAGTGGGTGGAAAATCCTCTGGCTTGTCCTATGCACCCCAAAGCAGGGCTCTGCCCCAGCAGCTCAGTCCAGAAGCTGCAGGTTCCTTCTGGGATCTGGCCTGCCA
Organism: Leptocoma aspasia; assembly: GCA_013399835.1. Classification (NCBI taxonomy): domain Eukaryota; kingdom Metazoa; phylum Chordata; class Aves; order Passeriformes; family Nectariniidae; genus Leptocoma; species Leptocoma aspasia. The sequence continues at coordinate 300,503 of VXAX01005967.1, forward strand.
GGCTGAGGAAGCTGTTTGGCCCCGTGAAATGGAGCTATTTATACCTCAGCATGGATCTGTCCTCAGGGCACGCTCTTCCTGCCATTCAGTTCCTGTGGATATTTGTTGGAAGCCAGCAGGCTGTCCTGGGGATGAGGAAACTGCTCTGGACTTAAACAAGGAGTTCAGAGCACACCTATGGCTTTCTTCAATATCTAAACGTGCCTTTTGAAGGAAATTGCTGTGACTGTCCAGGCAGCACTGAGAAACCCATCAGCTGTCTCCAAGAGAGGGAACTCACAGATTCCTGGCAGTGCCAGACAGGGGTGAGGCCCAAAGCTCATCTCTGTGAATGTTTTGTGGAGACAGCAAGTGTTCTCAGTGGGGTGTTTGTGAGGCTGAGCCAGGTGGAGGCAGAAAATGTAGAGCCAGCCCCTGAAGGCTGGAGATTCCTCTGAGGTTACAAGCCATTATTGCCAAAAAAGGAAGGGGAATGGTATTCTTCCCTTCATTTCTGGCCGGCTGCTTGACACCAAAATGAAAACATGATTGTATCGGAAAGCCCTATTATTGGCCATTATTTTCTGTGCTGGATCCTGTTTTTCCAGCCTCCCTGGAGGGGTTTGTGAGCTCTGGCAGGACCTGGCACTTGCAGCTCTCCCTGTGGGGTGGTGGAGCCGTGACCCTGCACATCCCTGAGGTCAGGAGGGGCAGCTGCTACCCCTCAGCTGTGCTCAGGCACTGAGGGAGGCACAGCTTAGGAGCTTCATCCTGAATTAATTGTTCTCAAGGCCTTTTCTGCCTCCTACTGCAGCTGCAAGTCCCAAGGACCATCATTAAAAAGGAAGACAGCCCCTTCTTCTGTTGCCCATCTCCCTGTTGGAAATACAGAGTAGCCCAGGGCTGGAACAGAAACAGTTGGGAGTTCTTACCTGTGTTAATTCCATTGCAGCTCTGAGGGATAATCTCTGCAGGGAAAGGCAGGGTCTGGTCCCGCACTGCAGTGGCAGCTCCATGGAAAATGCTGCCACCCACCCAGACACAGCATCTGCTTCCATCTGCCTTCTGTAGTTACCTCTCCTGACCAAGGGACATCTTCCTGTGTGGAATATCCTAATTTATTGCAGCCTTTGGGATCCCTGTGCCGAGGGACAGGGCAGGCTGTGTGGAAATACAGACACTCCTCTTGACAGTGGTCCCCTCAGTGTGTTATCCACTTTATTCTTATATTGAATCCAAAACACAGCACTGTTCCAGGTAGAAAAAAAACTATCTCTATCCCAGACAAAACCAGGTCAGCATCCACCCCTTATTCCACATCTTTTCCATCATGCCAGGTCCCACATTTTCCAATACCCCATTGCCTTTCCTGTCTCACATATACATACACACAGATATCATTCCCAGCACATATAAAATTTAACATGGATTAGAGAAGGAGGAAAAAAAGGACAAATCAAGCAAGGATTCATTCCACCTTCCCAAAGGGCTACCCCAAGCTCCAGTCTAGACAGGAGTCAGGACTTGCAGCTCTCAGCTATTTGAAATACTGTCAGTGTCAGCAAAGTCAGAGTCCTGGGGGTGTCAGCTGGAAGAGCTCCTGGCTCAAATCCTGCCTCAGCTCCAAGTTCCTCCAGCAGCCCCTGTGTCACAGTCAAGGATCTGCTGCACATTTTGTACCCCTGAGTCAGTGATCAGAGCAAGGAACGAGCCCACCCAGTCCTGCTGCCTCCACCTTGTGTAACTTCAGTGCTGAGGTCACTGGAGCTGGGCACATCTTGCCAAAGAGTATCTGGAAAAGTTCCTCCAGGTTTCCAAGCTGGGATTCCTGCCCACCCTCAATGGCATTTGCTTTGCCACAGCTGTAGGGCTAAAAGAGACACCTCCTCAATTTACAAGGCCAGCAACATCCTTCAGCATCTTTTATGCAAAGCAGGGCTGTTATTCTATTTCTTTAAATAATTATGGCCGTGATAGAGCTGCTTCTCAAATAACTGCTTCAGAAACAGCAGTCCCACCTCCTCTGAGTGCAACAGGCACAAAATGCTGTGTGTGAGCCCGGTGCTGGCTGCCCACGATGGGCTGAGCAGAACAGGGTGGATTCCCCAATTCCTGCTTGCTCCAGTGGGGCTCACTTTGAACACACAAACATTTTAACAGTGAACAATTAAACAGTGAACATTTTAAGTGTGTCCCCACTCAGAGCCATCAGCTGCTGGTGTTTCACCACCTCAGTGTTAGTGTGAGTGAGGAACGCAGGACTGAGGGAGTCATTTGCTTCCACCTGTTTGGTTCTTGGCGCTGGTGTTCACAAGAGCACAGGAAATCCAGAAAATGCCCCCACAGAAAATTTGAGTTCTGGCTCCTTTTAAAGCTCACGTGGGAACCATGAAGGCACCAGCCACAGTGCAGTCCTGCCAGGAGTCCAGAGCATGAGGACTGGAAATCAAATTTGAAGCAAGACAGACATTTTAATGGGAGCACAAGTCCTGCTGAAGCCATTCCAGAGGGAAAAGGGACACAACTTGTCCTGCTGGAGCATCTCCCTGCTGGTCAGCTCCAGGGAAGGGCAGGAGCTCTGCCTTGTTTCTACAAAAAGTGAGGAGAGGTGGTCCAAGTGCTGCACCAGGGTGGAGTTCACATCAGCCACAGCCCAGGGATGAGCAGCCCCATTGGCCTCATCCCTTTCCCGCCATTAGAAGCCTAAAGAGGCTGGAAGTGCATGGAGGCGCCCCTCAGATGAGAGCATATTTTGGTTCTGATGTTCTTTGAAGCTGATTCCTGCCTCCTTAATCCTCTTGACAGTTTGCAGAGATAATCTAAAAGTGAGAAGCAGAACTGCAGGGCCAGGGTGACAGCTTTGGGCTTTGGCTCACTTTTCCCAAGATTTTACCAGTGGGAACAGAGCTGGAGCTGCAATTCTTCTTTCTTTGAGGCTGCAGACTTGCTGCCAGACTTGGGCCAGCTGAGATGGACAGCTGCTGAGCTGTGTGCCCTGCAGATAAAGTGGCTGTCCCTGCCCTACAGCAGTGCTGGGAAGGTTGGCTGCACATCCCAGCTGTGTGTCAGAGCACAAGGAACACAGGCTGTGCCCTGGGCAGGACCCTCTAGGATTGAGGGCTGCATCCAAGGGAAAAGCAAGATGCTTTTAGCTCTGAATCAAGGCATTCAATATCTCCACATCCTGAAGGGTCTCACTTTAAAGCAGAGGAGACTTGTAGGATGCGATGAGTGAGCAGCAGAAGTTCCTGGCACTGGCAGTGACAGCTCCTGACAGCCCAGCAGGAAGAGAGGATCTCTCCTCATGGATCAGGAACTTCTAAATGAAAGCCCAAAGGTCAGAATCACACACATTTCCCCCACTGCTTCCTTCCTGGTTTTTATTCACTCAGTAGCTGCTAATTGCTGAGCGTTCCCCAAGGTGGGAGACCTGCTCTTAATGGGACTTCAGGCAAAGCTGGGGAGTATTTTCTACAAAGTCAAACATGCCTAAAATCTGGTAGGGGAGTCAGAATTTATAAATTCTTCTGCTGCTTGAAACATAATTTCAGACTAAGCATGGAGGCTTCTTTTTCTGTGGTGTTTTGCTGGGATTTTTTAAAAAATAAATCTTTCCATTTTGCCTTTATTTGCTTGGCAGAGAGAAGCATTTTGCTTCTACAATTTTTGAAGTTAACACTTTTTAGAGTAATATTTTTTCTCTACAAATATTCCTGTGTTCATAACAGTAATCTCCAGGGAAAGAATGCATTTCATTTGACCAAAACAGAATGCTTCATGTTGACTCAGAATGGCTTCTGGGGGTTTTGCAGTCACTTTTGTTTTGCCTAAAGAGAAAATATTCTGCTTTCTGTTTAATCTAAACATTCCACCACCAATTCTTTTCATTGGCTTGCCAAACTGAAAGGTCTTTTATTTTCAAAGATCCAGTTTCAAAACAAGTACCTTTATAAGAGTTACTCCTGTACCTAGAGGCAGCTTTGATGGGTCACCAGGGGGAATTCGGCAGGCCAGGCTGTTCCCTTGTGAAGCTTTCCAAAATGCTCTGCCCAGTGTCACTGCACTGCTAATGCTGCTATCACTGTAAAGAACAGGTTATAAACCTCCTCTCGGTGCTTTTTGACCTTGATGAAGACAAACTTCATGGGGATTACGTCAAAATATGAATTTAAAGAACCTATGAAACTCTGCCTAGGCTCCCCAGCTTAGGTATGGCTGAGTGAAGAAAATAAATGGCAAGGGCGAGGGAATCATCCTTATCTGGAACAAAGCGAGAGGCAAAATGAGAATGTTCAGGAATTTCACGGACATGAGCAGCCGTGAGTGGCTGTCCTCAAAGGCCATTTAGTGCTCATCATCCTCGTGGGCTGGCAGCACCTGAAGGGACAGGGATGTCAGCTTGGGGTGTGAGACAAATACCACCGGACAAATCGCTGTCACGGTGCGGGAGGCACGGCAGGAATGAAAAAACCCCAAAAATCCTGTATAAAATCCTCTGTGTGTGTGTCAGGAGCAGGTTTCAGAGGCACAGGCAGTGAAATAAAGAGCTGTAGGAGAGACTGAATCTACAACATGCTGAGGGGTTTAAATCCCTCAGCTTCAGGCCTGTGGAGGTGCGAGGGGACAGCTGAGATGACCCAGCTGAGCTGGAGACCTTCCCAAAGCTCATCTCGAGCAGCAATTCATCTCCTCCTGGACACTACGGGCACCTTAACATGAAGGCCTTCAGTGCCTGAAGGAAAACAACGTTCGTGTGGACACTTGACCTTTGAGGTGCCTCTGTGCGCCCTGCGCTCGCTGTCCCCGGGGCTGGGCCGTCCCTCCCCGTCCCGCTGCCACGGCTTCCCCGGCTGTGCTGGTTGTGTTCCCCGCGGGGCCCTGCCGGGCAAACAGCAACACCCTGGCCTGCCCGAGCTTCCTGCGAGCTTCCACTGACCTGGCTGTTGGAATCCAGGGCACAGGGAATGTTTCTGTGACAGTTTTAGAAATCCCTGATTCTCAGCAGAACACTGCTTTTAACCTCTGTCCCAGGGAAAAAATTGCCAAGGCTCTGGGAGTTGGAGCATACAGGTGTGAACTAGGTAGTAGTAGTAGTAGTAGTATGTAGTAGTCTATCATAGGGTGAAGAATTTAGGGTTTTAGGATTTTAATATGAGAGTGAATGGGAGACAAGATGGAGGATTTTGGGTGTTGTCTCATCTCCTTCTTGTTCTTCTTCCACTCCATTTTCTGTAGCATTGGTGGCACAAGGTTATTGGTTAGAGCATAAGTGTTACGTGAGTAGATTAGTAGAAGTTATTGGTAGTAAAGTAAAAACAAGATACGTGTGAAAAAGTAATTGGACTGATTAGCTTTAAAAGGCCTTGGTCTTGGGTGTTTGCTCTCCATTTTGCTCCATTTTGTGCCTTGTTTCTTGTATGTAAGTCTGGTGTGCAGACGGCGTGCTGAACTTAAATAAGAGAAAAATAAACAACAGCCTGAAGACCAAGAAACAGAGAGTCCTGCTCGCTTTTCATCTGTGCCAAAGAACTCACGAGAGGGAACCTCCTCCAAGGGCCCAGGGGGTAGGTTCCCAGGCATGTGGGGTCCAACCAAAAAGAACCCCACACTGGGGAGCCAGACATCCAATCTGAGACCCAGGGGAAGGGGCCTTTCCCTCACATCCGAGCTGGGGCTGCAGCTGGTAAGTCCCAAACGTGCTTCAGCTCTTGTCTTTCTTCACGTGTTATGAGCTTTGCAGCCCACAGTAAATCATTCTTTTTAATTATCATCTGGGAATTGCTGGGTGTTTCTTTCTGGGTGAGATGCATAGGGCATTTCACCTTCCCAGCTCGGGAGGAACAGATGTGACAAGCTACAGGGAAATACTCTTGTGAGAAACGACAGCTGACCTCTCAAAATTTTAAAAGGTTTATTACAACCTTAGCAAAAATTACAGTGAAAGGACTAAATAAGGAAAAATTACAGCGCTGGGAGCACCGTCCCCCATGGCTGCTGGCCACATGGCTGCTCATCTGCAAGTTTATATACCTTTTATACCCTTGGTGTTGCACCAGGTAACCTTACCCCCTCCCAAAGTCTGTCTGGTAACTCTTCATCGCTGTCCATTGGTGTAGACTGCTTTCTTGTAACTCGGCTGGAGGTCAGGTGTTGCCATGCTGTGCCTCTAGTAACCAGCCTGCCCCTCCCCAAATGCTCGGACCACCAAGGCTATCCTGGATAACAATGCTGGGGGGAACACATTGCAGTAACATAACTATGCATCTATAAAACTTCTCTTAACATCCTTATAATGTTCACTCTTCAATTGTGAGACCCAACCATCTCATTAGTCATTTATAACACTCTGTTTTCAGAAAGGGTTTCATTGCTGAGGAATTTCCCCTCAGAGTTCAGTGCCGGTGACTGTGGAGAGGACAGCACCTGCATTTCCCATGCCACAGCTCTCCAGATTGCAACACTTGAGTGCAATTGATTTACACCACCTGGAACTGGAGATCTTCCTCCAGGCTGAGGTTATCATTTTTAAAGAAAAGTGACCCTGTCCCTTTTGTTTCAAGAAGTTCTGTCTCTGAGAGGCTTTTTTTACAAGGAGTTAACTGATTGCTGGTGGACTGGAGGTGGCGAGCATGGTTATAAAGCTGGCAGTGACACTCCTGATGTTCCAGCAGATCATTTTTCCATGCCACCGTCAGTCTGAACTACTGAGGGGTTTCAAGAAGGATCTGGTTTTGTGTCTGCACAAACCATAACAAAGGTATCAGCTGGCAGTTGATTAGCTCAGAATTTATCCTTTGCCATTCTGTTAATCCCCAAAGCTGAGCCACTTCATATTTGCTTATCTGCTAAGTGAGCAGTCCAGCTGCCTAGAAAGTGCTGGAAAGCCTCTCCTTCCCAATGGCACTGCCTTGCTCCTGCTTAAGAGGGAGTTTGGAGCAGCTGGAGCAGGATACACGAGGTTTGAGCTCTTCTCCGTGTCCTGGGGCTCTTTAGTGCTTGATGACTGAGATACTTGAGGCTGTCCCATCTCTGGAAGTATCCAAGGCCAGGTTGGATGGAGCTTGGAGCAAGCTGGGATGGTGGGAGGTGTGCCTGCCCATGGCAGGGATGGAACAGGATGGGCTTTAAAGCTCCAAAACAAACCATTCTGAGATTCTGTGGCATTGTTTTTACCTTTTGCACAGAGTTCCACAGTTGGGGAGGGAAACAAAGCTTCCCTGGCCTCAGGGACAGACCCAGGTGCTTGACCTTCCCCTGCAGCTGCCTGGCCCTGTCACTGTCCCCTGATGGCCAAAGAGCAGCCCTCACCTCCTGGATGGGCTCTCGTGTCAAACCTGTGGCAGGGCAGCCCTACAAGCTGCTGCCACAGCAGCACCCTCACTCCAGGAGCTGAAATCACAGAATATTCCAGGTTAGACAGGACCCCCAAAGATCACAGAGTCCAGCTCTTAAGTGAATGGCCCAAACAGGGCTCAAAACCACAACTTTGGCTTTATTAGCACCCTGCTCTGACCACCGGGGCCAATCCCAGTGGCTCCCACAGGTATCCACCCACAGGTATCCACCCACAGGTATCCACCCACAGGTATCCCCACCTGTTTAAGAGCTCTGATATTGCAGATGGAAACAGGGAGAGAAAAGCCCTGTCATAGGCAGAGAACTCTCCCGTCTTGGGTATAAACTGGACAAATCACTGACATAAAACAAATCACAGCCATCTGCTCTAGGACACCCCACTGGCTTAGCAAAGAGGAGAACCTGTAAAATAGAAAATATTTTTCTCTTTTTTTTTTTTTTTTTCCTAAACACAGTGAGAATGCTGCCCAGGAGACCCGACACCCGTGAGTGATTAGCAATCACTACAGCTGAAGCCATCCTTTCCTTTTCCCAATCTTTATCACCCAGAAACTGCCTCTTGCTGCTGTTAAGTGCACAGTGATTTTAAGATACCATCAAGATTTCAAAGAGTGATAGTAGACGGCCAGATTTATCTAGTGGCTTCCAATTCAGATTGTAGCTTATCTGGGATCGTTTATCTGCAGCCCCTAGTTGGACACTGGCAATTCAGGAGAAGGCTGCTATTAGAAATCAGTTAGGACTGAAATACAGCTTCTGTCACACGTGCTGTAAATCCCTGCTTCCCTTCCCATTAGGTGAATCAGTAGCACCATACCTGTCCTAATTGCAGCTGGAGAAAGGTAGATTCATTTTAGGTCTCTTGTGAATCTGAAAATTTGGTAGAGATGAGTCTTGGAGTTTGGGAAAGATGGTGGAGAATGGGGTTAAATAATTATGGTTTTTTTCCTGAACAGGAAATATTTTTGAGATGTTTTATTCTGTTTTGACTAAGATGCATCAGTCATTGCACCTCAATATTGCAGTTCAATATTTTCCTGCGTTTTAGGATTATTTCATATTTGCTTAGCTGTCTTCTTTTGATTGATGTTACTTCTTAAACAAACAGTGCTATTCTGAAATTCTTTCTAAAAATACTGGCAGAAATAGTTTTAAATTCAGTGCTCTCATCTTTTCAGTCAAAATTTGATCCTGAATAGTGAATAGTTTGGTATCAGGAAGCTAATTTTTTTCCCCGGCAAATTTTCTCTTGGCCTGTATCTTTATCCAGCCGTCCTATACCCTTTTCCATCCGTTCTATACCCTTGTCCAGCCCCCGTCATGTGGCACATTCCTTGTTCTTTCCTTTTCTCCACAGGACAATAAATAATTGTGATTACATTTCCCCTGATGCCTTTTTGCACTTTGCTGCAAATACACAAAAATCTACTTTCTCTGCTTTTTCCTATCACAAATAACCCAATGATCTTCTTTTAATTATCCAGTGTCTTCTTTTAAGTAGAATAAAAATATTGTCACATTTGATACCTCCCAGTGTGGCTCAACTGGAGAGCAAGACTGCAGAGGGATTAAGCTGCAGGGATAAACACTAAACACATTTTCATAATGTGACTCAACAGGAGAATTCAGCATTTTTGGGAAAGTGCATGAGACACTGGACTGAGTATAAATATTTCCTATTTGTTTTGGGGCTTGGACTAAGCTACAAAGTTATGGTTCAAAGATCAGGTTTCTCAGCTCAAGGCTTGATTAGAACCAGGGACTGCCTGACCAGAAAGTTCAGATGTGTATCTGAAACTTCCTAAATGCGGGGAGATTAGAGATCTAGTGTTTTAATTCTAATTAATCTCTCTCACATAACATTTCCTGCAATGCCCTTACACCAAAGCACAGCCAGAATAAAGCAATGGTATGGAAGAAAAGCTGGCATAAAAAGACAGCACTAGAAGTTAGAGAAATCATCCAGATTTTGGGTCTTTATCTGCCTTGGGCCCAGTGCTCGTGCTCAGCCTCTTGTCCCAGGTCCACACGCGAATCCCACACCTCTGATCCTTCCACCGTGTCCCGAGTGCCTTTTGTACAACACCATCATCACCTCACACGTGGCCTGTCACACACAGCTCCAACCAACGCTTGCTCTCCTCCTGATGAAGCCCGTGGTTCCTTTTGTCTGCTAAGGACAAAATTCCCAGCTCTCAGAGCTAAAATGAAGCTCCAAACTCCACAAAAGGCAGCATGGCCACTCTGCTGTGTCCATCCCTGCCTTGGTGTGCTCAGGAGTGAAACTGGGGTGGGTTGTGGAGCAAAGGAGCTCCAGCTCTGCACCGAGCTGATTCTCTGAGGGTTAATTGCAGCTGACAACACTTGGGTATTTCCATTCCTTAAGCAAAGGTTGTCATCAGTCAAGAAATGCATGTTGATATCCCCAGATGAAGGATAGGAGGGCTCCCAAGGGCCAGAAGTAACTTAGCATCCTGAGGTGGTAATCCATAAAGTTTTCATGTGTCTGCACAGAAATGTGCCTTTCTGGGCAATTTCTAGATGAACATGGGGCTAAATCCAAGGAATTGGTCATTGGCTCTAACGCCTGTGTGACAGTGGCAGGATGTCACTGGATGTCCTGACTCCAAGGGAGCCTTTCTGTGCAGTTCAGTGCTCACACTGCCGTGCCCTTCCAGTGACTGAGCAGTTTTCCAAATCCATGTTCTTTTCCCTGCAGACTACAGGAATCCGTTTGTGGAGATGCACCCGGAGCACCCCGACATCATCTACATCGTTGATGATAAGAAAACAGTGGTGATCCCCTGCCGGGTCACCTCGCCAGACATCAGACCCAAGCTCACCCAGGTAAGAGATGGCTTCAGAGAAGCTCAGTTGAAGGTCTGGGCTGCCAACAAAGTGGGGAAAAACACAAATTTAGATGTATAAAGCTGGGTAAATTCCATAAAAAATACCAAAGGCCCTGAAAATCCAGAAACGTGAACCTGTCCTTGCACTGTGTTACTGTTGAACTGGGTAAAAACATTTTTTGGGGATTAGGCTGAGTTTAGCACATTTTTTTTTAGTGGCTTGGTGTTCCTCCATAAATTGTCAGAGGTAGACGACAAAGCACTGTTTTCCTTCAAAATTCTTTGCATAACGCCTGGCTCTCTCTGAAAGGTTCTCTCTTTATACCTCGAACCTTCTTAGAACAATTGCCCATTTCTGCTTCTTTTCACCAGTTCAAACTAAGTTTCAGCCTTGGGAATAGATGACTCCAGCATCCATCCCCTTGGCAGCAGTTACACCTGAATGTCAAGGTTACAGCACGGTCTGTGCAGGCCAAGGCTGTTTAGGATAATAAAAATGGAAATTTAAAGTCTGGGCTCTGATCAGTTGATGGAGTCACTCATTTAAAGGGCTTCAGAACTGCTCTCCAGAGTAGCCTGTCATGGAGTGAGGAACAGACAGAGGTCTCCTGGCTCCAATCCTGCATTTTACATCAGGAATTCTGAGCCCTTCCATTCCCCTGCCAGTCTGACAGCTCAGAAGATCCTGAAGGGAGCAGGAGTCATCCTGTGCCCCTTTTCCAGCCTGCTCTGGAGGGACTGTGAAGGATGAGGCTGTTCTGGATATGACAGAGAGGGGTCTAAGCACCTCTGCTCCTCGTGGCAGTTCCATGCCTTAGATGTCCCCTTCTCCTGGGAGGCAGCACATGGAGTCACAGGGGACTGGGACAGGGCTCCAGCTCCTGCTGCGACCCATGGCACATTCCCAGTAGAGCTGCAGAGGGACAGCAGGAGCCTTATTGCTTTGGAGGTCTCTGTTTTTAAATTTCATCAGCAGGGATTAAAGCGGAGAAAGAGGCTCCGCTCCAGTTACCATTTTAGGCTGGATAAGTGTTACCACCTTCCCTCTTTGGCTATAAAAATGAAACATCCCTGTCTGATTTGAGCCTGCTTCACCAAATTCATGGCTGGAGCAGTGCTGCAGACCCTGGCACCATCAGGGTGGCCTTGGAATTCCCATCTCCACATTTATTCCCTTATTGATGGGCAGCCCTGCCCTCCCTGCTTCCCAGCTAAATTCCCAGTCATTTCTCCAAACACAAACTGCAGCCTGGCTGCTGGAATGAAACCTCCTCTGAAATCTCTCCCACAAAAAGATGAGGAGGAAGATTTCCCCCTCCAAGGCTGAGCAGCTGGGGCTCAGGGCAGGGAGGCAGAGGTTGGGCACAGCTCCCAGAGGAGCTGCTGGGACGTGGCACCTTGGGAAGCTCCGGGATTCAGCCGCGGATGGTACCGCTGGCTTTGCCCTGGCTGGGAGTCCCACTGATGCCTTGCAGTGGCTACCTAGAACAGAGGCTAGACAAGATTGAGAGAATAAAGTGGGTGTTTATTAAAGGCCTTCAAACAGGTTCACTTTGGACAGTCAGAAGCCTCTGAGAGCAGCTACACCCAAGATGGATGATGACCACGAGTTTTTCAGACAATTACAAGTTTGGTCCATTTACATATCAGGGGTTAATCCTCCAATTACAGCTTCAAGCAATGAAGTCAAATTCCCCCAGTTTGCTACCCCCCAATTCACTTTTGTTGATACTTTGTGGGGCCTGAGGCAGTAGAGTGTCCTTGAATCTCAGGATTCCTAGAGGAATTGTTTTGTCTGACCAAAATGTGAAGACAGTTAACTAACACTCTACATGGAGTTTAGAGAACTAATACACATGAATGCAGCGCAGGATTTGAAAAACATAAAAGTTAAAGTGCTAAGGCATCACCAGAGCGCCGAGGTGGCGGCTCCCGCGCCGGGAGGAAGCGGGGCAGGAGATGGGCGGAGGTGAGCGTGGGGGAGAGAGGTGAGCGAGGCCATCAGACAAATTTAGAACATCCTCTCCTTCCAAATTTAATCTCCAGGAGACAACTGGAGAGGGAGGACAACACTTCAAAGGGAGGAAAGCCACTGTGATTTCCTTCGAGCAGCATTGACGCTTTTTTGTTGATTGTTTAAATAGGTATTTGTGAATATTCTATGAAGATGTTTAATCTGTGTGTGGTGTTGAAAAGGGCCTTCTGAATAGGGTTATTTTTTCTTCCCCCTTCCCCCAGGCATTGGGGAGCAGAGCTGCCAAACCCTGAAGTTCAGCTTTATCACGTTTTATTATTCTTGTGGAAAATGGACTCTTTGCCACCGTAAATTAACTTCCTTATGTTACCATTATACTTTTAAATCACTGAACTCTCTTTAAACACGCTCAGAGAAAGGTACCTCTTGCTTATACTAAGCAGATCCCAGCTATCTCGATATATCATCTTTGTTATTAACAAACTCATGCTAAGACACACAACTCAGGCTCTTAATTTTGCTTAACATGATTTTAATTTGTGGCAAAAAGAGCTTTTTCTGTCATGTCAGATTTATTTAGTCACTGGTCTGGTTCAGTGTGCATTTGCCACTTCCAGCTTTGACCTTCATAAGTGCTAAAGCATGATTAAGCCTCAGGTTTCAGACCTCTTACTGTAATTTTCCCTATTTTTCCTCACGGTTCTAAACAGAGATGCCACAGCTTGATTATTTCAAAAGCATTTACAAGAAATCCTTGTTTCCTACTGCTGTCAGAAGAAATGCTACTCCAAAAGACAGCGACTGTCTGGCTGTCCCCGCTTCCCCATGCAGCATCACCAACTCCTCAGCCAGAATTCCTTTGGGTTTGGTCCATGCTGGAATCGTAACAATTGATCCAAACCAAGGCCAGCATGGTCACTTGTGTGTCCAGAGCTCCAAGCTGAAGTTGTGTGGAACAGGAGGATTGTTTAAACTTCATCCAATTTAAGCTGCCCTGCCAAACCAGAGTCCTGACTGCTGGGAGACAAACAGGAGCTGCACACAACAGGAATAGGAGCAAAACTGTTCCATCAGGGGTGAAATTCCTGCTTTCAGTCCCTTGGTTAGCTCCCAAAGCTAAAGCAGGGTCTCTCTGAAAAGGAAAATCTACCCTTGCCTACCTTTGAGCAGCCAGGAGGAGGAGGGGGGAGAAACAAATGAAGTTAATTATCATGAGGTAACTGCAGGCACCCTGAGGTTTGCCCAAACTTTTCATTTTTTGGGGCAGAAGTGATCTCAACAGTCCCAAAGAGCATCCTCAGTCCTAAAGAACCTCCCCGTGTCCTGCTGGGAAAACCAGACCTGGTTTTCCTACCTGTGCTTCCATTCCCCCACCTGCAAACACCTGAAATGGGGCATTTCAGGGAGCTCTTTTAATTTCACGTAGTTCTTTTGTACACTCTAATCCAGGATTTTCAACATTTTTAGAAAGTAAATTATGTTCCCCCTAGCAAACAGAGGATTTCCCTGTCTGTTAATAATAACAACAAGCTGATTATTCCCCCCAACAAAAGCCAAGCTGCTCGACACTGGTGTTGTCCAAGGGTAGACAGAGGTGGCCTCATTCTCATTAAATGAATTTTTGCTCTAGTTTATTTTCCACATTTACCTTTTCTATTCTCACTTCTTCCTCATAAACTGAATTGAGAGTGTTTTTTCAAGAATCTCAGAATGTTACAAGTATTTATAAATTTAGGACAAAAAGTGCCTTAGTCCCTTTATTTCTGTGATTTACACTCCTAATTCACCCAGACTGCTTCCTTGGAGATCCATGGGGTGCTCTGAGAGTGTCTCCCCTCTTTCTGTGGGATAGAGAGAATCTGGGGAGTGCCCACAGACCAGAGTGTGTAGATAGCCACAGTCAGGTGAGTTAGTGAATAATTCTGATTTTGGGAGGGTCTAACTTCACACATGTTTTTAAAGTACAATGTGGAAAATGTGTGGTAGCTCCATATGGCACTGGGAGGAAACACCTCCAAAAAGATCACCCCACAAAATTCCTATAATAACCTAGGACAGATGGGCATGATGATTTCCAGGGAAGGGGTGAGGGAAACGGGTCCCACACATGAGGTCTGAGAGGACTGGGACTCCTGAAGAGGATGTCCAAGTGTTGAGTTTCAAAGACACTCCTGCCTTAGGCGGGGCTTTTCTGTTTGCTCAGGCTGCTGCTGCTGCTGCAGATGTGTGTGGACAGAGGCCCCTAAGCCCTGGGGAAGGTCAAAGCCCTGCCCTGCCCCTAAGGCAGAGCAGCCCTGGCTCCGAGGGGAATGGGGTTCTCACTCCTTGTCTGTTCCCTTGCAGTACCCTTCTTCTGCAGAGATCAGCTTCAAGAGGATGCTGTGGGACCCCAGGAGAGGCTTTGTCATCCCCTCCCACTCCTTCGTGCCCTCTGGGATCCTCACGTGCTCGGCCCACGTCAATGGCAGCGTCTTCAACTCCTACTACATGGCCCAGAGACTGGGTGAGTGCCCAGGGAGCACCACAGAGCCTCTGTGTCACTGTGAGCTCCTGCCTGGCATTCCTTGCTCAGTTATATTTGATAGATCTCCCTGGGCTGCATCTGTAGCAAGTCCAAGCTGGAATGCTAAAAGTAAACTCATTCTTCCTTTTTTTCCCCCTATTCAATAGAACTTGGATTGGAGCCACTCCCGGTTTTGAAAAATGACCAAGTGCTGAGGTGGTACAAAACAGGGGTGTTTTATTCAAACCCCACCAAGGCTTTGTTTGCTTGGATTGAGCTGTATTTACATTAAAACAACTGCTGGTTCAGGACAAAGCAGACAGCAGCTTTCTTTTTCCTTTTGGTCATTAACCACGTGTGATCATCACATAAAAATCTCACTACACTGCTAATTCACATCTTTGCTTTATAGATTTTTCTCCTGGTGATTTACTACACCATTTCCCTTGGATTTACAGCTGAGCTTCAACTCGTAATTAAAATCTGAATTTGAAGCAACTAAACCTTAAATTTTTGAGTGCTGGGCATTTATATGAAACCAATTAGAATTCATTTTTCTTTTGTTTTCCGTATATGTTCTTTATCTCCTCATATATCTTCTACTTGCTTGGACTTCATTCCCATTAGCTCATGGCATCTTTCTATACAGTCAGCACTCAGCTTTGAACAACAGGCTTGTAAATTTGTGTGGCAGCCAAATAAAAGTCCTGTAAATCTCTCTCTTTCTCCTTTTTTTTTCCTTGTTGGAGTAATCTTTTATTAAATCAAGAATGCAAACCTACAAAACTTCTTAGGCCATGCCTCTGCAGCTCAGAAGGACTCAGGAAATCCCTTTCTGTTCTGTGTTACTGTCAGTGGTCAGGTGTGGTTTTGGTACTGGGCACCAAAAACTGATGGCAGTTCAGAGCTGATGTATTTATGGCATTGATAAATGTGTAAGAGCAAGACTTGGGGATCCCATTGGGGGATTTGGGGATCCCATTGGAGGATTTGGGGATCCCATTTTGGAAGGAAAGGGAGCTGGGCAGGAGAGGGCAGGAGAAACACGCCTCATGTCCAACAACGTCATCTTGACATTTTATGAGTTTCCTGGGTGCAAGCCTGCTGAAGTTTTTCTTCCCAGGGGAAAGCTCACTTTCTCAGCATAGAATTCTATAAACAGATCTCTGAGCTGTGTTTTCAAGGACACAGGTGGTGTTTTTCTGCCCTGTCTCCCAGTATGGGAGATGTGTGTGGTTTTTCTCTCTCTCAACCAATGATGTGGAGAACTGTTCTCACTGAATTGTAAGCATTCTGGCATTCTTGTACTGAGCATGAAGAAGTAAGCATCTAAGCTCTATACCTGGGCACACAATAGCCCAAGCCTTCTGAACAATGGAGTCATCTTAATAAATCACATTAAGCCTTCTGATATTGGAGTCAGAAAGTTCTGCTTCACTGCTGGGCCACAACGATACAACAAAAGTGGATCCTCTCGTTTTGAGGCCCTCAAAAGGAGGAAACTCTTTTCTGTGAAGCTGATGGGAGGCTTGAAGCCATGGCACATGGAAGAGCAGCCATTCCTGACTGTGCCCATGGGATCAGGGATCTGCTGGTGGATCCCAAACTGATGCAGGGAGTGCTGCTGGTCACAGCTTTGCCTCTTCCATTGCAGAGGGCAGAATACAGAACCTGGCTTTGAAGGCAAGTGCCAAAAAGCTGCTGGTTGGAGAAACTCTCAAGCTGGAGTGCAAAGCAGAGACCTTCATCAACGGGCGCATCGAGTTCATCTGGACCTGTCCCCGTGGCACAGTGAGTGCATGGAATTCCTGTATTCCCCCTCTTCCCAAAATTCACAGGGCTGAGAAAACGTAATTCTTACTTATCCTGAAATTATCCAGCCATTTATAAGCCTATCATTGATTGAACTTTGTGTTTGGGTGAATCAAAAACTTCTCTGCCCTACTTGAACCTGCAGATTAAACTGCAAACCTCACTAAATAAACCCTGGCAAGAAAAGCCAGGAGTGTTTCCTTCTTTTTGGGAAGAAAAACTCCTTCGTTCCTTCTGTCCTGGCTGGCTCACAGTGACAAGTCTCAAATGCAGGTTGTAAGCTGTCAATCTCCCCATCTATTTTGGTATTTATGAAGTAGGAAAAAGCAAAGGAAAACACAGCTGAACCTGTGGAAATCGTCCCCAAAGAATGAAATGTAAATTCTGAGTCTTGAGCTTTCTGTGAATACAATACAAAAGTGCCAAATTTGAAGTAGAAACTTAACACTGAAACAAAACCCTGAAGTAAGAGACTTAACATTTGAAGTACCAACCCGCTCACTTCTCCTAAAAAAAAACAAAACAGAAGGGGATCATTTCCCAAATCAGTTCATTTGTCTGAGATTCTATTAGTGGGTCTGTGTGGTGCTGAGAATTAAAATAATTGGGTTTTTTTTCTTTTTATTTCAGCAAAACACACATTGTAAAGACGCATCTAAGCCTTTTGGGAAGGTGTAAAATGTGATTCCTATAAACTGATTAATTTTGATTTGTTTCATTAAAAAAAAAGAATGTCTGAGTTTGTTTCAGTGAGGAAACTACAGGAAATATAATATAGAATTTATAGAGGTCTGAGCACTGCAGTGTTACTGAATGAATTTGGTTTCTTGAACCCCATATGGTGGAAAAGATTTGTTTTCCTATGAACTCTCCTTATATTTCTAACATTATAAATGTAAAACTTCTTGGCCAAATTTCTGGGATCAAAAATCTATCGAAAGTGATAATGCTTTCTTAAATTCCCCAGAAATTTGCATTGGCACTTGGCTGTCATAATATATTATATTTCTGTCATAATATATTTCTTTTAGAAAGCAGGAGGTTTTTAATACAGAAAAAATACTGACTGTGACCAAGATAAATTTTAAAACCCTCAAAACCAAACCCTCGGAGCACAGCTCTGACCCTGCAGCAGTTTTACCCTGAGATCCTTGGGATTTGGTCCTGGAGAAGGGCTGGGATGCATCCCCTTGTTTATCTGCCCAGAATTCAGTACAAAGTGCCACATTTCCACTCTGCTTCTCTCTCTTATTAGACTTGATAATGAAACTTCACACAAGAGCTCTTCCTGCTGATCTGCCTTTTATATTATTTATTTCAGTGATGGGGAGGTGTGATCATTTTGATACAAATCACTGCTTTCCTTTACTGGCAGCCTTTGAAAGGGTGAACACAATAATCCAGTTTATGCTACTTTTTGACCCTCTTTTTTGTGACTCCCAGCACCCTCACCCCAGGAGAACGATGGACCAGAGTGATGTGGTGTACAAAGCTGGCAGCAGCCTGATAATTGAAAATGTCACCATGGAAGATGGGGGCCTGTACATCTGCAGGACTTTCAATGCCACCAGGCTGGAGGCCAATGTCACTGTCACCGTGTACGGTGAGTGCTGCAGCTGCAGGATGGACCAGGAACCAGGAGTGTTCAGCTTAGAGGATAATGCCAGGCTGTAAAATCTGTTGATTGAAATGGCATTAGGGAGCAAGTCAACCATTACTCATCTATAACCTCTAATTAGTCAACAAGAGTCAGCTCTCATGTCTTCAAACAAATTCAAGAGGTACATTTAGATGGGATATTGGGAAGGAATCCCCCCCTGTGAGGATGGTGAGGCCCTGGCACATGGTGACCAGAGAAGCTGTGGGTGCTCCTGGATCCCTGGAAGTGTCCAAGGCCAGGTTGGAGCAGCCTGGGATAGTGGAAGGTGTCCCTGCCATGGCACGGGTGGGAATGGATGGGTTTTGAGGTCCCTCCCAACCCAAACCATTCTGGGATTCTGTGATGTCTGAGGGAACTCAACTGTTTGAAAAGCTGGGACCAAGTGGGGTTGCTGAGGCCCTGGAAAATGCATCCTGTGGGTTCCACATGGACAAGAGATGCCCCAAGAACTTCCCACACCAATCCAGGGGCAATGCAAGTGCATATCCTCTGCTTCCCGTGTGAATTCCTTCATGTGGGAACAGCCCTTCGTGGCTGAGGCTGGGCTGCACGGGGGAGCTGAGGGAACAGCCTGACCCATTTGGTTCTGTGCAGGTCTATATTGGAAAAAATCCCATGTGGGAACACGGCAATCACAGGTGTGAGCTCTGTCCTGTGGAAGAGCCATTCCGAGTCTCCCTGCTCATTTCTCTTCCCAGAAAAACCCTACATCACGGTGTCACACAAGAAAGGGCCTTACTACGAGATTACCTCAGGACACAAGTCCCTGAAACTGGCTGCCAAGGTGGATGCCTTTCCTCGGCCCACTGTCACCTGGTGAGTGCCCCCAGCAACAGCAGGAGTGCCTGACTCCTTTAGGAATCCTGTCTGGACTAGATCACCACCATGCCTCAGCACACAGGTCAGGGATGGGAGCTGGGAATGCTCAAAGCTGTGGGCTGAGCTCAGCTGAGGAGCTGTGGCTCCGCTCTGGGCTCCTGAGCTCTGAGAGGCTGGGCCAGCCACCCCTCGTTCCCAGGCTGTGTTCTTCTCCTAGCCATGCAAGAAAGGTCCCTGCAGGGAAAAGGTGTGTTTCACTTTCCCTGGACGCAGAATGATTTGGGAGATCCAAGGAGAAAGCTCTCGAGGGAGGGTTTCCTGCTTACCCCCAGCAGTGGTGGTCAGTCTGCAATGGGGCAGGGGATAACAGGAAAAGGACATATTTGTAACATAAGAAATTGTTTCTCTCCAGAACTTTTAAATAGTGTCCTCCAATCCTGTGCCAGCAGATCCTTGCAGTGAATCCTCCTGAGCAAACTAAAGGCTCCACCAGGAGTGCAATGGATCTGCTAAACAAGAGGGGCAACCAATAGCAACTCCAGGAGACATTTGAGTCTCTCTTTACCCTTTCATCACTTTTCCACTTTCCTGCTCTGTCTTTAACAACTCTATCCAATGCCTTTTAGATCTTTAACTGCATTAAATCCCATGGGACAGCTGGCAGGGGTGTGTCTGTCCTGGCAGAGAAGATGGCATTTCTCTGGAGCACCTGTCCTCAGCCAGCTGAGAGCCTGGCAGGCAGCAAAAGGTTGCTCAGGGCTGGCCTTGCTGCACTTTATTAGCAGTGAAATAGCATGAAATCCTTTAATTTTAGTGGAAACAGTGCTAGGAGGTGGTTTTAATTGCTGCTGTTATTGAGGGATAGGGATGTTTTGGGAGCTGAAATGGGGACCGACCCCTTCTCCCTGCCAAGCCTTTGTTCCTGGGCTCAGCACGGAGCTCTTTGGTGGCTGCCTGGGACCACCAGAGCGGCCTTCCCTTGGAGCCCCAGCTGTGGACGTTGGAGGTCTCTCAGGATGGTTGTTTTTACGACTGCAAAGGAAGTTTCCAGCATTCTCAGGCAGTGGGAGATGCCCCAGCATCCCTCCACCAAGCCCAAGGCTCTGTGTGTGGCAAAGCCTGGCCTATTTCCTAACCATAAACCTGCATGTGGGGTGAGCAGTGACGAGGAGCCTCTCCTGCAGATGCTGCTCTTCTGCCCTGGGGGAATATTCCAGGCTGGGAATCTCTCACTGACCTTATGGACCAGCCTTCTCCAGGTCACAGAGTTTAACTTTTTCAGAAGCACTAAAGGCTCACAGAGACATCCTGAGAGACAATTCTGCTGAATTTATCTCTTCCTTTAAAACTGGTGACACACAGTTTGCTATTCCTTGATTTCCCACACTTGGTGTTGCCCATCCAGCTTCATTTGGGGGCATTTAGATCATAGCTGAGCATGTGAGAGGCACCGCTCATTCAGATAAAATAAAACACCTTTTTCCTGTGTGGAATTAATCCATCCCACAGCACCGGAGATGTGAATCAGTTCTGGTGTGGAAGGATAACAGGGATAAATATCCAATCCAAGCAGTGATTCTAGGCCTGCATTTCCCCTGCTGGGATGACCCTTTATCCCCCTAATGTGGGTTTCTGAGGGTTGACAGGGACATGACAAGCCTTGATGGAACTTCTCAAACAGGTACAAGGATGGCAAACTGATCAAGGACAACCACACCTGCTACGAGCCAGATCCACTGAAATACAGGCTGGGAATACGAGATGTGAGGCCAAAACATGCTGGGAACTACACCATGGTCCTGAGCAACCCCAAATACGGCCTCTACAAGAACCTCACCATGCAGCTGGTGGTGACAGGTAAGGACTTGTGCATAATTCCTTCTGCTGGGTTAGTTATCCTATTTTGTGTGATCCTACTGCACCAGTCAGCAGGAATGGATGGCACTTCCCAGGGTTTAGCAGTGCCTAGAGACCACCACCTCCCCCAGGAGCCACTGAACCCCTCATTTCAGCTCCTCTGAGGAGCTGGTGTGACCCTGAGTCATTCAAGTCCCTTCCCCTGGGACACTGCACCTCCCACAGCCACAGCACCAAGTGCCAGGACAGTGGCTCCACACAGGGAGGTGGAAATGCCTGGAAAGGGCACAAACTATTTTTATAGGAGCTTGGGAGGATATAGAGTAGAGAGGTCTTAGAACTGGGGGCACAATTTCCCAAGAGAAGGGCTGGAAGTTTTATCCCTTGAGATTTAAAAGCAGCTTGGGCAAAGGACTGGAGAACATCTGCTGGGACAGGAAGGGTCCCAGTGGGGCTGACGGAAGGAACTGGAGGAGCTGCCCTGGCTTTTATGTCTGTCCATCATCCTGCTCCAGATCCATTTTCTAAATCTGTATTTTCTGTTCTGTCACTTTGCTGCTGGCAGCATTTGGGGGACAGGTTCTTTTGCAGGGGAATTTGGAGAAAACTGGTGTGCACTGAAGCGGGCTCACTTCCATAGAGGGAAAATAGATATTGGAATACCATTTATTAGCCTCCCTGGCTGGATAATGCAGGACAGAGCCACATAGTCTCTTTGTACATCCACTGCCTCTTTTAATCCATTGTATTTGGCAACAGAGATTGAATTATGAGGCCAAGTAGGAGTTCAGCAAAAGTCAGCTTTGCTTTCCCTTTGTATTTTCCGCTTGGGCAGTGAGTAGTTCCTGAGACAGGTTTGTGCTCTTTTCTGTGGTGAATTCTTCTCTCCTTACCCTCTTTACACCTAAACTACTCTCAATTGTCCAATTTCTATGTACTCATGTGCTGTTGCTTCCAGCAGTTGTGTTTTTCTCATTTCACCTTTCAGAAAGGAATAATGCCTAAAAAAATAGAGAACTTGTCACATAGGTACATCTGATCTATTAAAAATGTTAAATAAGATATGATAGCTTAAAAACCTGAAATAAGACATAAATTAATGTGTGATTTAGGAGAGGAGGGAGCCAAGAACATGCTCATGGTCAGGTCCTGCAGCTCAGCTGAGCAGGAGGAACGTGTTAAGCTGCATAATTTGTCCACTTGAGATTGTTTTTCCACACAATGGTTTTGCCTCTTCAGAGAACGGAAACATTCAAAGGAAGAGAAAATTAAGAATGATAATAAACTATCTTGTCAAGGTAAATATTGGTGTTTGCATGCAGAAGGGAGCGTTTCCTCGAGGAGCTGCCGTTCCCCAAACAGGCAACTAAAAACAAACAGAGCCTTTTTCTATCAGCAAGAGGCTATTTCAGGACTAAACCACAGCAGCACAAGCTTTTCATGTCCATGGTGTGTCCAAGCTTGGGGCATCCTGTCCCTCACACAGTACTGCTCATCCTCAGCCTCTCCAGGGGTCAGACCAGCAAAGGCTTCATCAGCAATAAGTATTTAATTGCAGCCCCCCCCATTTCTCAAAGTCCAGCAGCTGCAGGGGTGTCCCCAACTGTCCTGTGGTGATGCTCAGGAAAAACACAGAGCAAGTGTCCCTTATCTGGTGACAGGAAGTCAGGGGATGAGAGCAGAACAGGGGAAGACCTGCCCAGGGGTGCCGTGGGTGGAAGCTGAGGCTGCAGACAGGGAGGGTTTGCTTGGCTGCAGCAGGACTAGCACCCAGCACCCAGGGAATTCTGCCATCCCTGCAGCACCCAGGAAATCCTGCCATCCCTGCAGCAGCACCCTGATGTGCTCTGTGTGAGACACTCAGCCCAGGAGAGACTTGTTTCACTGAGATTCATGGGGGTAGAGCCCAGAAAGGGCAAATTGGGCTCTTGAAGCTGTTCCAAACTGCCCTTTCTCTTGTGCTTCCCATCAGAGGGCAGGGGCAGCTTTTTCAGGAGCTGCTTTTTCAGATCTGGGCTTTCCTTTCAAGTACACTTTGAAGCTCCAAACTGAAAGCAGATTGGAATTTTTCCCTTAACTTTCCACAAATAACCTGGCACTTTATCTCCAGCCATCATGACTGATAGCTGGGTATCACCTGAATAGATTAAATTGCTCGGAGTTTCAGCAGACTCTGAGACAAGAGGAGGAGACCAAAGCACACTTTGTAGCCCCTTTTTGCAGGGATTACCTGAAAGAAACCACCTCTGAGCTGGAGGTGTGATTAATGTCTCTGCTCAGAACCAAAGCCTGCAATTACTGAAGCTGGGATTTGAAGACAGGGATTAGTGAAGCTGATGGAAAAATCCTCTTGGGCTTCAAGTGGACGCAGTGGTTGGAGTATCAGTTTTGCATCGTGTCTAAAAGGTGGAGCCTGCACCTGATAAACCTCCTGCTGAGTAATAACCACGTACCCTGAGAGTGAAGAGCAATTTCTGTTTGAATAACGGCGTTGCTCCCCAAATCCAGGGCCAGCCTTTCATTTCAAAGGTGAATCTAAGAAAGGGAGTGAGTTCTGATCTACACTGTTAAAGAGAAGAGGGAAAATTGCATAACCAGACTTTGGAATGAGGAGATAAATGCCGTTTGAATGTTTTCTGTTGCTGCATGGGGACACTGCAGCGCAGAAAGGATCAGTAATCACACAGCCCCCTCTTCTGAGAGTCTCTTCACAACAATCCATTATTAACGTGCACAGGTACTCAGCTGGCACTAAGTGTGCTGTGACAAAGCCATCAGCTGCATATTTGGGACGGGTGCAGAGGAAGTTCAAAGTTAAAATTGTTGTGAATTGTTTTGCACAAAGTGTAAACAAAGTGTAAACAGCAGCAGGGCTCGACCCTGTTTTGTATTAATACAGACCCTGCTCTGTATTAATTTTGGCAGTGTGTTTTATTCACTAATAGTGGCAGCAGAGGAGAACCCTTTAAGCAGGATGAGAGCAAGATCAGAAGTCCCCTGCCTGAGCCCTGTGGGCAGTGTCTCTCCTGACCTGCACTGCTGCAGCTTTCCTTGGAGTCACCTCCTGGGCATTTCACTGGGAGAAGTCCCAGAGTTCTGCCCCACTGTGGGCACAGGGTGTTTCACTCCATGGGAATGAGTCAAACATTAGGAGCTATTTCCCCCAAAGTTTGATTTGGCCACAAAACTGAGGAGTACCTGCAGAGGGATCAAATGGAGAGGGAGCAAAATGGGCAAAGAACTCCAGAGCTGCAGGGTGGGAACTGAGAGAATAAGGTCCAGCAATGAGCTGCCTGGCCTGGAGAATCGTACTGCTATTCCAAAAATGCCTCTGTAAGAAGTGGCTTAGCTGTGCCTCTGATCACCCCTGCTCCCACTGCAGCTGGAATTCATTCCTGCAGGAGCACATATCTCTGTGTGGAGTCACCTTGGCTCATTGTAGGACTCAGGTCCCCAGGAGGTAGCTGACTGCATTTTCAAAACACTCCTTCTTTACATATTTACACATCAAACGCCGTCCAAGAAGCTGCGGGTTGCTGTGGTTTTGTTTTGTTTGATTAAATTCTTATTGAGAAAAGCTTCAAGAAAATAATGTCCTGAAGAATTTGGAAGGGAGGGAGCAAGGAGAAGGAACAATTGTAGCAAACAGCTGGTGGCTGAAAATCTGAGCCAGCCAAGAAGGAGAAATGTGGGAGAAAAGAGTTATTCCGGGCTGGAGTGCAAAGCAGTCTCAGAACAAAACATAAACAACGCCCTCAAATCTATTTCTGGGCAAGCAGACTGTGTTTCATCCTCACCCTTGTCCAACTCATCTGCGTCCATCAGGGCTCCTGCTGAGCCCTTTTGGAGCAGCCAGCGTGCTCTGGCCACCACCTAGGGAGTGAGGAGAGTACTGAAGCACGAGTTAATTCAAATAATTCAAAAGCAGGATGATAAGCTCCCTCACCACTTTGCCTTTCTTCTTTGTCCCCAAGTTTCTCTCCAGTGCTCCCTCAAGGCTCTTCCAGCAAATATTGCTTTGGGTTCCAGCTGCTCCAGCCAACTGAACTTGCATTCCCTCGTAGAGTCCTTGATCCCCCAAGCTTGTGTTGTATCTGTAAGAAAGGCAGGATTAAGGGCTGGAAATATCCTCCACAGCAGGCAGCAGAAACTCGGGCTCCTGTGAATCCCCGCTCTCCTGGGAAGGACAGGAATGAAGGGGGTGCATGGTACTGGGCACACCTCGATTTGTTGCCAGGCAGGAGCCGCTCCACAGCACGGAATGATGCACATTGCCCTAGTCTGTAGTCAGGCCAGCTCTTCATATTTTGGTTTAAAAATCAAAGGCTATTCTGTGCCTGACCTTCCTTGGCTTGCAAGGGATGAGTGGACATCAAAGGAGTCCTCAGTGATCTCCACAAAAGCCAAGAAATATGTGGTGATCCATGAGAAAAAACCCCATCACCTCCCCCAGAGCCAGAGCAGGGACAGGGGAAGGAGCCTTGGGGATGAGGTTAATGCATCTGGGCTATGCCAGGGCAGAGGAAAATTGCTTTTAGGGTGGGGGATCTCAGCTACAACCAGTGCAGGACACACGGGACATCCCACAGTCCCTTGTGTGTGGAAGGGTCACTGAAATCCCTCAGCTGAATACTGAAAAAGAATTTTTTTTGGTTCTTGGTGAAATCCAGCTGATGTTCAGCTGAAGGACTGAGCCACACAAATGCTGTCCCTTCCCCAGGGTCCTGCCAGGGCTGGGTTTCCTTTGTGGAGCACATCCAGCTCCTGCCCAGCTCCTCAGAGGATGAGCCACTCAGGAGAAATCAAAACAGAAAATCAAATTTTCCACCTCCTGGGCCAGCCGAGCTAAACTAGAAATCCCAAAATAAAACCCATCCAGCCACTGTTCCAATGTGTTTCCAAGTCCAAGGCTTTGCTTTCCTCCTGGGTTCTGGGAGCAATGTCTGTAGCCCATGGATGCAGGACACAGTGCTCCAGTCCATGCTTCCAGCCTCAGTCATCAGCCACAGGCAGGAGAGAAACAACTTTTTCTGAGGGATTTGTGAAAGAGAAATGCAGCAGCACAAGGAGGCTGCAGCAGCCCTTTATGAACAAATCCTGAAGAGTTTTCTCCCTGATATCGTCCAAACCCTGCACACTTGCAGCTCCCAGGAGAGCCTCTGATGAAAAACTCAGATGAGCTATTTTCATTTTGCTGGAAGTGGCCAAAGCAATTTTGGGAAGAGGAAGGTGGGGGCCTGCTGGAGTTTGCCAGAAGTATCTGAAGCATTCAAGTCACGTCTTTGCAGCAGCAGTCTCGGTCTGACAGCCCCTAAAACGCACAGTGAGGGGGGAAGTGGCAGCTCGTGCTTCCCATGCTGTCCCTCAGCCTACCTGCAGGTACATTAACTGATTTTTGGAAAGCAGGCAAAGGGGACAGAGAGAAAAATCCTGGAAAACTGCCTGCTCTGCTTAAAATGAGCAGTTCTTCATTACCCATTTCCTTCTGAACTCTGTAAGAAATAAGATGGGGAGAGACAGATGAGAGAAACCCCTTTTTTTGCCCCAAAGCTGCATTGGGGGTGAATGACAGCTCTGGGAGAGCACTGGAAAAGAGATTTCTTCCTGCTCTGGGAAGAGACAGACATCCAGAAGTGACACAGGTCATAAAAACCCAAACCAAGCTGCACTGCCATTCTAACACCAAAATTCCCTGTGGGTCAGGTCAAGTTGCCTGTGATTTTCCTTAATACCTGTTCCTCCAGGATCCAAGTGCCTGCTTCTCCCCCAGCCCTGGCATTCCCAGCCCATTCCAGAGGGTCACAATGGAGCAGCTGGAGATTAGGCAGGGGCACAGTCCTGTCCCTAATTCTATTCCTGGCTGTGGTATTGACTCACAGAGAGATTTTGGGCACTGTTTTCAGCTGTTTCCTCACAGGTACCGAGGGGACAGGGCTGTGCACCCACCTGAGAACAGCTCTGGGTGCAGGGCATGGGAAAAACAACAAAACAGCAACAATCAGCCCCAGAAAAACTCCCAGCCAAAATCAGCCAGACTCAAACACAATGCAGTGGTCAGTCTGAAACCAAAGTTTCAATGTTTTCAGGTCATTTCACTCAGTGTTTTTCTTACTTTCCTTTTAATAAAAGGGAAAGGAAAGAAATGTGAAATGAACCCATACAACTTTGTCTTTTTGGGTTTTACTTCGGGGGAAATGTCACCCTTTCCCAGTCCAAACCTGCACTAGGAAGTTCTCTCTCTACTTTACAGAATGTTCACTTGTATTAAGTACTGTACAAACATCAGATAGAAGGCTCCCAAGGGCAAATATTTTTTGGATTTTGGGAAACAGAAAAGATAAATAGAAAACAAGTTGCAGCTCCATCACGGGTTTTAATGAAGCCCCCTGTCCAGCAAAGTACCTAAGGTTGAGATTAATGCTTCACTGGCCTCTCTATGTTATTTTAATGATGTGCTTAATGTGAAAAGATTTTCTAACGCAGTTTAAATGGTAGTGGGGAAGGTGCATAAACAGGAGTTCAGTCAGAGGGCACTGAAAGGAATGCAAAGTTTCTCTAGAAAATGCAGAGAAACTTTCTCTGTGCTATCCTCTATATTTGGATGCTCCTTTGGGTGACAGGTGTACAACCCTTCGTGTCACATGCAAGGAATTTAGTCTCTCTAAAGAAAGACTCTTTAGAAGCGTCTTGCAGAGGGGTTCATGTCCTAATCCTTGTACATATTATCCGCTCCTGATGCCACAAACTGGAGATAACAGCAGCAAGGAAGGTGAGATTTGCATAATGCTGATCAGTTTGAAACCTGCAGTAAGCAGAAGTGCTTTTTGATTGCATTTCCCAGTGCAGCAGCAGCCAAGTCTTTAGTTATTCAGGTCAGCTCTCACAGCAGCAATTGCACCTCTGCAAGGCGAGCTGGGGATACAATCACACTTGGAGCCAGAGAGGACAAAAAGCCATTTATTTGGATACATTTAAAGCCGTCTGCAGAGCCTGCCTTCCCCACACAGCCAGGGACCAGAAAGCTTTTAAGGTTTGTTTGGCTTCTGCTTGAGAGAGCTCAGCCTGGGGAGGGCCATGGCCAAGGGCTGGGAGAGGCTGTGGGGAGCAGGTCCTGGGGAGGAGGGCTGGGAAGCCACAGTGGGCTAGAGAGGGAAGGAAGGGACTGGAAAGAGCTGCTCTGGCAGGGCTGGCAGAGGGATTTGTACCCCCAGCCTTGCCCACACTGGCAAGGGTTTGTGTGTAATCCCTGTGCTGCTCAGTGAGCAAATGTGAGAGAGAGAGCAGAGCTCTGTCTGGAGGGGGAGAGAGAGAAACTCTGCCAGGTGCACCCTCAGTAATGCCAGGCTTTGGGCTCAAAACCCCTCTGCAGGCTGAAGTGAGAGCCTGTCCACAGGGGACACTGTGCAGGTGCCAGCCCTAAGGAACCAGCCAGTCTGAGCCAATCCAAAAGGTCAGTCCCACCACAGAAACCAGTTCTCTTCACAACTGTTATCACAGATAAGATCATGACTCGAGAATTCTGAAGATATGGTATGAGATTGGCAAGAATGCAGGTACACCACAACAGGGATTTTAACATTCCTTTTATACACTCTGCATTACTACAAACCACCAGAGACAGAATGAAAATTTCCATTAAAGAACTTTTAAACTATTAAAATCAGGTTTCCATCACCCACGGAGGCAAGTGCTGTAAATAGGATTTGGCCCAGCAAGGGAAAGGGCAAAGCTTCAGCTGCCTGCAGGGGCACGGTCAGAGGTGAAATGGCCATGGCAGTGGGCAGGGGTTTGGAAAGGTTTCATCCCAGGAAATATTCCCCGTAGGAGGATCCCACTTTCACCCCCTAAACCCTCAGTGCTCCAGGGCCAGCACCCTGCAGGGACAGGGGAGCACTGGGGCATGGGGAAGGGCCCTGTCCCCATCCTGTACAGCTGAGCAGGGCCACCTGCAGGGTGACTTTCACCCCCTAAACCCTCAGTGCTCCAGGGCCAGCACCCTGCAGGGACAGGGGAGCACTGGGGCATGGGGAAGGGCCCTGTCCCCATCCTGTACAGCTGAGCAGGGCCACCTGCAGGGTGACTTTCACCCCCTAAACCCTCAGTGCTCCAGGGCCAGCACCCTGCAGGGACAGGGGAGCACTGGGGCATGGGGAAGGGCCCTGTCCCCATCCTGTACAGCTGAGCAGGGCCACCTGCAGGGTGACACCACCTCCACCACCACCTCTGCAGGGGAAAGGCACAGACACTGGAAAAGCTCTTCAGTTTCTGAATTTGTGCCCACAATCAGCCACCCCCCACCCTGTGTTATGTGAAAGAATAGATGTGGAGGTGTTTCCCCTCACACTTAAAAAAAAAAATTGCTTGATCATAAATAATGATTATTTCAATTGATGAATCATTTGGACTAATTTCAGGTCTCAAGTCATATTTAATAGTGCCATAATTGTGGCATGAAGAATTCACTCCTCACTCATATATGTTCTCATTAGAGTTGGAGCAACTTAAGTTATTATTTCTTTTTTAGAGGGACAATTTAAATGACAGTCAACCAAGAATATACAAAAATGTCCTGATATTAAATGATTGTGATCAGTCCTTGTCTTCCCATGCTCTTTCACACACACAAACACCAGTCCCCCTGCCCAAGTGTGTAAAGCTTTGTTTTTACAGCCCAAAGGACAACACTTGAGTAACCTTTCACATAACACTTGTGTAACCTTTCACACTGAACTTCGAGTTTTTCTCCAAGTGAAATCACGCTTGTGAGGTCAGTCCAGACATGTCAAGCACAGGGTTTGAGACTGAAAAGAGAAACATCCAAGATAATAAAAAATGTGCTTCCTCCTCTGGGGAGAATTTACAGAATTATTTCTATGATCAGAAATAATTTATTGATGGGAAATGAGACTCTAGGTAAGGAAATTCACTGTTAGACCCAATAGTTTGTCCTGTGAGTTGCTGAGGAATCTCCAAGCTTATGGAATCCTACGGCTCAGCTCAACAAGAGCCACACCAAACAGGGGCCAGCATTTGGGTTTCTCAGGGGAAATGTTAATCAGGACCTGCTGAAGGTCCTTTAAACAGCCAGTGTTTTATGACAGGATGGGATATGGCTGAACCTACTCCAGTCAATGCTTCCATGGGGTGGAGAAGGAAATACTGATGTGTTTTCAGGCACTGGTGAGGTCAGAAGATCTTTCAGAGCCTGACCATGAGAAATGTCAAGTGAGAGCCCCAACAAGACATGGGATCAGCCTGGTCAGTCCTCTCCTAAGAGGGCTGGAAGGCAAAGAAAGACTATTTTTAAAAAAGAGGGAAAGGGCTCAAGATTGATGAGGTGGTCAATAGCTCATATTTACATATCTGGGGCCTCCCTGACAGCAGAAAAAATAAGTTAGCCCAGAAAATAGAAATCTAATCTACATTCACTTCCCAGCTTGTCAGAAGGCCTCGGTGCAGAGCAGCCTCTCTTGGCTGCACAGGGGTGTCCCACAGAGGGACCCCACCAATAAATCTGTTTGATTTCCTGTTATGAGAAGCAGACAAAGAGATATGGCCAGGGATGGGCAGAGCTGTCTGCACAAGGGAAGAGCCTGTGCTTTCACCCCAAACTCAAACCCACCCTGTCTGAGGTTAGCGAAAGTTCAGTTCACTTTGGGGATTTTTTCCCGTTATTTCTCCTTTTCGTGCCTTCCCGTGGGAGCTGGAAGGAGACAGGACAAAGCATTTCTTTCCTGCTGGCAACGAGCAGCCCTGAAAGTGTCATAAAAAGTTTGCTCTTGAGAGATTTCCAGTCTGAGGGTGTGATCTTGCAGTCCCTCCAGATGTGAGTAATGCTGTGACATTTTTAATGGCATTCACCGTGGTTGGTGAGAATTTCTTGGCATTTCTCTCCAAGTGTTTTCCCCACACTACTCCTTCCTTACTCTCTTCTCCCCTCCATCCAGTGCACGTTACACACACAGACAGAAAAGGAAAGACTTCAGGTGAAAAAGATGTTTTTTCCCTAAGCCTGGTGACTGCAGAAGTTCCTCTCAGGAGGGGACATCACCCCTCCAGTTCCATTTTGGCCACAGTCCAGGACTGATCCTGATCCTGCAGCCATGACCAAGAGATGTTCCATGGCATGAATTTTCCAAAAGTCCAGCAGGTCCCCAACAACACTTGAAAGGGATTCGGATGAATGTGGTAGCATTGCAACATGTTTTGTGAAATACCACAACCAACACCCTTGTTTCTGTGAAGGAATATTTTCAGAACTGCCGGGAATTCCCGGCATCATCACTTCTCCCAGCAAAATGTTTCCAAACCTTTCATGGATGTAAATTTGCTCATTTGCATTTTTGTGGGTTTTTTGTTTTCTTTAGAGAGACCCAAGATCTATGAAAAGGAAACAGATTTTGGTAAGGTGGTGAAGGTGGAATTGAGAAGTGAACACCAAATCCAGTGCACGGCAAGCGGGAATCCTGAGCCAAGGATCCAGTGGAAGTGGCAGCCCTGCAACCTCACAGACATCTTGTAAGTGACATCCCCATGGATGAACATGTTCCTGACTTGTTGGATATTTTCAGTCAGGTTTTCTTTCCACTCTATCCCTATTATCTGAGCTAAAATCACAAGCGGAGTGAAGATCTCTGGGGTTCTGAGCCCACCTGGCGTCTGGTTGTGTTTGTGCACCTTGTGTATTACCTGAATTGTGTAAAATAAGTTTAAATTGACTAAAGATCATAGAATTTTCCTTTACCTTGACCAGCAATGCCCCTCTGACTTTCCTTAGCCCTGTTGAATGCTGTGAATATTTGACAAAGGAAAACCAGCAGGATTTGCGGGCAGAGCTGACACACCTTTTGCCCTGCAAGAGCTTTTTCCAGACAAACCTGCTGAAGGCTTGGCTTCCTTAATCCATATGGGATTCACAGCACTTCCCAAGGGCTGTCTTCACTCGTGCATGCTGGGCTCAGGCTCCTGTGGCAGCCTTGGTGTCCCTGAAGCTGGTAGAGGGAACTGTGTCTTACTGGGAACCCTTCTGTGCTGCAGGCTGAGGTGTGAACATGCAGCAAAGCTGCCGGAGAGGAAGGAGGCCAGGGGAAACCAGGATGCCTTTGGAGATTTGCCTAAGGAGACATTCCCTTTGCTCCTGCAGTTCCCTGAGCAGAGGGGTCTGCAGAGAGAAGCCTGGGCTGATGCCCAGTTGCTTCCTTGGTAGCCCCTGGGCACGTGCAGGAGCCAGGTCCTGCACAATTCTGACCAGTTCAGCTCCTCCCTGCAGTGAGACAGATGAAATCAAGTTTTCCACCCATTAAAAAAATGAAGACAGATCTAGAAAGCAAGGGAGAAAATTGCTGGATAGTGCCTTAATTTCTTACTCATTTATTGCTGTGAATGGCAAGCCACAAGATGGGAAAATCAGGGAGAAGTCCTTTCCCAGGTTTTCTGTACAGCACAGGGATGTTGGGTGATCCAGCCTCAGCCTGGGAGTGACCTTGTGTGCCTGCCCCAGGGAGGTATTCCGCAGTTACACTGCTCCTGTGGGAATAAACTCAGGGATCTGATGGCTTTGTTGGCACTGCAGGGCAGCAGGAGGCACAGGGCTCTGCTTGGGAGGGTTTCAACGAGAGCAGAGTGGAAACACCACATGGAAACAGGTTCTGCATCCTCTAGGAAAGCCACAGAGGTGACCTGAAATCTTTTCCAGACCTTTCTGTCTAGGGGTAGAGAATTGGCCATGAGTGTTGAATTCAGCCAGATCCAAACCAGTGACCTGGTGGCAAAGGACCTCACATAACCCTCTTTGCAGCTTTCTGGCTCTCTGATCTTATCAATTTAAATACAATTGCAGAGTGGCTCTACCTCTGCTGGCCCCAGGGGCAGCCTTATCTTGCTCCAGCAGAAGCTGGAGGAGGATTCCTGTGGGAAATGACACAGCCCCCATTTCCTTCTGTTGTCTGACTTCCTCTCTCTCTCTCTCTCTCCCCCCACTCTGCCTCAGCAGTGCCCTTTGAATCCCTGAGCACCAGCATTGTTCCTTAGAGCTGGGATGTGATTTTACTTCCTCTGAGCTTTTCCCCTTCATCCTCAGGACAGGATTGTGCCTTGCAGGAAGTCCCTCAAGATCTTCTAATTAGGCCCTTCTGAGAGCTGCAAGTCCTCCCCTGACCCAGGGTGTTGCCCCTGTGCTTTGTGTGGCTTTGGCAAAGGCACGGCTGATTTATGGAGGAATTTTCTGCAGCATCAGCCCTTGGTCAGCGCCTATAAAAGTCCATATTCATTTTACCTCCTGAAACCCTGTGGTGGGCTCAAAGCCTTTGCATTTCTAGGAATGAGGAGAGCTGTGTCTCTGCTTAGTTTTACCAAGTTGAGGAAGACAGAAAAGTTTTTTGCCTTGGATGGTGCAGCTGGACCTTCCCACATGACGTGTTACACGCTCTGCTCCTTGCCCATTTTCCAAAATGAAGATTGATAAGTGTCTTCTGTGTAATGTGGAGCTTTAAAGGAGCCTTCTGCTGTTCTATCCCAGTATTTATCCTTTCTACTCCCTCAGCCCACACTTCCTATTCGAAGCTCAGCACAGGCAGACACTCAGCAATACATCCACCTCCCCACAATTTGGAGTGACTGGCATTTTGAATTTGGAAATATAACTTATATTAGCCAGATAAAACTCACATGATTTAATTAACTGTCCAGTATTTTCCATTTCTAATCTTTGCAAAGATTGGGGGGATTCATTGCTGGTCGTGGGCTCATTTTGTTTGCCTCTGTCAAGCTGCTTTGTAAATAAATCTGAAATGTTGCAAAGAAGGAATGGAGGAATTTCACAAAGAAGTAACAGACTCCAGTAGCAACAGTTCTTAGGAGTATTTAAGACCTAAGATTATTGTCTAAGACTGACATTCTCTCACTCCACTACACCTCCCTGCTTACCTTGAACGCCATCTCTGCTTTTCCACCTCCAGGTGCAATCCTGTGGGGCCAAAAGTTATGGTTTGGGAGAACACGGTCATAGGAAACAAGATCAGGAGCATCGAGAACACCCCCAAGAGGCAGGGGGATAAAACAAAGGTATGTGTGGGATGGCCTGGGGATGATGTCAGGGGAGGCTCACCCCCAGCTTGTGGTTCCCAAGCTGCTGAGGGTTCTTTGCATGCTTGGAATTCCCCAGCGCTGAGATCATCCCAGATCTCTGCTGTTTACAAGTGCTGGGGTTTGGGAATGATGTCACACACCCTGTTTAAACTCTCCCAAGACTTCTGGGTCAAAACCTTCTGTGTCTCCCTCAGTCTTGAGAAAGTGTGAGTGGTTCAGTTCGAGGGGTGCTGTGATGTGAACGTTGATAAGGACACTGAGCTCATGAAACACTTGGAGAGCTCTTGGTCCTGTCCCTCTTGGTCCTGTCCCACTTTGTCCTGCCTGCTTTTGTCCTGCCCTGTTTTCCCTACTGCCAACAGCAGGACCTGACCAGATGTGTGGTCACAGTGCCACAGGTACCTGCTCTGATTTCCAGAGTGTCCAGGTCTCAGGTTGAAACTGCTTCCCTGGAACAATGAAGGAGAGAAAACCTTCCCTGCCTGCTCCCCCTTCCAACAGCACTGGGATCACCCTGCCTGTGTGAGCTGCAGAGATCCCACCAGGAGTTACCTGTTCAGTGTCCCCCAGGTGCCTGTGGTGATATTGCACATCCAGGCTGGGAATCTGCAGTGGATCCAGGGCCTCCTGGCTCTGCCAGGCTCTGGCTGGGATTACCTGTTGCACTTGCAGGGGCTGCTGGCTGCAGGAGTGGGTTTGCAGCTCCAGGTTTGAAGGTGGACGTTCCAGATGGTTCAGTGTCTGATCCTGCAGGGTGCTGGACGCTGCCGTTCAAATCCTGGGTCACCTTTGAGCATGGGAGAATCCTTGACTTACTCCCGTGCTTAAAGTTAAGCACAAAGCTAAAGTGCTCTTCTGGACTGGGTCCAGACTAAATCAGCATCTGGCAGGATCAGTGCCTCAGCCATCTGCTCTTTCTCAGGGAGACTTTCCAGTTCTAAACATAATCCAAACCAGAGCTCCAAAAACATGGAGCTTGGGCTGGGAAGGAGAAAATCAGTGTTTGCCTCTCATTCCTGAGTTTTTCCATTGCTGGGAGATATTTATATATTGGATTTATTTAGATGGCATAGTGCCCCTTAAGCTCTGGTTTTAATGTATTCTTTAAGAATTTTAAATCTTAGGTAAAAGCAACCCCCTAAAAGTGCTAATTATTTATAAAAATGGAGGTGGATGACATTTACCTTCAAAGTTTCTTCTTTTTCTAAGACTTTTTGGTTGCTGCATGGGCTGACAAGAACTTTGAGACTCTCAGAGCTACTGTTTGTCTCCATATATATTATATATATAATCAGCTTTTACATATTTCATTATTAAAGTTACAAACTACATAATTTTACAATTTATAGTATACTCATGCTTTTTCTCCCTGGCTAAAAACACAGTCTTAGGTGCTTCCTACTAATTCTTATGTCCTGATTAAGATTTATTCAAATTAATATAACTAAATTATAGGAATCTCAGGTTTCACTCCCTACTTACATTGCAGACTGTTCCTCTCCTTCCCCCTTTCTGAAGTTCAAGACTCTGTGTTAATTGGAGTCTTTATATTATAGAATATCACTTTTTAAAGTCACTGAGGAAAAAAATCTTCAGACTTTTCCTTGAGTTTTATCAGTCGTTATTCCCACCCGGAATGGAACAGACAAGAAACAGCCCAATCCATTCCCACCATGTCCCAGCAAGTAATTCACCTGCATTGACCAAGGACATGAAAAAATAAAGACAGTGGAGTCTGAGCTTTCAGGAACTGTGTTAGGAACATGGGATTAGCTGAGGTTGGGGATTTTCCTGTGGGATTTGAGCTGTCCCATGAGCACTGGAGTCTTGGGCAGAAGGTGGAATTCATCTGGGCTCTAGGATTTGTCAGCACCCAGGAGTTCACCCTTGGGAGCTGCAGCAGTAAAAGCTGATCCAGCCACATGTGGAAACTTGCATTAACTGTTTAGAGCTGCTAAAAATATGGAATAACTCCCCTGGAATCATCAGATCCAGAAATTTGCCCAAAGCAAGCTGGCAGGGCAGCAAGCACAGGTTTTTCCAGCAAACGTCTGGTGCTCTTTGATCATATGAAGCTCTTCAGACATCTCCTGACAGAAGTGCCATGTAAAATTGAGCTCTCCTGTCATCATCCTCATCATGATTATTCCATGAGTATTCCACAGACAGAGAAGTGAATTTCACCTCCTCCCGCCTTCCTAAGCCTGAGTCTTACTCCTGAGGAAAATCATGAGGTTATGGTTCAGGTAATGATGCACTTCAGAGAAGTTTTGGTCAAACAGTAGTTGAGGCAGTTGCACTGTGATAGTTTCATTTTCCCTGGGGTTTTGAGTCCATGTTGAACTTCTCACTTTGGGCTTAAAGCACTGTGTGTCTCCTCTGAATCTGCTTTTTCACACCAGGTGTAACACCTGTGACTGCAGGAATTGCCTGACTTTTCAAGGCACAAGGAGCTAGGCTGCTATTTTACTTTCTTTCCTGTTAGCAGAATAACAAACTGGACTGAGCTTGGGACAAGCAGAAGGGAATAGCAAAACTCATGCATAATTCAGTCCTCACTAGGGAGTTCTTTTCATCTCTTTTCTCCCTTTCATGTCTATGTGAGAGTGGCCAGGCCACGTGGGTGTTTCTGCTGGTGAAATTCACAACCACTCAAGAAAACTGACCCAAAAATGCCAAGTTTAGACCTCCTGAAGGAACAAAAAGTCTCCATTAGAGCAGTGGGATGTGTGTGGTGAGAAGTGTGTGAGCAGCTCAGCCAGGCTGTTCAAATCTGTCACTTCAAGGAGCTTCTCCAGCCCTGTCATGCCAGGCTGTGCCAGGGAGGGGACAGGCACAGGGAGGGGTTTGGGACACAGCAGCCACTCCCTGGGGATCAGCTCAGGTGTGTCAGGTGCTGCTCAGGCACAGGAGCACGTGGAACTGTCCTTGGTGGGTCTGGTGAGAGCCTGGCCAGCAGCAGGGACATCAGAACTGGCCCTTTGTCTTCCCTGGCCTCCTAAATTCACAAACACTCAAGAAAACTGACCTAAAAAAGCCAAGTTTAGACCTCCTGAAGGAACAAAAAGAACAAAAAATCTGCAGTCACTGGGAGGAAGGAGCAGGGGGTGGTGATTGCTCAGGACCAGCCAGGATTTACCCACCTGCTCCAGGGGCTGGAGGGTGATCAGTCCCTCCATCCCACAGTTCCTCCAGAGGCACCTCAAACCTCCAGTCAGCCCAGTCCCCAGCCCAGTCCAGCAGCTTTCCTGACCACCCAGTGCTGCCACCAGCTCTGCTCACACTGAGGAAGGCACTGGTTGCTCCCCTTTCCCAGGGAGAGAACACCCCCTGCCAGAGATGGGAGCAAAGCTGGAAGTTCTCAGCTGGCTCCCAGACTTCTCACTCATCCTCAGTCCATCCTTTAGCATGTTTTGAGTGAATGAACTCCAGTCCTGGATCAGGGCTGTCAGGCTGTGCAAACAAGTGTTACGGCGTGCCACTCAAGTGGATGGATTAGGAGTGAGCTGAATGCTTTCTGTGCAGGGTCCCAGCTGAAGCTCCTATAATTCCATCTCCCTGTAGCCACCTCCAGCCCAGCTCTGCCAGAGTCAGACAGCTGAGAAGTTTTCCACCCACGTTTCCCACTCCTCATCCTTGCCCACGGAGAGCTAACGAAGTGAAAGAAGAAGGATTGTTAACTGAAGCTCTCGGGTGGGGAGGGATTAGACAAAGGAAAGAGAAAGCAAGGAATAGCAAGAGATATTAATTCATGCTGGCTCCAGCTTTAAAAAGGTCTCGTTGCTCTGTCCTTACTACAGGATGTCTTAAAACACTCAGTGCACGGCTGGGGAATGTTATTTGGCTGCTTCTAAAATAACTTATTTTTATCAGTTTGGGAACATTACATATGGACTTCATTGAACTATTCCATCAGGAGTTTTCTTCCCAGCAGCAAGCCCTATTTACTTGTCAGAGCTGTTCTTCATTTCACTCCTGGAAATCAGTCATTTTATTCCTTTGCTTATTGAGTTTTAAACTTAGTTTATTCTTTCTTAGTAATTATTTATTAGCTAATAATCCCTTCCTTGGGCTCACAGTATTGGGTGGCCTTTAGGTTAAGTAATAGGAAATGGAGTCCTTAATTCCAAATCCAACCCAGGCAATCCAGCCTGGGATGTGTTTGGTGTGCAGTGCACTCCCAGGATCCCATCCAGCTCCCACTAGGAAGATGTCTAGACAAGACATGCCAATAATTTGTTATTAATTAGCCTCGTGGCAGCACTGCCTGCACAGGAGCTGAGGGTGGGGCAGTCCTGTGGCTGCAGCATGTTGGCAGCTGGGAATGTGTCACTGCTGCTTACAGAGACAGGGAAACTGGAACCTGCACATTTCCAGGCTGTACGCAGTTCATTGATGGCATCTTCAGTGCAGAGACACAAAGTTTTAAGGCAGGTTTCACTTCAATCATTATTCAGCTCAGCAGAGAGTGCTGTGCTCTGGGTTATCTGAGAAGCACCTTAGGGGTGAGCCCTGCCTTGATCATGGAATCACAGAGGGGTTTGGGGTGTGAGGGACTCAGAGACCCTCCAGTGCTACCCCTGCCATGGGCAGGGACACCTCCCACTGTCCCAGGCTGCTCCAAGCCCTGTCCAGCCTGGCCTTGGGCACTGCCAGGGATCCAGGGGCAGCCACAGCTGCTCTGGGCACCCTGTGCCAGCCCCTTCCCACCCTGACAGGGAACAATTCCTAATTCCCAATATCCCATCCATCCCTGCCCTCTGGCAGTGGAAGCCATTCCCTGTGTCCTGTCCCTCCATCCCTTGTCCCCGGTCCCTCTCCAGCTCTCCTGGAGCCCCTCTAGGCCCTGGAAGGGGCTCTGAGCCTTCTCCTCCCCAGGTGAGCCCCCCCAGCTCTCCCAGCCTGGCTCCAGAGGGGCTCCAGCCCTGGAGCAGCTCCGTGGCCTCCTCTGGACTCAGTCCAACATGTCTCAAGCTTTTCTACCCTGGCTATGATTCCAAGAGTGGAAAATACTTCTCCAGGTGCATGGACTAAACACACACAGGGATTATCCCCTCAGAATTTTTCCACTATCTACTAAAGGTCCCCAGATTATGGGATTGTGCCCCTGCAGAGCGCAACAGTTTGCACTGTTAATAATGGGAAAAATCCCTGAGTTTGGGTGCTCAAGTTAAAACCATTTTTTCATTAGGGAAGGCATTTAGAAGAACAAAATCCTTATCCTGACCTGCCACTTTGACCAAACACACATAGATTTCAAATTTCAGCTACTAAACCAACCAGGATTGGGTTAGTTTGACCACTGAGAACTTTATTTCAGATGTTGGAAAGATAACTGGGCTCGCAGGCTCAGGGATTTACCCAGGAGTGGGTAAATCTGGAGTGAAAGCTGGAGTGAAAGGTTGATACAGAATGATTCCAAGGGATTCATGTTACAAGAAAATCACTCAAAATCCTGAATTGCCAGCTCTGGGATCACATGTAGATCTCTACTGGATGCTATTGGTTTAAAAGTCACAGTTTGGAGGGCTCTGGAGGGTGCCAGTTGTGGACCCAGTCAGGAAAGTGCCTGATCTTTGGTGCTCAGGTGTGTAACGAGCTGGGATCCAAGTGCACAACAATGACTGCAGCATCCAAACAAGAAAATTACTTTCTCTCTATTCCTCAGTAGTTTTGGGTTTGCTTTTTTTTTTCCCACATGAATTTGTCCTCAGATTGTTTCCCACTGTCACTTACCATCTTTTTCACCTTCATATCTAGACACGACTGAGATTTGCTCCAATGAGGTCTCGGGATAGCTATTTGCTCTTTTTGGTTTTTTGTTTTTTTGCTTTTTTCCACTGCCCTGACTGACTTTTCCTGAGTTATGGAGTTGGAGATATCAGCATCTGTCTGTGTGTGTGTGCTCATGAGCATTTACCTCTGGGCCACCAAGCAGCTTGAGGCATTGCATCAGTGTTTAGAAGAGCCACAGTGTCACCCCTAACACTTTGGACACGTCCCAAAATGGATATTTTATGATTTTGCTTGGCTCTGCAGTGTTATCCTCCACTTCCCAGCTAGAGCTGTCACTTAGGAAGAGTAATTGCTGTTAAAAAGCTGTCTAAATGTATCCCCTTCTGTCCTCAGCATGTACATTTATATTGGCTTTTGCTCTTCCCAAACATGAAATCCTCAGATCCAGCAGCCATGAGGAGAAAGATGTTGGTCCTGATTCAGCAGGAATTCCAAAGTGCTGCTCAGGGCTCTGAACATGTGGCACGGGGCCACTGCTCCAGGAGGAGGAGGAGGCTGCTTTTATAGCCAGGGCAGAGCTATTTTCACATCATGAATCACTCAGGACTGCACAGCTCTTTCTGTGGTGGACACCAGAGGGAGTTGGGTTTGCTGCTCTCCTTTTTCACCCCTAAATTTGGGGGTTCCCCATTCTTGTGTTTGGTGCCCATGAAAAGTAAAGACTTTTCCACTCAGCCCTTATTCTGCTGCAAATGCTCACCATTAGAATGTCAAATGCACATGGGATCAAAACCTTTGGAACTCATTTCCCTGCAGGATTTAAAGTGCCAGATCTCAGCAAATCTTAAATAACTCAGAAAATTCATCCCACACGGCTCTAGACACACTCATGGGGCAGCTTTAGGAGGGGTAAAGGAATGTCGTGTGCGAGTTTAGTTTAGGATATTAAAAAGAAAGTCCAGAGATGCTTCTGTGCACTTCAAAGAGCTCTCTGGAGATAAGGACAAAGGGCCAGAGGGTGTTACAAGTTTTGATTCTCAAAGGCCTTAGAGAGGATGGCAGAGATAGCTATATTTGTTCCAAATGTGAGGGCTCAGAGCTCCTCAGGTGAATGGCTGCAGGGGAAGCAGAGGAATCCTGCAAGAACATCTCTGTCTTGGTGGCTCAGGCCCTGTTTTCCTGCTCACACTCCAAAGCAATACAGGGAATAATTAAAGGCATGGTCTGTGGATATTCCTGTGTGAGCCTGAGAGGCTGCACCGTGACAGGGACAGGGCAGTGCCACATGGCTGGGCCTCACCAATGGGAGCCTTGGGAGGTTTAAGGAGCACAAGATCCTAAGGACATGTTTGAGTTCAGTCCCAGGAGTGACAGAACCCCCTCCTTTTCTGATGTGGTGACACTCAGGACAAGTGCTCCTTCCTTCTCCATGATCCTCCCTTTCTGCATTTGCCAAGTGTTACAGCACTGGCAGCTTCTCCAGAGCTTTCTTCCTCACTGAATGAGTCCTGTACAGCTCCAAGGAAAGGTTTTGGAATCAAGGGGCTCCCAGCCCAAAGGGGCCACATCATTCCCTCACTTCTCTGAGGGGAAAAGCAAAATCCTGCAATACTCTTTGTACCACATGCATAGGAATTACCTGCTTCCCATGCAAATGTGGATATTTGCCACATAAACCCATAGCTGAAAAGCAGGAAAGGGAATAGATGGTTGTGGGGCTCTGTTTGGATGGATCCTCCAGGCCCTTCACTTCAGCTTTTTGCTTGATGTTGTCACACAAAGACCTTGGCAGTTTCGCAAGAGGACCCTGTTTTTCATGGGCAAGAGAGGGGGAAAAAGGAAAGGTAAGGTTTAGGAACGAGGAAGGAAGAGAATTAGCAGGGCTGAGATGACGAGAGACAAAAACCAAGTAGCAGCACTTGTCTGGGACTTTCACCCATTACTAACTAGAAACAGCTTTCTTAACAGCTTTTCTACCCTAACAACACTCTGCCAAGGCCACCCCACCCTCAGAGCCATTCCTTGTTTCCTCTTTGTGGGCAGGTCGTGAGCACCCTCACCATGGAGAGCAGCAGTGCCTCAGGAATCTATTACTGCGTGGCTTCCAACAAGGTGGGCGAGGAGGAGCGGAGCATCGCCTTCTACGTGTCAGGTAAACAGCAGGAGCGCCTCACCAAAGGCAGATGCTGCTGCTCTCATTTCCCTGGGAGTCTCACATTGCTGAGCGCTGCTTCAGGCTCCTGGCCATGCCTGTGTGTTGGTTTTTTTGGAGCACTCCCAGTCTGGCAATCCCAGGCTCCTCGCCCCACACAAGGCAGGTCCAGCTCGGCTGGACATGTCCAGCACCAGCCCCGGTGGCCCTTGGCCCTTTCCAGCTGCAGCTGCAGCCCCAGGTCCCTCTCTCTGTGCCTTAAAGCAGCACTGGTGACATCTGAGCACTGTCCCTGGGAAACCTGAGGCCTTTGTGGTGTTCCAGAGGCCTGGAGCCTCTCCCTGAGCCAGGAGAAAGGTTGGTCTCCAAGGAAATCAGCAGCCACACAAGGGTGAGCAAGGCCAGGATCCAGAGCAGTCCAGGGTTGATGGCACTGTGACGTTGGAGCCCTGCCTGGGCCACTGGCCTTTGCAGTGCCCTTTGTGCAGGGAGAAGGTTCTCCAAAGAACACAAATCCAAACAAATATCCGCTTAACCTTTCAGCACAGGAATTCTTCAGGAGTGAGATCAAGATCTACATCATGCTTTCAGGGGAGATGGCAGTTTAAAAAGAGAGGAGAGTCCAGGGACAGCCTTATTCAAGTGCTCACCCAGAACAAACTGAAATGTTTCTGTGCTCACTTTCTGGATGAGTGGATGTTAGCTGGCAGGATTTGCATCAAAATATCGATTTTTAGAACAAAGAGCGCAGAAGTGTCCTGGAAAGTAAATGTCTGATTCTCACTGCTTGGTTCCTTGCCCGTGAGCAAGCTGGGAGGGTAGAGCTCGCTCGTGGCAGGGATCTGCACTCCTGTGCCTCTCTTCCTTCCTGGCTTGTTTGAGTCCATTGCTCCAAAGGAATCCAGCACCTTTCAAATCCTTCTAGGCAAAAAAGGGCTCACCAAACACTGTTCCCATTGGTGTTACACACAAGTGCCAACAGAAAAATGCCATCCAGCAATAATGAAGCAGGAGCCATGGAGGGGAAAGATTTCACCTCCGTTAGAGGTGACAGGAGACAGGAGGGGCTTTCAGCCTCCAAAAGATATTTCCCAAAGCTGTAACTCTTACTTATCAGGGAAATGCCCTTCAAGGTGCATTTTTGGGAGATACAGCTAAGATATAAGAGGTCCCCAAGATGTCCAAGGCAGGCTGATGACCAGCTATTAATTTTACACCTCACCCCTTCCAAGTGTTGAGTGTCCTGCTGGGAATTCTGCCAGCTGCTGTGTCTGGGTGGGTTATCCAAGCTCTTCACAGAACTGCCACACTTGGTGACTAAACCCAAAGAAATAAGCCACGAGCATAAGGTCAGATCCAAAGGGTTAGATCATCCCATGCACCTTGCACAACTCTGGTTTATTTTAATAGTAAAGTTATGTAGGGTTTTTTTTCCACCCACCGTGAGCTAATATTTCAATTTTTTTTAATTTCAAGATCCATCTAGCGATGTTTTGAGATACAAGTGTTTTAATCATGCCGTTTGAATTATGAAGGAAATGAATCACTGGGCGAAATTACTGACAGTGGTTATGGTGGGAATGTTTCCACCCAAGCAGAGCAGGAGATGAACAGGCCTTGGCAAGACAGATGTATTCCAGCCTGTGAAGGGAAAAATGGGAGTCTGCACCATTCTGGGGAAGAGGCAAATGCTGACTGAGCATGACTGGCTTTTGGAAGTGCTGTATTTAAAAATAGTGGTGTTTATGGACTAGAAAGGAATGAAAACTTTCTAAATGTGACCATCCTGGTGCTAAACTAGGTCATGCTGCAGCGGTGGAACAGCAGCAGTGACCTGCTGTGGGCTTCCTCCACAGGAGGGTCCTCTCTGAGTGCTGCTCCAGCAGGGCCAGGCTGTGGGGAGAGTTCTGCAGGTCATCCTCGCACCTGGAACAGCTGGAGCAGGCTCCAGGTTAATCTCCCCAGGAGTTTTCTCCTGTCTCAGTGTTGAGGGACATCTAGGGACAGCCTGCAAGATTCCAGCCAGAGGAAGCCCAACAGCACAAGGCTCTAAGCTGGTCACTTTATGATTTTGAGGTGGTTCATTCTGTGCAGGTTGAACCTCAGGGCTGAGCTGAAGGCTGGGGTAGAGCTTGAGAGCACACAAGCAACATGTGGGACTGTGGGACATCTGGGAAATGTTTGTAGCATTTCACAGCTCTCTGCAAAGCAGCTGCGAGTGTGGCACCCCACAACTAAATCAGCAGTTTGATGATTTTAAAGACCTGCTCTCCCA
Source organism: Leptocoma aspasia (assembly GCA_013399835.1). Taxonomy (NCBI): domain Eukaryota; kingdom Metazoa; phylum Chordata; class Aves; order Passeriformes; family Nectariniidae; genus Leptocoma; species Leptocoma aspasia. The sequence continues at coordinate 344,562 of VXAX01005967.1, forward strand.
TTATCTCCTGCCAACAAACAAGCTGCTGCTCCCTGAGCTGCTTTCAGACCTTCTGGCTGAACTGGGCTTAACTCACTACTCCCTGGTAAGAAATCTGAAGATGACACAGAGGCTGAACTCCCTCAAATCCCTGTTCCACTGGGACAGGGTTGAGATGTTTTCCCAGGACATGGCAGAGTGTTCCAGGGACACTTCCTCAGGTGTTGTCCAGGCTGCTCTCTGGGGATGTGCTCACTTCAGTCTGATGTTTTCACCACCACCACCTTCATTTCAGAAAAAATAATTTATCCCTGTGGAGTAATTGTCAGCAACCATTTTGTTCTTCCACTGCAGAACCCCCACAAAAACTCCCACAGACGCCAGAATTAGCACTGAGCTCTATTTTTAAATCATTTCTCTGCCAGCAGAGTTCATTTCATGAAGGGTCAGCAGGGTTTGGAGATCACTCAGAAGCCAAACCTTATAAGGGATCTGGAGTGATGAGAAATCTCCTCATGCAGTGACAGCCCCACATGCAGATGTCCTGAGTGCCACTGTCCCTCTGCAGCCCTCTGGAGTCTCTCCTAAAGGGATTTATCCATCGTGTCCTGGCCTAACTCTTACTCCAGAATTTTTGTTTTGTGTCAATCCAATCAAGATCTGACCCCTGCCTGCCTTTCCCACCACTGCTCTGACTCCAGAGTTCCCATTTAAGCCTTGGGTGTGCCATCAGATGCTCAGAAATGTCATTGTCCACCTCCAGCTCCAAGCAGGCTGCAAACTCCCCAGTGCAGTGAAAAGCTACCCTGGTGTCTCCTGCAGGGATTCTCTGCCATGGACAAGTGTCATTTACCTTCTAATCTCTGCTCTGCACCTTGGAAAGTGTGCTCTACACTTTCTCTACAGAGCTGCAGGTCCAGAGTAAATAAAATTCCAGCCTTTGTCTGACTGCACTACATTCAGCAAAGTGGGATCCCACCCATCTGAAAACTCGGAGTGTTCTGGGAATATAAATGAATTATGATAAGAATAACAAATCATAACCATAGCCACCTTTTCAAGGGTTTATCTGATTGCCAAAACTACTGAGAAAAATGGAGTTAAAGATTTCTACCCGAAAGAAAATATTGCATTTCCAGCAGGAGATAAAAATCTGCTCTGAAATAGCAGAACAATGGATGAGCTGGGCTGTTCTATGATTTTGTGCCACTCCAAACTGCTCATTCCCAAGGTGTTGACAGAATTTCTGACGAGCACCACTGCTCCAGATAGAGGGTCTCCCCCTTCCCTCCATCCCTAGTCCTGATGGCAACCCCCCCTGCCAGGCCCAGGCCTGGAATTTGGGCAAAAGCAGAAGTTTTGAATTACACAGATTATTGTGCAAAGCACAGGAAATTAAAAACAATTAATTCCTTGTAAATACAAATGGAGCCAGCCTTGCTTTTGATTTATGCTGCCTTTTTACCTCCCCCCAATGGCTCTTTTGCCACAGAATCCCACACAGTGGAGAGGGAAATTCGCAGCTACTATGCTGTAACACAACACCAAAGACAATGTTTGGTGACTGCTGATAAAAGGGAAAAGGCCCCGTGGTGCATTCTTTTAGCCAACTTATAAGGAGCCTTCTAAAACACAGTGTCTGTTCAGAGAAAGGAAGTTAATCACTGCTCAGGTTCAGGATTATGTAAGCAAAGCTGTCTGAGAGATGAACTGACTTGAAATGTGCTCTCCAAGCTGCACTCATTCCCCTGATAATCCAGGTAGGAGGAGAAAAGAGAGAGGAGAGCATGAAAGATAGAGCAGAGCAACTTCTTTTTTCCTCTCTTTTTCCTTCCACTGCAATGAAAATTAATGAATATTCTATTGGAGCTGAAAGAGCTGCTTGAAAGGCAAACAAGATGGGAGAGAATAGCACAGGTTCCGGCTAAAAATATTCAAAATGCTAAATAAAAAATGTCAGGAGGAGGAATGATAAGAAAAACAAGCCAGGCCTCTGCTCCCAGAATGTTAAGTTGGTAGAAAAAAACCCTGGCACCTTTCAAGTCCAGCAACAAAGCAAAACTATGAAGCATCCTTCAAAACTCAGGGCTTGGGAATGGACACATCCCATTCACTGGGAATTTGCACCAAAATGCTCCAGCCCAAGCTGTGCCATGCCCAAGGCAGTCTTATCCCAAGGGATGCAGCACTTGTTCCATGTTTGGTTGGAGAGGTTCGGGACGTGTGAAATGCTGCTCGTGCCACAGCCCAGTGTTTTCACTGGCTCTCAGTTTTCCCATTTAGGGAGGTTTGGGTGGCCTCAGACATTCCCCCCCGTGTTGATAAGCAGGACTTGGACATGTTGGAAGCACAGGACATCAGGAGTGAGCAGCGGATGTGTCACACAACGCAGCCTGAGCCACAGCTGGCACCAAGAAAGAGCAACTGAGCCTAGCAACACCCTGCAGAGAGAAAACTGCAATTCCAGCACAAGGAAAGGAGAGAAACATAACAATTTCCACAGCTGTGGCCTGAGGGGGTCTCTTCTCTTTTTGGATCTTTTGTGAAGTACTTCTAGTGCCAGTCTTTAAAAACCATGAAGCAAAAGCCCATGGGTTCTACTCCAGATTGTTGCACTATTGCGCAACACGAAACGCAGAGACAGAGCGCAGACACACTCGAGAGAAGGCAAGGAAGAGAGAGACTTTATTTTGGTTTTCACATTATATAGAGTTCTGAAAACGACCATCGATTGGGAGGTGAGGTTACATCCTCTCCAACCACACTGGTCAGTGACAAAGTCCATCAAACCTTTCTCCTCCCAGGAGAAAGAATGAAAAACAAAAAGACAGTTAGAAAAACATGTGCATATTTACAAAAAACAGTGTGAGAAACTCCATCACAAGAATGAAAACATCAGAAGGCTGAAAGATGAGAGTGACACCAGATGACTCAGGAAGAAGAGAGACTTTTTAATCATATCTGAAAGCTCCTCCAGGGCTCTGTATTTTATAGAATATGTGCTTTATTATAAGGCAGATTGGTTATTTCAGCAGCCTCACTATTTCTGCTCAGCTGTATCTTTTGCAGAACCTTTGGCAGTGGGAGCCCCTGGCCAAATTCCAGGTGGAATTTGCAGATGTCAAGTGCAGTGCACACTTGTTCTGCTTTAACTCCTGGCCCTCTCAAAGTCCCACCCAGCTCACCCTGGCTTGAGGAAGCATCTCACCAACAGCTTGGCACTGAATCATCTCTCAGATTTAGGGGAAACCTGTTCCTGCTCAGAAAGTGGCCGAGAGTGAGCCTGTCCCTGGTAACATTGATAAGAGGTTCCTCATAACTCTCAGTTGCTTGAAAATCCTGATCTAACAGACGGCAGAATAATTCCAGATTACTGTGGTAATCCATGAATTTTTATTCAGGTGGATAGATCCCTAAAATTAACAAAATCCAAAGGCAATAAAGTATCTTCCAGCCCCAATTTACTTGCAGGTCTCTGGCAGCTACTGCAGGGCCTTCCACTGGCCTTCCACTGAGTTTTTCTTGTTTTCAAATGGATTCAGTTTGCCACTTCAGGAATTGATTTTTTGGGTTGTTGTTTTTTTTTGGTTTTTTTTGGTTTTTTTTTTACTGGAGTGAAAAGTTACTAAAAATATAGCAAGGAACAGCTCACTCTTTCATGGCTAGGTCGGAGTCATGACTCAGAGTATTTCTCTGCTGAATATAAGGGGCCTCAAGGATTTAGACATCATTAGATCAGTTAATCCATCAGTGATCAAGTAAATATCCAGCATTCACATGTGATGAAAATAAATACTGGCACAGTTGGAATAAGAGAGGGTTGAGGAGACTGTTCAGTGGGGAAGAAGGTGCTGCTCCTGATGGATGGGAATGGGTTTCTTTATTCCTCTGCAATTAATACTTTCCAGCCCTGATTGTGGAGAGGGAAGAGCACACAAATGCATTTAGCTACTTGGATAGAAACAGCTCCTGATTAAACTCTCTCAGTCCATTAACTCCTTCTATTTATAGGCTTTCAATTCATTACTTGGAGATGGGATGATTTAGAATGCTGAGGGCTGGACCAGCACAGGTTAGCACTGGGCAGTGAGAGGAACTTTCACTTCCCTAATTCCCAGCTCCAGTGCCTGTTTCCACATTTCCATGTGCCTCATTAAACCTGGCTTCTTCCATTACTGCTGGAAATTTGACCTCCAAGTAGCAGCCAGGCAGCCGAAGATCTTCTGAGCTGGGATTTGATTCCAAACCCGTTTTCCCTTCCTCCTAGATGTGCCCTCTGGGTTGCAAACATCGTCCCAAGTCACAGCCATCGTGGGGACTGACGTCCAGCTGACCTGCCGGGCTTCCAAGTACATCTACACCCACCTGGCCTGGTACTACCCCTCCTCAGAGCCAGCTCCCAGCCACTCTGTGGTCAGGAAAATGGACAAATATTCCATCTCTTTGACCCTGCTCATTCCCAACGTCACGAGGGAGCAGAGTGGCCTCTACAAGTGCCGAGCCCAGAACCAGCACAACAGCACGGACACGCTGGAGCAGCACAGCCAGCTCCTGGTCAGAGGTACGTGCCAGGGGAGAGTGGCACTGGGACCTGTCCTAATACAAACCTCGTGTCCTGCTCTGGTTTGATTTTGTCATTTACTCTGGGGATTGACAGCCTGACATGGAGAAACCAGCTGTGGGGATTTTTGGTTGGTCTCCGCACGGCTGGGAACCTGCCACCTGGGCCTTCTGGAGGGTTCCCTCTCGTGAGTTCTTTGCCAAGGGTGAAAAACAAGCAGGACTCTGTTTCTTGGTCTTCAGGCTGTTTATTTTTCTCTGATCTTAAATTTAGTATGCTGTTTACACACCAGACTTAGCATACGAGAAACAAAGTACAAAATGGAGCAAAATGGAGAGCAAACACCCAAAACTAAGGCCTTTTAAAGCTAATTAGTCTAATTACTTTTTAACACATATCTTGTTTTTACTTTACTACCAATAACTTCTACTAATCTACTCACGTAACACTTATGCTCTAACCAATAACCTTGTGCCACCAGTACTACAGAAAATGGAGAGGAAGAAGAACAAGGAGGAGATGAGACAACACCCAAAATCCTCCATCTTGTCTCCCGTTCACTCTCATATTAAAATCTTAAAACCCTAGATTTTCTACCTTGTGATAGACTATTACTGCTACTACTACATACTACTACCTAGTTCACACCTGTGTGCTCTAACTCATCCCAAAGCTTTGGCAATTTTTTCCCCAAAACAGAAGTCAAAAGCAGTGTTCTGCTAAGAATCAGAACTTTCCAAAATTGTCATAGAAACGTTCCCTGTGCCCTAGGTGCCAACGCCAGCCACTGCTGGGTTTGGATAAAATATTTGAAATCACATAAAGGTGATTTCAGCAGCATTTTGTCTTCCCAACTCCATGCTGGGTGCAGATTTAGAGTTGACTGAGGACAAAAAGCATCACCCACCATTTACTGACAGCACAACTGTAACTTGGGATGCTCACCCCAGATCTGTATGGCTTTGGTACCCACTCTCAGCTGACAGGACGACATACATGAATAGATTTGGACCCAGCAGATCCCAAATGTCCGTGGGCAAGTGTAAAATCAAGTTACATGTGCCATTCATTCTGAGTAAGAGGGATGCACTTTGTTATAACAATTATTTTCTTACTTATACCCAAGCCCCCAACTCTTTCATTTCACTAAGATCCTCCAGCCTGGTTCTGTTGGCTGTGGGAATACAAAGGGCAGGACACTTCTGAGTAGAAAATAGGAAGTCGCTGAAAATTAGTGAAGTTTCTTCTGCTTCAGAGTGAAGAAGGTGGGTGATCATCTCTAAGCCTCCTCAGAAGGAAAAGGGCTGCTGGCATGGGGAATGGATAGATTTATTAACCACCTTCCAATGGTGAAGAAAACCCAAAGCACAGAACTGGAGTAGAACTGAGACAGGCAGCAGCGAGTCAGGGAGCAGGAGCCAGAGTGCTTCAGAAGCTGAACTAGACAGGGATTTTCAGGCTGGCTCAGGAGGCACTGCAGGCTCAGTGCTGCCGTGAGCTCTTGGCACTCAGGCACAGCCCAGTGCTGGCTGCAGCCTTGGAGTGAACATTCTCTGTGCTGCCCCCCAGCCCCTTCCCTCCACACACACAGATCCTCACCCACAGCTCTGATTCCAGACTGGGAGGTGATTTATTTCCGGACACACACAAACATCTCCCTTCTCCTGAGGCAGAGAGGAAAGGAAGGAGTCTCACTCAGGTACTGGGCAGTGATAATGGTTTGGCTGGTCCCCACAGCACCAGGGCCACCTGTGAGCATCACCTGCTGTGAGGCACTGGCCTTGCTCTGCTCTCTGCATTCAGGCACTTCCCTTTCCTCTCCCCTGGCAGATATTTTTATTCAGTCAGTCAGATTTCCACCTACACACACACCTACACAGCATGGCTATGGGAAAAACACAGCTAGACTGCAAATACATCCATGGAGAACTGGAGTCAGGATCACGTTCTTGTGAGGATGACTGGGGTCTGTTATTTGTCTGGCACGTGTCAGGCAATTCTTGGGGAGAACACACATGGAAATGCCCCTCCAAACCAGCTTTCCTTCCTCTATTGAAACACTTCGTATATTCTAATGCCCCTCATCTTCTGTCTTCACTGCAAGTTTGGGGTGTATTTTATGCTGTGCTTGTGATTTTATTAGTTGCTGTCCTGCACCTTTTATAAATGAACATAAAGTGGGTGTTACCATGGTTGTAGTAAGGAGAAAACTGCACTCCCGATGGAGGATAAAAAACCTTTAGAACTGTTTCCTCTTTTCCTCCTCCTTTCTCCTTTTTGTCTTCACTCTGCATGTGTACCACCCACTCCCTCTCCTTTGTTTTCTTCAGAGGATGAGGAGTTGGAACTGCAGCCAAACCTAAGCTTAGGCAGTGTGAAAATAAACAAAATAAACTCACCCACTCCTCCCAGAAGCTTTGGGGGGATTTTTGATCCACTGCTCAACCAAACCTTTGCCACATCCAGCCCAGAGAGGCTGTGCAAGGAGGGGAGGTGAGGGAAGGGCCTCCCCAAACCTGACTGGGGGCTCTTTTCCTTTGTGGCTGCAGCGAAGGTGGCACCGTTTGTGATCCAGAACCTCACGGACCTGGAGGTCAACATCAGTGGCAAGATCCTGCTGGAGTGCAAGGTCAGTGGGACCCCAGAGCCACAGGTCACCTGGAGGAAGAACGGCTACCCCATCTCAGCAGCATCAGGTGAGGTCCTGCTCCCCAGAATTGTTTGGAATGTGGGATAAAGGACTGGCAGGGTCACCAGGACACAGGACCTACGACTGTGCCCATGGCTCAGGGCACACACACACAAATCCAAGGATGCCAGGGTGCTGCAGGGGTCTCCAGCTTGGACTTTGAAGTCAGAGGAAGCTCCTGTGTGCAGAGCCAGCCCAGCACACTTTAGCATAGCACTGGGAAATCAGGGAGCACTGCTCAGGCTGCTGCTGTGGGACCGGAGTTTGGGCACAAAACTGAGCCACGGGGTGCACCTGTGTCAGGTGGGTCTGGCAACACAGGCCTGAGCTCTCAGCTGTCCTGGTCATGATAAACTGCAGCAAAGTCACCTGGCAGAGGGTTCAGGGAATCCCATGGCATGTGAAATGTCCTTTATTTCCCATGGCACAGTGATGGGAATGTGCTCTCAGCTCCGTGGGACAGAGCTCTATGGGGACAGAGCCACCATGGGCAGGGAGCCTCACCTGGGCCTGGAGCTCCCTCACCTGAGCCCAGGTGCCTTCCCAGCTCTGTGCCATAGAATCACAGGATGTGCTGAATTGGAAGGGTCCCACAAGGATCACTGATCCAGCTTCTGTCCCAACAACCCCACCCTGTCCAAACCCTCCTGGAGCTCTGGCAGCCTCGGGGCTGTGCCCATTCCCTGGGGAGCCTGGGCAGTGCCCAGCACCCTCGGGGGGAAGAACCTTTCCTGATCTCCAGCCTAACCCTGCCCTGGCACAGCTCCAGGCCATTCCCTGGGTGCTGTCCCTGTGAGCAGGGACAGGGATTGGAGCTGTCCCTCAGGAGGATGTTGAAGAGTGCAGCGAGGTCTCCCCTCAGTCTCTTCCAGCTGAACAAACCAAGTGCCCACAGCCCCTCCTCATAAGACCCCTCCAGAGCCTTCCCCATCCTTGTGGCCTCCTTTGGATGCTCTGCAATGGCTTCAAGTCTTTTTTTTTATTCTGGTGCTTGAAACTGCACTGGCGATGAGGCTGCCCCAGTCAGAGCTGAGTATGTCCTGAGTCCTCCCATAAATCATGGAAAATCCCATGTCAGTAGCTGGTCCTGTGACTTTAATTTTGCAACTTGGACTAGGTAGGAAATCTAGGATCATCCATAATTCAGATCAGAATGTTCTGAGAGAAACCCTTTATAGCTACTGAAATTTTATAAATAATTCTAGAGGGACAAGCATGTAACTCATCCAACCAATGGAAACATAAATAAAATATTTGGAAAAAACACCTCAGGGTAAATATTTCAGTACAGTGCATGGCAAGTTGTGTGCAGTACTCTTGTTAACAACAATGGGATTCACAGGCAGAACACTCAGAAATTCAAAATATCCTTCCCTTTTGGATTCAAAGCCTGACTCATTTCCCTATTTCAACCCCAGTCATCCCCTCAGTGAAACAGAAGAACTCTCAGTGCAGTACCACCAATCAGGAAAAATGAAATTGGGAAAATTAAACGTAGAAAAGTCTCTCAGGTCATATCTAGGCAACCTCTCTATTCCCACTCCACTTGGCTGCCTGTGAATCCAGGATTGCTTCACACCATTATTTTTCCAAGAGGTGCCTAACTTGAGTTCCATGTTCCCCATGTTAGAAGTCCCATCCCTTCCCACAGCCTTCGGTAATTCCACTGCGTTCCCATTTTTCTTAGTGTATCTTCCTGCTATCAGACACCAGTCCTGCATCCCTTTGCTGACTTCTGGATTAGTTTCCAGGCTCTACCCACTCTAAATCAACAGCCACATTTGCTGTTGTTTAAATGATGCCAAATAATTTATCCAGGCATTGAAGAGGAAAAAAAAGTCAGAGAAAGGTTGCCAGACCAGGAGGAGCACAGGATTAAAATGGGTCCTAGCACATGGATGGGAGCTGACCTTCAGCTCTGTCTCCTAAAAGCATTTTTGGCAGGTGGGTTATTGTGCCAACATTAACCAAAATGCCTCAAACCAGGAATTTCCATGGAAAACAACACCCTGGTGATTGAGAGAGTGAAGAAGGACGACGAGGGGCTCTACGAGTGCCGGGCCTCCAACGACTTGGGCGAGGACAGCACGTCAGCCTTCATCAAAATCCAGGGTGAGCCCAGGCTGAGGGAATGCAGAATTCCAGAGGGCTCACTCAGGGATTTTGGACACGCTTCCAACCTGGTTGTATGTTCATCTGCAGGTTCTGAGGAGAAATCCAACATTGAGGTGATCATTCTGGTGTGCACAGGGCTGGCTGCCACTCTCTTCTGGCTCCTCCTGACCCTCTTCATTCGCAAACTGAGGAAGGTGAGAGAGCTCCAGTCCTGCACAAAGGCTGGGATCTGCCTCAGCTCGGTGTAACAGCAGAGTTTAGGGACAAATACTTGGGGCAGATGGTAGAAAAACTGGGTAAGATGTCCCTGTAAAATTCAGTCCATGGTTTGTGTTGAGTTCTCCAGAGAACCCTGGCACTTGTGAGGTTTCCAGCTGCTTCTGTGGAACCATAAAATCAGGCTCCTCCCTCTTTATGTGCCAAACTGGCTTGTGAGAATAACAAAAAAAATACCCTAAATCCACTCAAATGAGGGCTTGATTTCAGCACTTGGCTCTAAAAGATATTAAAGAAAGATCCCAGGCTGTCTGCTCTAGAAATGAGCTCAAACCACACAGCTGATTTGATCTCCTTGCTCTTTTTTCACCTCCCTTTTGTGACTCAAAAAGTAAACTTGCAGTAAAGTTTCAAGGAATTTAGGTCTGTTTTCCTGAAACAAACAGCATACAGAAAGGCAAGCACAGCTCTCTGCTCTGCTCCCACCAAATTGCAGTCCCAGTGCTGATCTCCAATATTTGAGTAAATTTCCCCTCCTCTTGCAAACATAAGGGATTAAATTCACATTTTCATCCTTGACCTCAGTTTAACAGAGCTGTGGACAACACTGAATTTTCTCTTACACTTCACTCCTGTGCAAGTCTGTTCACAGAACCCACCCAACCACAATTTCTCACTTTAGCAGCATCAGAAATAGCAATTTCCAGCAGCTTCCCACCAGTTTTCAATTGCAATAAGCTGTAGCCATGAAGTGGAGAACAGTGGAGAATCAACCGTGCAGAACAAAACACGGTGACAATGCCAAAATATGCGGGAGGAAGTGCAGCTCCTGCAGCTCCCATGGAAAATCAGTGGTTTCCTTTGGCTGATCCAGGTAGATTTTGTGTTTCCCAGCATCAATCAGTGCCTCTTCCCAAGAGCCACGAGTGGCAGCCACACACAAACATTTGTGTCTCAGCTGTAGAATAGAAGCAGGAAGCTGCAGTGATGCATTCCTGGCTCAGAATAAATTTGCCTGGAAGGCAGGGAACTCCCCAGGCTGCCAGACAGCTCCCTCCCGTCGGAATTGCAGCGTAAATCCCCTGAATAATTTCTCCCCGCCCTGTTTTTAGCCCGATGCCACAGATATTAAAACAGGATACCTGTCGATTATCATGGACCCAGAGGAGATGCCCCTTGACGAGCAGTGTGACCGCCTGCCCTACGACAGCAGTAAATGGGAGTTCCCCAGGGACAGGCTGCGCCTGGGTGAGTGGTTTGGGGTCACAGCTGGGGGGAAGGATGATCCCAAATGCTTCCCCATGGCACTGGAGATGTTGGATAACCCAGGAAGAGCCTGTCACAGTGACAGGGTACTGCCACCCTTGGATCTGGGATCACAGAGTTCAGGATCAGCCTGAATGGAGGGTGAAATGAGAGATTTGGAAAGACTCTGTCAAAATAGCTGCCACCTCTTTTCCTTGGGAAAGGGAAGCCAAACTCTTGACAGGGAGGAAAAGTACCTCCAGGTACTGTCCCTGCCAAAAGTGTGATTTCATTCCCATAGAGGAAAAAGGAAAGTGAATTTGCTTTTGAAGAAAGCTATCAATTCATCAAATAATCACTTCCTTATCAACCATCAGAACTCAGCTTTGAGCTGTAAAAAGCTCTCATGGAAAAATGAGCCACATTTCACTGAACAGCTCAGTTCACTGGCTGATGGAGTGAGAAAATGCAAAAAGCTGGCTGTGTTTGTACAGCGAAACTGTAACATCTGTGTGCACTGAGGAGTTCAGGGGAAATATCTGTATTTGTGTGCTCTTGGTGCTGCAGCTGGAAAACATGGAAGGAGGAGAGGACACAAAAATATCACAAAATCTGAGATGATGGTGGGACACAGAAACTGGCAGAACCAAAAAGCCAGACCCTGGGGCAGAGACCTCAGAGCACACCAGGTAACACAGGCAGGAAAATCCAAATGAAAGGAAAAATAAAGGAAAGTTATCATCCTAAATTCCATTTAGTGCAGCTTTTCCATCAAATCAATGTCAATAACTGAAGGGTTAAAGGGCTGTGACTCCCTGAGTGCCTTGCTGGCTCTCTCCATGATTCATGAGAGATGAGGGTGCCACAATTAAACCCAAACTCTGCCTTCCCTGGGCTCCAGGTAATGTTTCTCCCCTCAGTCCGTGTAGGTCTCAGCCCTGCCCTCAGTGAGTGCAGTGATTTCCCCTCCTCTGTTCTCTCCCGTGCTGTATTGCATCCAGGCCATATGGATAGAAACCCCTGATATCCATATGCTGCAGGATGTGATTCAGGCTGCTGTGACTGTGTCTGTGCACTGTGCCTGGTTCTCCTGCACAGCTGAGGTTGCATGTCCCCTCCTGGCTGGTGCAGCCTGGGCTCACTCTCGACTCTTGCTTCTCTAGGTAAAACTCTGGGTCATGGTGCTTTTGGGAAGGTGGTGGAGGCGTCTGCTTTTGGCATTGATAAATCTTCAACCTGCAAAACAGTTGCCGTAAAAATGCTGAAAGGTACAAAAATCCCTCTGAGATCCTCCCCAGACCGCTCAGGGGAGCTGGGGGAGCGAGGGGCCCAGTGCTCAGCTCCCAGGCTCGCTGGGCCCTGCAGGGAGCGGGTTTCCATGTGGGAATTAGCCATCCTGGATGGATGCGAGGGGAGGAAATGACAGCACCTCCGTGCTGCACTGCTGATTAAGGCTTGTATTTCTCAAGGAAGAAAACAGCAGCTTCCAGCTCTGTGGGGTGAGGAGGGAAACTGATTAGGGAGTGTAATTACACGAGATAACCCAAAATTGGAGCTGAGCCTTCCATCGGCCAGGCTAGATGTAGAACAGTTCAAGGGGCTGGAAAAAAACCCAGTGCCAGGGGAGTAAATTAGAGACATCTTGCTTGCAATTATTGAAATGAAGGGAAGCTTTCCCGTGGGGTGGAAGGAAGGAGGGAACTCGGAGCCTGTCCTTGCACGCTGGATCTGCACACACAGCAGGAGTGAAGGCACCAGCCACACCCTGCCTGAAGGGCTGGGGACTGCTCCTGAGGGTCATTCCAAAGGCTCAGCCCACACTGCCACGGCTCCATCCTGCTGCATGACACCATTAACCCCTGCAATGCCACCAGCCAGTGACTTGGCTTCTGCTGCCAGCTGCCTCTCCTGGTGCTCTGCTACTCCCATCTCTCTGAGATCACAGAAACACCCATTTATCACCTCTCTGGACCTCCTTCAGGTCTGGTCTCCCCTCTGTATTTTCATCCTTCCAATCATCTTCTGTCCTGCTGTTGTATCTTCTGTTCCATGCCCATTTCCAGGTCCCTGAAATACCCTAGAAGTCCCTGATCCAGACATATTCCCATCTGCATCAAAACGTACTGCCCTGGACAGCTCTGGGGTTTCATTCCCTTCCATGCTGTGCTTCCCAACTGAGCCTCATGGCAGCTCTGCCCTGCCAGCACATATTCAGCAATATTTGGCAGATTCTCCATCCTTTTACACCTCCCTCCCCCAGTGGAGGCAACTGCCTCCTGCTCTGGCCTGCCCCTCCCCAACTAACGTGCCCATAATTCATCACTTTCATGAATAAAGCAGATTCTCTACTATCAGTCAATCCATCCTGAGAATTAAAAGGGCTCTGGAGAGGCCTGCATTTCTGCCATCTCCATGCAGTATGCTCAGGTCTGTTCTGGACTGAAGGCTAAAATTCAATGTGCAGAATTATCTGAAACACTTCTGGGCTGGCTGTGTGTTCCAGCACATGCCAGGGGAAATCAGGAGTGATATCACCCATGGACACACCAAACACTGCTGACTGAAGGAGTTTTGGAATAGCTCCTTCTCTATGACACAGTTTGGAGAAAGATTATGGGGAATTCTACAAACAGAAAAAGATGTTACATCTGTCACACCAAATGATTTGTTACATAACTCTTTCTTCCCATTTAAATCTTACATGATGCAAAGGCAAAGAAAACAGGCCAAAGCCTCTCCTGTTAAAATACATCATGGAAGTTCTGGAGAGCAGGCTGAGAAGATAAAGCAGCACCTGAACAAACTTCTGGTCGGAGGGTGCCTGCCTTAAAATAATGTCAGTGGCCAGCCAGGGCCTCCCCTGTCAGGTTCATGGCTCACACACAGATCTTAGAAAATGTATTTCTTGGATCAATAAGGTCTTACAGTCCTGAGCTTTAGTAATGCTGTGTGCTCCGTGGGACATTTTGGGACACAGATTCCAGACCTGTGGATTCCTTATCACCTGCAGTGGAGAGTTCTGAGGTACTGTAACCAAGTCCTGCTGAACTGCACAGCCCAGCAAGAGGAAAGGACACGTTCTGTGTGCTGTGGGGGCTTGCAAAGGCTGGCTTTACTAAGCTTGCAAATCTGAGTCCTGGCATAGGCTCTGTGGGATCAGGTTTGGGGGAAGGGACTGTAACCCTCCATAACCCATGCTCGAGAAAGGAAGGGTCACCCAAAAGATAAAGTGTTATCCCACTTCATAAAGGTCAGCAGACAATGAAAGAGGATGAATTATTATCTGTGTCAGAGTCTGGAAAGCCAAGATACTGCAAGGAACCTGGGTGGGTTTTGTTTCAAAGGATAAACAGGATCTCGCTGTGTCCTGTTGAAAATATCTTGTTGTGTAAAGATGATTTTTTTCCTGTTTATCTTAAGCAGAATGTGCAACTACTAACGAATGCAAGGCTCTAATGTCTGAGCTGAAGATCCTCATCCACATAGGACATCACCTAAATGTGGTCAACCTGCTGGGAGCCTGCACCAAAGCTGGAGGTGAGGAGTCCTCAGTAAATTGGGAGCAAAAAAGAAAACACTTTTCAGACACTGTTGGGTGTTTGGTAGTGCCTGTGGTGCAGTCAATGCAAGTGCAGCCATTTCCAGCTCTCTGCTCACAGGAGAGCTGCTGCTGCTGCTCCTGCAGGATGTGGCCTCATCCCATCCAGGCCTCCTGAACCTCTCCCACCCATGGTGTCACCTCTCTGTTTTTTCTGGAGGCCTGTTCCCAAAGGGGATTCTGCACTGAAGGGAGGAGAACACTGGATTGCAATGAGGTGCCCAATTCCTCCTCGTGGGCACTTCCAAGCTTCTTCTCCCTCTCCTTCCCTGCCTTATCAGGAGGATGCACCAGGCTGAGCCCTTGGCTCTCTGAGCCTCCTCTTTTCCAGCACTTCACCCTCTCCAGGCAAACACAGCAGTTTCTGCTCTGTGTACAGGAAGCCTGGGACAGCCCTGGGTGCAGCAGGAGCAGGGACTTCCACGGGGCTGAGCTGGCAGGTCTGGCCCTGCATCATAAAAAGTCCCATAAATCTCAGACCTTTGTCACTAAAACATCCCTTCCCACCCTGCCAGACAAAGAATCCGTGCCTCTTACTGTGCTTCAGCTTCAGGGGAACAGCTCTCGAGGATGGCTCCTCACTGCTGACCTTCCAAATCTTCACAACCACCGCCAACAAACAGGTTTAGGTGACCCGAGGGCAAGGGAAACCCCAGAATGAAAGAAATGAAGGGGGAAAATCAAGAGAGATGGTGCACAGATCTCTTGTCATCTGAGACCCCAAAACCATCAGTTTCCAACGCTTGTTGTCCTGTCACGAGGGAAAAGGAAAACTTCAGTGAGGCAGATTTGGGAGGATGCCAGGGAAGAAATCTTTCCAGCAAGGTGGTTCCAGTTCCTCAGGAACAGCAGCGAGCAGCCATGGATACTGCTGGGATCTGGGAGCCATGCATGGAGAGCTCCCAAGAATTGGAGCACTCCAGACCCCAAAAGCTTGTGTGGGAGCAAGGGGCAGCTCCAGCTGGAAGGATTTAGGGTTCAGATGCAGCAGGCAGGAGCCTTTGCTGGGGACTGTGAGCAGAGGGGCCGGAGCACTGGGAGTGCTGGTGGACTCTCCTGTGCTGGCAAGTCCCTGAGGGGGCTCAGGATAAGCAGGTGCCTCTAACCTGGCAGCAGGACCAGAGGTCCGTGGTTCTTAACCAAAGCAGCCCCAGAGTTCTGCTTGCACAGCAAGACACACCTCAGGACTGATCAAAGGCTCTGATTGTCCAGTTTCTGAGAAACTTTATCTCCCAGGAGTTCCTCGATTTCCCACTCTCCATCCTGCCCCATCCTGGGTGGGATGTGACCCTTCCTCCTCCCTGCCAGGTGCTTGGGGAAACCTTTGAGGGGCAAAGTGTGGAGCAGAGGGGTACAGCAGGACTTCACAGGGCATGGAGGAGCCTCGAGGCAGGCACTGCTTTGTTCTCCTCTGAGCAGTGCAAGTGCAGACTAAAGAAAAACAGCCTTGAGCTCCAGAGGCAGACACGGATCCGAGTTCCTGTGAAATTCCAGTGCTCTCCCCTCCCCTGTTAGGCTTTATGTAACCGTGTATTCCTGATGGAGACCGGTATTAAGTATGCACATACATTATTTTAACAAGGTATCAAATAACAGAATTTAACACTTTGGCGCAGTGTCTGATGTTCAGCAGTCAGAACTAATGCAGTGTGTGCTTTACAATGAGGGAACAAAATATGGGGAGGCCATGTCTAGGAAGCGTTTCAAAACCATGAATAAATCACTAAGCAGAGCTTTAAAGCTGTTCTGGAATCTGCATTTCCTCAGGGCATCCATGAGGGACATTGGATTTTGGGTTCTTCAGAGCCAAATCTCTTGAGCACGGCCAGATCCCAGCACTGAGCAGAGCTTTGGGGTCAGCACTGGAACCACTGGGATTTGGGGTTGGTGTTTTTGCAGCCATTGCAAGGTTTTCAGGCTGGTTCCAGCTGCAGGCAGGGGACTGGGGGTGCTGGAGAGCCCCAAGGGGTGCACTCAAGGCAGCAGTGCCGTAGGGCTGGGGTGAGTGCAGAGCCTGCAGGAATCCACAGGGAACACCACGGGCTCGGTTCTGCCTGCAGGAATTCAGCATCTCCCTTTGTGTGGGACCGTGTGCTCCCAAAGGCTGCTCCTCTCCCTGTCCCACACTGTCCCAGGGTCGCTGGTCCCTCCTGGTGCTCTGTGCTGGACAAGGAGCCGACTGCAGCCCTGCTCCTGCCCGGAAGGATGCAGGAATTCCGGCAGGAATCCCGCTGAGCTCCTTCCCCAAGGCCAAGTGCAGCTCTCAGCACTTCCCCTTTGAAGTGCAAACTCTTCAGTCTGAACCACAGACCTTCTCCAGAGAAAAAGGTTCTGGACATGAAAGTCTCGGTATTTGGGGTTGATCATATTCCATGTTTATCCACATCCCAGTCCCATGAATTCACCTTATCTTACATTTCATGATTACAAAAAATAAGGTTCCAGAATGCAGCTTTTCCCTTCCCTAACGTCTCACACTGCAACATAAAAGCATTTCAAGCAGCCCTTAAAAACCTGCATAATTGTATAAAAGCAGCACTGAATCTACAGTGGTTTGTAGAAGAATAAGGAAGAAAGTGAGAGCACTTTCCAGGCTTTCAGAAACTTCAGACTGAGTATTTTTGCAGCTTTTCATTTAGATCTGTCTATGGCCCTGCATACTTTGATTTCCTCTAGTGGCAGTAGCTCCACCCAAAACAAACAATTGTGAAGCCAGCAGAGAAAATGAAAACTGCTCCATGTACAGAGCAAACCAACCTTAACAGCATCTGGGATTGTGTTGATCATCCTGAATTTTCCTTGTTTGTAAATTAGGAATAAATACCGACTGTTACCATCCAATGGGGAAGAGTAAGAATGTGTTCCCTTCTCTCCACATCCCTGCTGGTTGTGTCACTCCTGTGTTTCCTCATTTCCTCATCTGTATTATAAAAATGCCACTTATTTTGAAGAGGATTTGGTAGGATAAATTAGAATTATGTGCTTTGCAGTGCTTCAAAACTCATTTGACTTTCACTGTCTTTTTTAGGTCCTTTAATGGTCATAGTGGAATATTGCAAATATGGAAATCTGTCCAACTATCTCAGAGGGAAACGAGGAGATTTCATTGCATACAAGGTAAGAAAATGAGACTTCTCACAGTCATGAGGCAGGGAATCAACAACACTGACAAAAGCTGGATTTCCTCTGCATTGGCACCAAGGCAATTGGGTATTTTTATGGGCACTTTATTTTCTCTCCACATTTCAATTTGTACAAGCAGGAAGAGGGATTTTTTTCCCCTGCAGGATATCACTGCTGTCCTCTTCTAGCATCTCCTAAAGAATTAGTTGCAAGTACTCAAACACTCCAGAGTACTTGAAAGAGAGGGAATTACTTGTGAGATACTTCCCAGCACGAGGGGGGCAACAAAATAGTAGTGAAAAACTGGCATTAACTGAACTAACAGAAAGTGAACCCTCCCAAAATACAAATCTCTTTTGGGGATTTTTTTTCCTAGACCCCAAGTGAAAGCATTTCATCCTTCCCCCATCTGCTCATTCCCATCCTCTGTCCTTTCCCCTGTGCCAGCTCTGAAGTCTGTGCTGTAACAACAGCCTGGATCATGGATATTCTACATCAAAACCAACCAGACAGTTTGGTTCCCACACAGCTCTTTGCATCCACACAAACATTTGTGCCAGCACAGACTGGGCTGGGATGGGAGCAGGATGCAGGAGCAGAAATCAGTGCTGGGGAGTGATGGGACTGACTCCTCCTCGTGAATATCCAGCATGGAACAGGCTCTGTGACCCCAGCCCCGCCAGAAACTGCAGCCTCACCAAGACTATTTTCCCAGATGATTGCAGTATTATTATTATTATTATTATTATTATTATTACTAAAGCTGTTGTGTACAGGCAGCAAGTACGTGAGGGACTTTGTGTGAGTGAAGGAGATTTTCCTGGTGTAGTCACTCAGAATTTCTTTCTCACCATTGTTGCCATGAGTTGAGGGCTGGTTGTGCCTCACTGCCCAGCACAGACAGTGCCCACCATGCACTCACCTTGAGGGGATTTTTAGCATCCTAAGATAGCAAGAGAATTACAGCCTCTCTCTGCTC
This sequence comes from Leptocoma aspasia, assembly GCA_013399835.1. Lineage (NCBI taxonomy): Eukaryota > Metazoa > Chordata > Aves > Passeriformes > Nectariniidae > Leptocoma > Leptocoma aspasia. Next base: position 363,067 of record VXAX01005967.1, read on the forward strand.
ACCTCTCAGTCTCACCCAGCCAGCTTTCAGCTAACTCTGAATGTGGAATATTGCTGTCAGTGAAAGGGGAATAATAAATAGGAATAAATAGGAAACCAGGCTTTATTAGTTTATAGTTAGAACTAATAAACCCTGGTTTCCTATTTATTCCTACTTCAGCAAACATCATGTTCAAACATGCTCATCTTCAGAGGACCCTTTCTCCTTATGCCATTCTGTCACATATTTTGAATCCCCAAGCATTGCATCATACAAAGCTAAAAATTGGGTTTGTGCCATTTCTAGTCCCAGGAAAACTCTGACCAAGCAGAGAAAAGTCTGGATGAGTCCAGCAGTGATTTGACTGAACTGATCAAGAGGCGCCTCGAGAGTGTGGCCAGCACAGGCAGCTCTGCCAGCTCAGGATTTATTGAAGATAAGAGTTACAGTGACTCAGAAGATGATGAAGAAGGTAAAAGAGCCCTACCTCATCCCAAATCTTTTACTGGAAAAACTTCTGCCACTTGGCTAGTGCCACACACACTGTCACACACTTTGCAAGCCCTTACATGGCTTGGCTTTTTCCTGAAATCCCAAATTCTTCCTCTTGCCTGTTCCCCACTCCAACTTTCTCACAAAAAGAGAGCTCTGTATTGTGTACAAAACCTGCTCCTGCTGTGTGAGAGGAGAAATAGGAATGTTTGACCAGACTTGTGAGGTCACTCTGTCCTTGGGCTCTTGTCTAGAAAGTTTCCCTCACTCCCAGCCTGAGGGGTTGTTTCCCCATAGCTAAATGAGTGACTAATGAATGAGGGAACTTTGTTAATCATCTGATCTTCTGCCTCTGGGTCAGTGGTTGCTCAGCCTGAGCTGTAACCCTGCAGAGATCTCACACCCAACACTCAGGTGTGGGGCTGGGGCCATCAGCACACAAGTGGCACCAGTGCCACACAGCTCTGGAGCTGTTGCTGCAGAGTTTTGCCACGTCTCTGATCTCTCCTAGATGCTGAGGATCTGTACAAGAGGCCCTTGACTCTGGAGGATCTGATTTGCTACAGCTTCCAGGTGGCAAAAGGCATGGAGTTCCTCGCCTCCCGAAAAGTGAGCTCATTCAGACTTCTTGCAGAGTATCTGACATGAGGAAACCCAAACACACTTTTGAGTCTGAGAAATCTGCTTTTTGCCCTTCTATTAGAGTGTTGGAGATCCTGTTAGCTCTGGTGGTTAAGCAGTAATTAGCACTGAAGGGGCTGTGGAGGAACATTCATCATGTTCTTGGCTGCAGGGACTGGCATCTGCAACAGGAGGGTTTAGATAGAAGGAGTGAAGTTCTCACAAATTGTGAGACAATTTGTGGAACTGCCTCATAAATGAACACAGGAAGGGCTTGTAGAGAAAGTGTGGTGAATCCTTTTAGTGTGGTGAACAACAACACCACTGAAAATGAGGAGGGAATATCCAGTTATTCCTTTAGTTTGTCAGAGGTGTCGGGGACTGTCAGCAAAGTCAGCACCACTTGGATAAACAGGAAGTAGTTTGTAGCCTGTGGAACACCTTTTCAGGTAAATGCAGTGTAAACCATGGGCCAGAGTGTGCACACAACAGAGCCTGCACTCACACACAGCCACCAGGGCAGCCCCCAGAAATCCTGAGCGGGGTTATCCCATCTCACACCCTCCTGGATCTGCACTGGCAAATGGAGCTGCAGCTGCTTTTTGGCCTCTCCAAAATTTCCCAGGGATCAGCTAATGAGAAAATAGGGCTCCCTTCCTTGTTGCAACTGCAAAGTTATTTCAGACAGAAAAATCAGAAAACTGACTCTAATATTGGCTTGTTCCCTGAGTTATTCTCTCTTTTGCATATCACAGTGTATTTGGAGCAGATTCCCACTCACTTCTCTGACCTGCTCCCAACACAGTTCATTTCTTTCCCCATTCCCAAAGAAGCTCTCCTGCTTCCAGCTGGAGCCGGCGCTGCTTGCCCAGCCCCCCTCTGACCCTGTGTCATTCCCTGGCAGTGCATCCATCGGGATTTGGCAGCCAGGAACATCCTCCTGTCCGAGAACAACGTGGTCAAGATCTGTGACTTCGGCCTCGCCAGGGACATTTACAAAGACCCCGACTACGTGAGGAAGGGAGATGTGAGTGCAAGAAGCTTCAGTTGTTACCCTCAAGCTGGGCTTGGGCAGATCAGCAACAGCAGATCTGGCAACCTGTTGTGTCTCTGGCTTTTAGGCACGGCTTCCACTCAAGTGGATGGCTCCAGAAGCTATTTTTGACAAAATTTACACCACGCAGAGTGACGTGTGGTCTTTCGGAGTGCTGCTGTGGGAAATATTTTCTCTAGGTAAGAATGGTTTCAAACCCTTTTTTCCCCCCTAATTCGTAGCTCATTAGGTAAGAAAAGCTTTTAACAAAAGGTGATCATGTGGGGCAGTGCTTCTGTTTCACAGAGGCAAGTGCACAGTGCAGTCCAGGTGTAGAATAAAGCCAATTTCAATGAGAACTCCACCTGACAAAGAACATGAAAACACTAGGGAGGGGGATCAAAAATCCAAAATCCTGGACCTAATGTTTGTACCCACTGAAAGCAACAGAGCCCAGAGATAAAATGCAAGCCTCTGCTGCCAGGGGGAGTGGCAGATTTCTTGGAGAGCAATGAAGAAGTTTCCCATCAAACCATACCTGCTTCAGGGAACCCCACAGCTGCAGGGCTGCAGAGCCACCCTGCTGTGGGCACAGTGGCTGCTGCTGGCAGCCCATGGGACACGAGCCCACACCATGTTTTATCCCAGCTTGATCATTCACCCCACAAAATCTAGGATTTTCTAGGTAAGAAAAATCTCCTGGCAGCAGCTGCTGTTGGGTTGGTGCAAGGACCAGTGCTGGGCTCAGCCTAAACCCTTTTGGCAGCAGATCAAGGGTAGAACATGGGCTCTTGTGGCTGCATCATTTGCAAGCCACAGCATTTCGAAAAGAATAATAATGATGTGCTTTATGTACTCGAGATTTCATTCCAGGATGCTGTTAGAAATCACAGCCTCGCTGAGCTCTGGTTACTGTCCAGCAGATAAAGCTGTGAACTTACACAAGCAGCCCTACAGACACTTGGACTGTGCTGCTCTCAGATTCTCCTTGCAGAGTGGCAAGACTTGTTTTCCTGAGGGAATTTAGGAATGTCAGCTCTGGCTTTTCAATCTGCATTTGCAGACAAAAGAAAACAAGAAGCATTGTCAACTTAAGCTGCTGGATTTTAAAGCAAACTCTAATCTCCTCCTATCTTTGGTTCATGGATCAGTTGAAATTAATGATTGGGCTCAAGATGCCAAGTGAAAATGCAAAGTCTGGAGCTGTTTCTATCCTAATCTTCACTTAGGGCTGGCTGCAAAATCATAACCTGGTCTCAGTCCAAGTCTTTAATTTGGACTTTTCCCTACTCCACATCTGCACACCAAGCAGAAAGTTCACACTCGAGTGGTTGAAACAAGTGGCAGCTCCTGCTTTCCTTGGGGTTCAACCCTGTTTGTTTAGGGCATTGTTATTTTGGGGTGAGCCCTCCATGGCTCTGTAACAACATCACCTGCTGCAGGTTTAGAAACAGCACAGAAAGGCAAAGCTCCAGAAGCACCAGGAATGCCCTGGTTTTATCAGATTATTCAGGAAGATGCTTTAGCATCAGCATCTAGAAACACACTCAGGGGACAAGCTCTCCACTAGGAACCCAGGGAATGGAATGCTGATGAATCCAAGGGGCACTGCAGAAACAAACTTTGTATTGCCCCCGAAGGTCCTGACAGAATTTAACAGATGGCCTTTAATACTGAACACAAATACAAATTAAAATCCAGTCAGTGAAATTCACCTCTATTTTAATCTATTAAAAAAAAACCAAAAAACAAAAAACAAAAAACCAACATTTTATCTGGGTTCTTTTAGCCTCTTTGTTGGGACTGTCCCCTTCTGAATTTGGAATCTCCCAAATGGCTACAGGGGCTGCCACCCGTGCAGCAGCCTCTGCCCTGGCTGTGACGTAGATCACAAACTGCTTTTTCAATTGATGGCACAGGCTCAAAACCAGTCATTTTCTCTGAGAGGGTTTTTCATCCAGCTCATCCAGGCATGCCTGTGGTTTGGCACTCCTCACATCTGCAGCTCAAACGATAAATATTTAATTAAGGATTTGTGTCACTGATTGAATTCTGTCATATGAAAGTTTAACAGATCATTGAGAGCCACGAGATGGAAGTTATTTGTCATTGCCACAGGGTGTGTTTTGGCTCCCATTTACAGCTGCTGCTCTCACTGGGTCCCACAGACTGAGCACCCTCTAAAAAAGGGAAAAATACTGATTAGGAAAATGCAGAGTGTAGTTTGTGTTGTGAAGGACAATAGGCTGCCTGCAGAAAGGCTGGCAGCCTGGATCTGCTTTGGTGATACACAGGGAAATCAGGACTTGAGAGAATATTAATTTCCATCTGGGGCTGAGTTTGCAATGAGCTTTAAATTATTCCAATGGGGTCAGCACACCTGGTGTCAGGTAATGCCAGCAGCGTTTAACACATCCTGAAATCACTAATGGTACAGAATGTCAGTGTCTCCTGGAATTTCAATGTGCACTGTTCCAAAAGCAATCAGAGATAATTATGTAAACAAGCAGTGCCTGGTAGTAACATCAGCATCTCATTATCCCACTAAAATAAAACCAAGATCAAAAGAGGGCTCCAATATCCAATGCATGCCACATCTTTGAGCATTTTGAAGGAGATTTCCCCTAAGGAAAACATCATGTGTAGGCCTTACACCATATGTTCCAGCCTACATTTCTCCCATGCTGTCCTGTCTCAGCATTCCAAATCCAAGTTATTAGACTTATTCCATAGTCCAGATAAAGACAGTGATGAGTGGAAGTAGGAAAGGGAGAGTTTCTTTCTTTTATGATCTGAGCTGTCTCCAGCTGGTAGGAGGCCAAAATATAAATTACCGAAAGATCCTGCAGTCAAAAATGAATCATAGACTCATGGAATGTTTAGGGCTTGGAATGGATCTTCAGGATTATCTAGTCCCAACCCCTCCTGCCATGGGCACAACACTTTCTACTAAACCAGGTTGCTCAAGGCTTTATCCAACTTGGTTCTGAGCACTGCCAGGGTTGGGGCATCCACAACCTCCCTGGGCAACCTGTGCCAAGGCATCACGACTCCCCACAAAAATATTTCATCCTAGTATTTAACCTAAATGTCCCTCCTTCCAGTTTGTCCCATTACTTCTTGTCCTATCACTGTTATCCTTTGGCTTCCCTGCATTTACTCTCACCAACATTTTGCAGTTGATCTGATCCGTGATGAAACCAAAGAGAGAGAGCTCAGATTGTGAGAGCAAGTGGAATTCTCCGTCTGTGAGATGAGCAGTTAATTCCCAGGTTATTCTGAGCATAATGAAAGGCCAAAGGCAAGACTGGGAAGGAAAATCTGGGTATAAAGCAGAAATGATGGTGCTGCCTACCTCCAGCTTACATAACTCCAGGAAACACTGTCAGTCGTGTGCTCTGGTACTTGCACATCCAGGGAATTCAGAAGTGCTGTGGATAAGCATCCCTGGGCTCTGGATGTCCTGGGAGCCCGTTTGTGCTGAGATTCCCTCTCAGGCAGTGCTGGGATCTCGGCTCCCCACTGCAGGTTCTTCCCACTGAGCAGTCAGGTTCACAGAGTAGAATAACTCTGGAAGCAGCCACATTTTAGCCCCTTCTTCAGTGCTTTATCCAAAAGATTTCTACTGTTCTCATTGTGCCCCCAAGTGCACAGCACATGATGGTGTTTGCAGGAAATATGCAGGAATGTTATAGACAGTAAATCATACACAGATTCCTCCAGGGCTGGATACAGATTCCATTCGCTCTCCTATGTTAAGACTTGATTAAATTGTTTCTAAATTCATCATCCAGCCTCCGGGATGCCAAAATGTCCAAGACAAGGGTTATGCTGCATGGGAGGCCTTTGCTGAGGAGGGAGGGAAGTTACAAATCTTTTAGTTTTATCCACAGTAGGTTCAGTAACATTTTAAATTTCAGCTTAGACTTCTTCTGAATTTTACCTGTGAGCTCTGGATTACTCAGATGCCAGAGCATTCTCCCAAACTTTTGTGGGAGTTAACACAAAGCTCCTTCACAGCATTCAACCTCCACAAAGCAATTCCAGTTGCCACAAGCTGTCCTGCCAGGGTTCAGCCAGCACTTGAGTGGCACTCAAGGTAAACAGCATGGAACACATGGTCAGGAAAGAAAGGAAAGAAAAGAAGGCTGGAAAGCTGGAAAGTCACTGTCAAGGGAGTTGTCCCTGTAGGATAATGCATATGCAGTAGCTGGTGAACCAGGAGAGGAGCAATTCCACACATGGGATTGAACAAAGGTTCTCGTGGCCCTTGGCAGGAGCCAGGTGCCCACAGGCCCCTCTGCACCTACTCACAGGGGTTCTAAGGCAATGAAGGATGAGCAGGAATTACTCACTCCGTGTGTATCCACTCAGTGCAGGATATTGGCAGGGTAACAGTTTGGAAAGCACCAAGTAACCCATTGAATGAGCTGGAACTTTTCTACCATGGACTTTAAAGAGATACTTTAAGGTCTTAAACTAATAAAGTTTGTTTCTCCTCTGCCCTGTTTTACCTTGGAGTGGTCCAGACTGTATCACAAATGCAGAGGAGACAGCATGATTGAAATCTCTGAAGAGACAGAGTGAGTCTGTAACTGGTTTCCAAACAAAAAATGTAGATTGTGAGTGACTGCAACTCTTTCTTCACTCGAGCTCCTGTTCCTGGCAGCCCCTGGGTAACATCAATGCTCAGCAGAGATCACCGGTTCCCTGGGCTGGGACACAGGGACTGTGCCATCCTGAAGCCCTCTCATTTCTCCCACCAGGTGCCTCTCCATACCCTGGAGTGCAGATAGATGAGGATTTCTGCCGGCGGCTCAAGGAAGGGACCCGGATGAGATCTCCAGAGTATTCCACTCCTGAAGTGTAAGAGCTGCTGGGTGGTGCTGGGAGCTGTACAGCTCACAAAAGAGATTGTGTTTAAGTGGGGAGGGGGAGAAGACCACAGCTGGGTATTTTATTTTCAGTAAAGCTGTGATTGAGTATATTTTGGGTGTCTGACAGCACAGACTAATACTAAGGACAGCCCAAGCCAGCCTGACCTTTGCCAACAAGAAGACGATCAGATGCCCCATGTCAGCTGCAGTTCATGGAGCACAGACCAGATTCTGTGACAGAAACCCAGTACCCAGAGCCAGGACTTACTTCAGCAGTATCAGCAGGGCCCAGCAGCCAGACTCTAAGTTAGGTGAAAACCAAAATCCTGCAGGCTCAGCTGAGGCAGGAATATGTAAGCAAAAAGCATCCCACGTGGAAACTGAAACAGAATTTCAGCACGTGGAGATCTGAACCTCTCTTAATCCAAAGACCAACCAAACCAAGCAGCAGTGGAATGAAACAGCTTGGAAGAAAAGCTCCCATCCTTTCCCATTCCTAATCCCTGTTTATTTCCTCCAGCTACCAGACAATGCTGGATTGCTGGCACGGAGTCCCCACGGAGAGGCCGACGTTCACCGAGCTGGTGGAGCGCCTGGGGGATCTCCTTCAGGCCAACGTGCAGCAGGTACAGCAGGGCCAGCCCTTCTGCATTTGGAGTGGACACGTGTGTGCATGGGCAGAGGTGAAGGTTATTAAACACCAATATCAGATTTCACTTCCTAGCACAGCTCACAAGGAAAATGCCTGCTGGGATGAGTAAAGACAATGTTAACTACCCAAATGTTAACTTTACTTCTGATTTTCTCCACCTCCTAAACTTTGTCTCTCATTTCCAAGTTTATGTTCACTAGTGCTCTTGGGAGCTTTACAATTATGCAGCTTAAAGCACAGAAAGTGGAGTATATAATGATTAATTTCATAGTAGTTAAACCAGTTGTTTTCTTCTTCAGTAAAAACAACCAGATCAGTTATGCAATTGTCAATTTAATTGAAGAAGAAATCAAACACTCTCCTGCAGCTCCTTCCTGTTTGTAAACAAATTTAGTGGAGCTGAGGTGAAGAGGGCCCAGTCAGCAATATGAAGAGCTTGTGAGTTTGATTCTATAACCAAAGTAAATTGAGGAGACATAAAAATCATGATAAGGGAATAGGGCACTTAACTGCTTCTCAAAATTAAAAACAGAAAGAAGCACAGGGAAATTTGGACAAATAGTTTCAGGAGCTAAACGCAGAGTAATTCCTGAGGATTGTGCAGGGGGGTAATGACAATGCAGAGCTCATTACCATGTGCAGCAGCAATTCTTGGGAAGGACAAGAAATTAAATCCTTTCAGGCTCCCATTTTTAAGGCCTGTCTCTTCCCAAGCTCCTGAAGTTGAACAAAACCAAGCAGTCTGTATATGGGCCATTGCTTCTGACCAGGACTGGAATATCCGAGCCCAGTTCAGCCATCCCACACCACAGGGTTCCCCAAGTGCCCCAGTTTCCTCACAAAGCCTCCTGCACAGTAATTCTTGGATGAAGTGTGCATTCTAACTTCTATAACTTCCACAAGCTGTGAGGAACATGATAATCACCTTGAACAAACATCACAGTTAAGTTAAAACACAATTTAGTCTTTTCTCATCACAAAGCTCTGTAGGATACACATCTCTCACATCTGAGATGCAGCACAAAATGAACTTTACCAGCTTTGTGCTCTTTTCTGTTATTAATTTCATAGGATGGCAAAGACTACATTCCACTGAACATCACCTTGTGTCCAGATGGAGAATCCAACCCCAAAACCTGCCCTGTGGAAGAAAACTTGAACAATGGAGTGAATCGCTGGAGTGCAGTAGAAACTGGGTGAGAAAAGCAGATACAGGGTGGGGAGAAAGAAACATTTCACTGTCTGGTGTCCTCCCTCAATATGGCTGGTGAAAGATTCAGACAAATTTGTCAGGTTGTTGCTTATTAGATACAAAAGGTGACAAAAGAGAAGTGGTCCAGGAAGCTGGGCTGTGTGAGGATGTAACTGAGCTACAAGTGGTGCAGAATCTGCCTGGGTTTTATGCTGACCCCTTGACTTTCCTGCTTTCAGTAACAACAGCAAGAAGAGACCCCTGAGTGTGAAGACATTTGATGAGGTGCCAGTGGAAAAGGAGAAAGTGATGCATGAGGTAAGAGAGGTAACTGCATCCTTCCCCAGCAGGTTCACAGATCACTCGTCACCAGCACCAGAAACACTCATTAGAGCTCTTGGAATCTCTTTGGTAGGAGAGAACTTTAAATCAGGCAGAAGATTTGACTCTGGCACCTCACACCCAGGGCTGTGTGACAACGGGACCTGCATTTATCTTAACAAATAATTTAAAGAGACACTGACATGTGATTGCCCTGGCTTTGATCAGGCTAAGGGGCTTTATGTTACATATTTCAAGATATTTTTCCACCATAAGAAAGTGGCAGCTCATTGAAATTAAGCTCTTGGAGGGAAATGTGTCCAGAACACATTCTGGCTGGCCAAGACAGGCAATCACTTGGTGGGGGTGAAGGTGTTCAGTTCTGGGTAGACAAAAACAGAAGTCAAGATCCTGGTCTTGATTCACACAAAGGGCTGTAACCCTGGATTTTCCTCACTGGGAGTGAATGTATTTATTGCCAGTTTAATGCCATTGCAGGGTGGGAGAGTGTTAAAGGGTTTAATTTTCGCTCCAGGGAAAAACAAAGGCTTGTTTTGTTACAGAATGAGGGTTCTGCTTCTTGGCTTCCTCTGAAGTTATGGGTTGGATCTTCTTATTTAAAAAAATCCCCAAGAATAGCTGCTGGATTCCCTCTGTGGTCCAGGCAGCCCCTGGCTGCAGCTCCAGGTGCTGTCCTCACCTGCAGCCTCAATGGCACCTTCTGTGTCCCTAAGGAGAGAGCTCTGCAGTGCACAAATGCTCCAGGTGGATCAAAGTTTAGGGAGAGAGCCTGAATCCCTCAGGAATCCTCCTGACACAGGAGGGGAAATCTCAGGTGGTGAGGAGCAGCAAAGCAAAGCTCCAGCTGAGAGTCCCTCTTGGACAGAGCCATTCCTCAGAGCAGCTTCCTTGGGAAGGCTCAAGTCTCCAGCTCCAGCTTGTCCTGGAAATATTTCATGTCCTTGACAAACACAGCCTATTTCTCATTTGTCCTCTGCTGAGCACAAGCTGAGGCCCATTATTGCCTTGTATTTTCCTAGATGGAATTTCTGCCTCTTTATCGGTGCATCTCAGAGATTAGAAGGCTTAGAAATTTCCCTGGCTCCTGCATCTTCCCTCTTGCAGGATAAAATCTGTCCCTGTGAATCACACAAAGACATTTGCTAGAGCAATGCAGTCTCAAGAGATCATTGCTGCCAGCAGGAGCATTACCTGCCTCAGAGCTCCCTGTTCATGGCATTTTCAAATTCAAATTTCAAATTTTTCAAAAAGGGTGATAATACATCAAGAGATCAGAAATAAACGTGGTGTTTCAACAAGGATCTTTTAAATCAAAATCAGTGTGTGATCTGCTTTTGGACAAAGTAAGTGTACTTTGGTTATTGAAGTTTTCTTAATTATCAACCCTGAATAGTCATTAGGCCATTATTTCAAAGAGCTGCCCGGAGCTCTCCAAGTGCTCCACCACACCTTCCTGCCATTGTGCAATTATCTGCAATCTCTGTGAAGATTCTTTTACCAGAGAGGTGTAAGCAAAATGCAGAGCAGCCCCCACATAAACTGTTCCTAGACCACGTGTTTGGAGGGGAAACAGCCAAGATAAAATCCAGAGACAAGCTGGGTTTTACTGAGGGTTTGACAGACCTCATTAATTCAGGATTTCACTTTATAAACTTGCTTATAAACTGATCTTATTAACAACTGATAGATGACCAGAGCGTGTATAAAAAGGCTTTTTCTTGTTATTTATTGCTTAATGAGATTATTTTTTATATCTTGATCAGTTTGACTGGTAAAATAAGACTAAGTAGAATTTCCCTTCTATGTTGAGGGTTTTTGCTGTCTTGGTTCTGACAAATGCACAGATGTGCAACTTTCCAGCATCACAAAATATTTCAAATGCAAAGAAACACTGAGAGCATTTAATATTATTAAATAACTTAAAATGAGGACTGTGATGTCTGTGTACTTGTATAAACTTAGCACAAAGTTAACTGCAGCCTGCAGTTTAACTGCAGCCTCAAGACTCAGCTTTAAGTGCAGCAGAAGTACAACCCCAACTTTAATCAAGACAGTTTTGTTGGACAGCTCATTAAAAAATCCATAAAGTCCAGGGCCATCTATCTTTACAAAGCACTTACAATTACAAAATGCTGCTGAGCTTCCACTTCCTTCAAATCCCAGTGTTTCTAATTGTGTATTTCCAGTGGATATTTAAGGAGCATTTCCTTGGAGGAGCCCAGCCAGAGTTATTGGATATATTCTTCATGAATCTCAGTCTATTCCTATCTCAGCTATCCTACGTACATGGTGCCCATATGTCATGCTTAATATCAGTTTCAAATTTGAAAATGTCAAATTATTTTTTGATATGTTCATTTTAAGGGTGCTCTTTGGAAATACAGATCAAAAACTTTAATGTCATAAAAACAAGGGAAATGTTCCCAGGCTCCAGAGCAGCATCATCAGGAGCACTTGGATAAAAATTGATAACACAGGCCTTGATAAAAGAATATCCTGAAGGACTGGTGGCTCCTACAGCAGTCCCAGGTTCCAGATATCCCTGACGTTCCCTTCCTTTTGCTCCTCAGGAGTCTGACAGTGGGATGGTGCTGACTTCAGATGAGATAAAAAGCCCCAAGAGGTTGGAAATCCGTTCCTGGCCCTATGGGATCATGGCTCTGGCGTGAGTACTCTGGGGGATTTCTTTTTCAGACAGTTCTTCCTTTCAGAGAAATGCTTTTGAAATTTGCAGTTTTGTTTCTGCTGCCAAAAGGTAACCTCTGGATATCCAGGCAAGCTAAGAGGAGATGAACTCTGAATTTCAGCCCCATAACCAGAAAACCTTGATAATGTGTTTTAAGATCAAGGGGCAGCAGATTCTGCAAATGGGAAATTATAGGAGGAAAAAATGAGACTATAGAGATCTAATTTAGCTGTTTGTTCACTGCCTCCCCAGTGTTCTCTCTTAGTGATGGAGCAAAGTTCGAAGAACTTTGATTCATTAATCCAAAAGCTGACATTTGTAATTATACCAGTGTGTCTGTTTAACTCAGACAGAAGGAGTGGCATCTTTGCAGCTCATGGGATGTGAGTAAACTTAAAATGCCTGTGCATAGTAAAGAGCAGTCCAAGCACTGCAAAGCAGTGCCTTTACCAGAGCCCTGATTGCTGCATTTGCTTCATCATCACTCTGAGACAGAACTGCAGAGAATTCCCTAAATCCCACCACCTCCTTGATCCCTGGGTTGTGTTGTTCACACCTGGTTTACAAACAGAGGCTGGGACAGGGTTTGCTGTATGTTTAGCCACTCATATTACAATACAGAAGATTAAAAGCAGAATTTTAGCTTTTTGCTCACAGCTCTTCGTATTTCAGTAACAACCACACAGGCAGGGGTGACCCAGTAGTGAAAAACTTCTCCACCTTCCTAACAACAGTAACCCATTTTACTGATTCAAATGTCAACATGTGGAATTTCAAAGGATAGCTGCCCAAAATATGAAAAAAATTATTATGTAGCAATCAATTCCTTGTCTATTCGGTTAATTAAGCCAATTAGTACTTGCCTACAGTTTTCTCTGAAATCTACTGAGATTTGTATGAGTTTTCTCTGTACTGAGGAACTCCATGACCTTTCCCAGCAGAGCAGTTCCTTGTTCTACACCAAGTCACCCCTTTTCTGCATTAAAGAGAAATGAGGGATGAGGAGAAGCCTGGTGCACTTCTGGATATTCTGGGAGAGTTCCCAGGAGAGGGCATGGTCAGGGTGTGGCAGTTTTGGAGGAGTTGACTCTCACTCAGAGAGAAAAGCAGATGTAGAGGGCTTGCCTTGTTTTTTGCCTTGTTTTTTGATGCCTCTAGAAGCATCAGTTCCCTGATGTTTGAAGGCAGGAAAGAAGGAAAAGGGAGAAGAAGAGAAGGAAAAGGGAGAAGAGGAGGAAAAGGGAGAAGGAGAGGAGGAAAAGGGAGAAGATTTCACAAGGAAAGGTGGACAACACTCACAGGAGCATTAGAATGCTATGGATTGTACTGGATGGGAGTGTGGCCTCAGGAATGTTGTTGCCCAGCAGTATTTTCCCTGTAGCAGTGTCCCAGGCCTGGACCTGGTAGGATTAGCAGAGATCCCTTCCATTTCCATGTTTTTATCCCCTGCACACACCCAGAGCATTCCTGTCAGCACAATCCATTGCTATGGAGACCAAATGACACCAGCTCGAAAAACAGGAGCTCAGATGTCAGGAGCTGCATTACTGTGATGTTTTACCTGGGCTGACTCACCTCTTTCCTGCAGGATGTCACATTGACACAAATCCAGCACACACACAGCAGCCTCCCTGGTGGGATTTATGCCTCTGAGGATTTCTGTCACTCACCCCTGACAGCCTTTCCCTATTGCATTTCTCCTCTTTGGATAAAGAGTTGGCAGAGGAAGGTTCCCTCTCTGCCCCTTCTAGGCTTTCTCCTGAAAATCTGAAAAGTCAACATCCAGCCAGATGTAGAAACACAAAAATTCCATAACAGCCTGTTCTTTATAGAGATTTCCAGGAAAACCTTCTGAACTGCAATCAGAGCCACTGGGAGTGATATGAGTGGGGGGGGTCAGTGAATCCCTGCCTGACCCCAGCATCTGGGCTCTCCCCACTTCCACTCTACACTTCCATGGGGATTCCATCCAGCACGAGGTTCCTGAGCCTTTCTGTGCTAGGCAGACCCTGCAGACCATCCCAGCAGAGCCTGCAACAAGCTGTGCTGTTGTCTCCTGCTTCCCAGGCCCTGGCTGCCAGGGCACCCACAGAGGTGTGGCTTTCCTTGGCCACATCCTTCCCTGAGTGTTTGAGAAAGCTTTTTTGTCAGCTGCCTTTTTTTTTTTTTTTTTAATCTTGCAGACCCTCATTGGCACAAAGAGCAGCTTCAACAGTGCAGAGCACCCCAAAGCCCTCTCGTTTGAGGACAGGACACCCCTGGGTGCTCCTGCACTGATAAGTGGACAAACAAGGCTCCAAAGCCTGTGGAATAATCTAGAGAGGTCAGAAGGCAGTGTGGGTTTAACAGGGGAGATAAAGTCACCCTTGTTAATTGTGTATCTCTCTCTATCAAAAACATTTACCCTGGACCCTTTTCAAAGTCTTTCTTTTCTAAAACAAAACTGTTCAAAGGCTTAGCATGTTTTCTAAACCAGGGTGGCTGCATTTATTATTTTTGCCAAAATCTCACTGTTTATTTATCCTGCATTCATTCCTCTGTTGAGTTTAAAATTTGCCAACAGCACACACCATGGAGTGTCAGTGTCAAGAGTTTAGTGAGGATGAATCTGATACTCTGGGCCTGGGGTCACTGTTAGGCTGGACTAACCAAGCTTTTGAGCTTTTCCTACTGCTGAAATAGAGCAGGAAAGTTCTGAGCATTTCATGCTGCTGAAGTAGAAAGTCACAGCAGTAGCTGCAGTGAGAGATGGAAAGATTGACTGGGATAACAACACTGGAATCAGCATTCAGGGAAGCACAGGGAGCACAGAGGGATTTAATGATGGGATGACTCTGGTGTCAGGTTCCATCTCAAAATATTATCAGGCTACTGCCAAGCACTGCTTTAAAATCCTCCCCGAGACTCTATAATCAGGTTATTGTTTAAGATGACAAAAGGTTTGGTATCTGCTCAGTTGTGCTCCCCCAGCTCTTCCCCTTCTCCCCCCAAACCCCATTATCCTTTGTTGCTCAGAAATCCCTGATGTGGTTCTGGCCCAGGCCCACGAGATCAGCTGAGGCTCAGCTGATCCACTCTGGGCTCTGGATGCTGCCTCCACATCCCATCACCGAGGGCTCTGCCTTTGCCAAACCAAGCTGGGCCTAGGGCAAGGCAGGAATACTGAAATTACGGATTTTGCTCAGGAGCAGCAGGCATTCATGTCCAAACACAAAGAACACAACAAAAATACAGCCAGGATTGAGCCAGAATCCTTTCTCACCTTCTCAGAGAAACGAGGCATGGAAACATGTTTGCTCCAGGGCAGAATGGAGCTCAGAAATAACAAATACATGTATTGTTGTGCCATGCAGCACCTTGCACTATTATCTGACCTGAGGTCTCCAAACCAGAACTTGGAATGAGTAGCTACTCAGGAGCTATGTAAACCTCTTTTTTTCAAGGATTATGCACTGTGCTTACAGTAGCAAGGACTAGCAGGGGAATTGTGAGAGGCTGTGGATTTGACTGCAGTGTTTTCCATCCCATTGCTTTTGGACAGGGACAGCTAAGCAGCCTGGCCACACATGTGAGGGGACACAAGGGTGGCTTTGGCCTGGGAAAACTTTATTACCTGCACTTTGTATTTAAAAGTGCTTCCAAACAATGAATTCTTGAGCCCAACCTCTCAAGTTCTCCTTGCCAGCAGAATGCTGATGCACTGGTGCTGCCAGAGGGGAAGCCAGGATGAAATTCATCCTGCACAGCACTCAGTTGAAAATGTATTAAAGCAAACTGTGAATCAGTCATAGCTACCAGAAGGAAAAAATAACCCTTTTATTTCTTTAATTGCAGAAAAATTAGAATAAAAAAATAACCACTCTGAGCCTCATTAAACACCTTTGAAAGCTCCTACAAAGCCCTGAAGCTCCTACATGTTATTAGGAGATGTAGTCATGAGACAAACTGCTCTACTTGGCAGCAATCGGCCCAATTTCTCATCTTTCCCTAAACACCGCTTCTGAACATGGCCAGGTTTCCAACACGGACAGAAAAGTCCATTAGTTTTTCCTACTGAGAGCAAAATACTTGGATTTCTTATTGCAGAGCAGCAGGAGCTGCTGCACTTGGGGCTGGAATCCCTCCCTGTTTGGGGTGATTTCCCTGCAGCCATCCTTCTTTCTCCATAGTCCTTTTCAAGTGATTGACCCCAAAATGTAGATTAACAGAAACTGGCTCCCTCTCACATAAAATAAACAGCTCCACTAATGGTTTCCCAGCTCTTTGATGATTTCGGTATTTTTCTACCTCCAAAATCACTGGTTTTGTACAGTAGGAAGAAAAAGCCTCAGTAGGTCACTCAGGCCTTCAAGCTACTGCAGGATTATCCTCTGTGGTATCTTCTAAACAACTTTGGCACCTTCAGAAAACGAAAAAGTGGGTAGAAAATTACTTAATATTCAGGCTGTATTCCCAAACAGGACACCTTGTGCAAGGACAAACGAGTTCTCAGGGTGGTCACTGCAATTTGTGACAAGTTTGGGTCAGCGGGCAGCTGAATTCCAGCTGAATGTTGTGGTATTGCCACCCTGACCCTCAGTGCTGGGCCATGGTGGGAGCACTGACAGGGGAGCCTGGGCTGGGACAGTTCCAGCCCGGAGCAGATTTATCCAAACTGATTTATCCATTTATCTCTGGTGGGCTCCCACAGCACTGTGGGGCCAGGCAGAGGCAGAGCAGTGAGGAAACGCCTCGTGGGCAGGGCAGTGCCAGCCCAGGAGAGCCCCTGGGCCAAGGAATGGCCAGCTTTTAATGAAATTAGTTCATTACATAACCATTAGTGACTTCTGGAGTTGCACAATTGTGTGATTACTCAAATCCAACCCCTCCAGTTGTGTTTACTGGGGGCTCAGGGAGAAGGTCTCTGCTTTACACAGGACAGTCCAAGTGGCCCAGGCCATAAAGGGGCTTTTGGTGTCCCCTGGAGCCCCAAGCACCAACCATACCCGGGGCAAGGCTGAGCTCTGAGGGGCTGGGGCAGTTTCTGAGGTGCCAAGGACAGATGGAAGAGGGATGAGCAGCCTCATCCCCACGAGCAGCATCTGTACACACACAGCAGGCACAAGTGTCTGTGACAGCAGCATGAAAGGGAAAAATGCAAAGCCCCACAGAGAGCTTTAATTAGGAATTGCATTTAGATGAAAGGAATAGTATTGGAAGTTAATTGCATTTTGGTCTGCCATTAGATAGCAAGTGACACAACTTCCTTCTGGCCGAACTCATCAGCTTTCTGCGTTTGGAGCAGAGAGGAGATGGCAGCATTTAGGAGTCCTCCAAAGCCCAGCCTGATTTCAGCACCAGGCACAGTTATTCCCAGATATCCAATCTCCTGATCCACAGGGGCAGGAACCCAACAGGAAAACTTGCTGGGAGTCTACAGGGGGCTGAAAATTTCCTGTTGTGTGGCCAAACCAAACCCTAATAACTCAGAGATATGCAGGTTGGGGGCCGAAGTAAACTGATACTCTCAAGCTTCTCCCTGTCTCCAGTGACTTTAATACCTGGCCAGTTGGAAGCCAGAGCATCCATGGAATTGTCTGGCACGAGTCAATGGAACTGAGCAACAAAAAGATAGTTCCATAAATAAACAGTGAGGCAAACTTGTGGTTGCATTGCTCATGCCAGGGAAGAGTTTATCTGCAGACAAGCTGTGTGTGTAGAGAATGGACAGCTGCCAAATGTGTAGGATACATAAGGAGTTTCCACTCATGTTCCTCTCTGGTCAATGAGGAGAAACTTATTTGTGAAAGCAGAGGGTGCTACATTTTTTGTTGAAGTTCTCAGGGTTACTATTTATTTTAGAATTTCTGCTCTACCACTCCACAGCTTTGGTTTCAATGCCTCGTGCAGGTCTGAAAGCACAGAAACAGCAGCTTTGTTCCATAAACTCTGCAGCAATCATAGAACCCAGGCTCATTCTAGACACGCAAGACGTGCTGGGCTGGCTCTTACAGCTCAGGCTCAGTTCCCAGAGCTGGAGATGCAAACCTGCCGTGGAAAGTCAGCGCAGCACACTAAAATCAGACCCTAAATTCATCAGCCCATGTCCCACTGCAGCTGATCAGAGCTGCAGCTGTGTGTTATGTCTGAATCTGGCTGCACAAGAGTTCGTGACTGATGTACAGAACATCACCACACATTCCCTCACAGCAGAGAGCTGCAGGGGTGGGTAATTCACAGATGGAGCCTACAGGCTGTTCCTGTGCCTGTGCACAGAGCAGAAACCAGTGTTCTACTCCAGCCAGTGCCCTGAACACCTGGGATCTTTCCAGAACCAGCAAAAATTTTAATTTTGGCTTGGTTTGTTTGGTTTTTTTTAAATATAAGTGACACTGGTTCTGTCAGCCAGTGGCGATATCTGCAGCTTGTGGGAAACCTGAAACTTTTGACAGGTTCTGGATTCAGAGGCAAGAGAACACAACTTGTAAAGTCCCAGCAGCAGAACCCAGCAGGGCAGATCTACCCTTTCCAGCTGAAAGGAGCTGTGCGTGGCCATTCAACCTGCTCTCTCTACTGTACCAGCCAAAAAAACAAGACACACCCACACACAGTTCCTGTCCTGGATCTGCTATTTTCCTATTCATGGCTTTTGCTGCCCTGCCTCCAGTTGCTGTGTCTGGCTCCTGGCTGTTGGTTTGTTCCCTGGAGCAGGAACTGGCTCTGCTTTCTTCCTAAAGCACCCCAGTGAGAAAATGAGCAGCTGCTGGGGACTGGAAGCACTGCAGAAATGCCAATAAAATGAGTGCAATGAATTCTACAATTATTTGATGAAGTGTTGACTATTCAGATTTGGTTTAGGGTCATTAAAATGTAACTTGATACTACTTTAAACACATATGCAGTACACACACCAAGTGCTTGGGCACTGCCTGATTTTTAACTCTCCCAGACACATTGAAGTCGTTCTGAGCTGAGACTTGAGCAGGGCTGTGAGGAGTCTGTGACTGAGGTTCCTTCCCAGAGCTGCAGGTCCTGAGCAAAGTGCAGCAGCTCAAAAGCCACTCTCACACTGGAATCCTTTTGAGAACCCCCAATTACCCAGCCCTCTTCCAATGAGTTGCTCAGAAACCAAGGTTGAACAGAACATTATTTTTAAGGCAGCCTGTGACAGAAAGAACCTTTTGAATTCTCCACAGCCCTTGCTGCTCCTCGAGGTCACCTTGTGATACAAGTCTCAGGGTTCTCCTGCTTTTGACCCTGAGGCTGCTCCATGTGATGGAAGTTGCTGTGCCCCACCCTCCATCACCTAGAACAAGGGAAGACAGGAAACAAAAGCAGCTGGAATGCTGCAAAGCACTGCCCTTCACCAGCCCCTGGGTTAGGAATGTTAAAGGGCTGGGGAATATAAAAGGGATTTTGCTCTGCACTGCCCGAGCTTGTTCAACACACACTCTTGCTTTCAGTATCGGTTTAAATTAGAGTCTGTCAGAGATTATTCAGTATTTCATCCCTTATTATGCTTCAAGAAAAGTCATAGCCTTCAGTTCTGCTTTCAGAAAAGTCAAATTTTTACTGACCTGTGTCAGAACAATGAGGGAGGATATTACTGTGTGTACAGGACAGGTGCCTTTACAAGTAAGAGATCTGTAGTGCACTGAAATGTGGTGAGCTGAAAGGACAGGGCAGCAGAGCTGGATTTACTCCTAAATTTACTTTCAAAACACAGAGTTATTTAAAATACCTATGTCAGTTCCCTCATCCAGTCAGCAAAATGTCTTACAGCATGCCATAGAGGTAAATTGATATTTTTATATATTTACTTCTTAAAGAAATAATTTTGACCATTAATTATGGAGACAGGGTGGATACATCCCAATGTTTGTTCCCAACAGGCGGAGAGCTGTCAGTAGGAGCAAGGAATCCATCCTGTCTGACCATGAGACTGTCAAGTACCAGCCAGCAGTGCAGGTGGAAGAGGACACCATGGACTTCCCCCTGGAAGACTCTGTCCTGCTGCCTATGGATCCCAACCTGGAATGCCACAGCCCTCCTCCAGATTACAACTCTGTCATCCACTACTCGGCCCCCCCGGTGTAACCAGTGCCCTGGCACAGGCTGCACCTCAGCCTGGCCTGCTTCTCCTGTGCCCCCAGGGAGCCTGGGGGAAACAGAAGGGAATTCTGCTGGGATAACGCTTCATGTGTTTCTTCTGGCACATCTCAGATGGGATTAGGAACAATTTAAGAGCATCTTCTCTCTTCTCTTTAAAGGCCTATTGCAAGATCTGCAGTGAATTAATATCATTCTGTCTGTCAGAGTCGTAGTAGGAGCAGTAACCCTGGACTACTGCCACTCCTTCCCCCTGGCTGGGGCTGTTCATTGGCACTGGCAGATCCACAGGTTCCTGCATTCCCATTTCACTCCATGGGGGTCATGCCAAGCTGCTTGGGAACACGAGATTCAGGCTGCTGGCCCTGACACACCCTGTAGGGATTGGTTAAGCCAGTGTTGAAATCAGCAGCTGCACATTAATGTTTTTGGGCTTGGAGAAAAGCTGAAACACCCTTCCTAACTTGGGATTTCACCTCCTGTAAATATTTCTGAAATATTTTGCAATCCAAGCTATTTTGGTTGCAATTTGGATTTAATAATTTCCACTGCCCAGAGGATACACTCCTAAAGACGGCATGGCTCAGAGCAAGCTGGGAGTGCTCGTGTGCCTG
The DNA here is from genome assembly GCA_013399835.1 of Leptocoma aspasia. Taxonomy (NCBI): domain Eukaryota; kingdom Metazoa; phylum Chordata; class Aves; order Passeriformes; family Nectariniidae; genus Leptocoma; species Leptocoma aspasia. The sequence goes on from VXAX01005967.1 coordinate 383,643, forward strand.
CTCTTTGGGCCAGCAGGGCACACAGTGTGGTTGAATCTGGTGCCCTGGGCTTTCCCCTTGTTCAAAGAGCAGTTTGTTCTGCAGACATGCAATAGGGAACCTTGCTGGAGATGCTCTGTAATGGTTGCAAGGCAAAACCCACTGCTTTGAGTAAGAACCTTCTCAACTCAAACAGAACTTCCCAGCTCACGTGCATGTTTGTGTGGATGTGCAGAAAACTCTCATTACCAGCATGAGAGTTACACAAAAATTCACACACACCCTTGAGGCACCAGCAGGGCAGCAGCATTTTTTATGTTTCCTTTCTGCACACAGGCTATTTACTAAAACAACACACAAAACAAAAAAAGCATTTCCTCTGGATTCTGTGGTGAGTGCCCAAGGGTTTGACCCTGGGGATACTCTGCCCATTAAGCTGCAAGCCCATGTGACACAGATTTATCTCTGACTGTCTTGCCAAGGTAAATACTGGTATCATATGCAGAGCCCTTCCTGGGTTCAGGGTAATTCAAAGCTTTTGTTGCAGCAGGACTGAAAGGATCACAAATTCACAGCGGGTTTGCCCCTGCCCCAGAGCTGTGTGTGGCAGGGGCTGTTACAAGTGTGCCCTGTGCATCATCTCAGCAGCCTCACAGATCAGCAAATAATCCTTAGCCTTTCATGTGCTCTGTAACAATCAGAGTTGGCTTTAAAATTTAGGAAGGGAAAGGTCTCCAAGTTGCAAGGAGAAAAAATCAGGATGAGCAAGATGTTCACTGACAGCGAGGGCTGTAACCTCCTGAGTTACAAACTGATCTGTAAATGGCTCCCTGTGCAGTTTCCTCCAAGCTCTGCACAACCCTTTCCTTTTCTTCCTTGATTTGACTTCTTCAGTGGAAAAAGAATTTTTTTTCATGATTCAGACTAGAGGGGGATGAAATCCAAGCCTTGCAAAACAATGGTGTTACCTTGGCAAAGACAGCTGCACACCCTCGCAGCAGCGAAGGAAGTTTTCTGGATGAGTGCTTGCAGTGGGCTATGCTGAAGGAATCACAAACAAGCCTCAGGTATTATCAAAGGGGAAAACAAATCTCCAAACCCCACACCACGTTAACTGTGAACTCTCAAACATCTGAAGGACGGGCTCTGGGGAACTGCACTGCTTCTTCTCCTTGACTTCAGAGTTGCTTATTAATCACCTGCAGTCCCTCCAGAGCCCCCTGCTCATAGTGCACCCACTAGATAGGTGTGGGCTGTAGTTGCTTTATGATCATTTTGCACTGCTTTGTATTTTAGTACCTATGTATTAAGTAGAGCTCATCATAGAAGAGAAGAAACTACTGGGAGAGAATTCTAATGAGCCCCAGGAAGCTCATTGGATTGTTTTTTCATCAAACACTATTAGCTATCTCTAGCCCTGATCAAGTAATCAATCAGTTCTTGTGGAAATAAATTACTGATGAGGCAAAGGAAAAGAAGGTGCAGGCAGTGTGTGTGGCTCTGCTGTTGATGGCCTCAGCTGGAAATGTTTGTTACTGCACCTTGAGCTGGAGGGTGAGAAAACGGCGTTGAAAAACCTTCACTTAGGAACTTTGAAACATAGGAACAAAACCTGTACGTGTGCTCTGTGTTTTGAGGAAGAATGGGAAGAATTCTGCTGGGTGAATTGAGCACGTGGCCTCCCCTTCTCTGAAGGATGAGCTGCAGGGCTTTCTCCAGGAGCAGAGGCACGGGAGCGCGTTTGGGGAGCAGGGCCCAGCGGACTGTGGGGAGCCAGGGCCCTTCTGGCTCTCAGGAACAAGCACCAGCCTTTCTGTGCCACCTGAGATGGTGAAACAGGGCACAGGCTCCAGTGCTCGAGATGTTTAAACCCCTGGTTGCACTGACAGCCCCAAAACTGAGGGCTCCTCTGCAGTGGCAGAATTGAGAACGTCCTGAGCCGATCCAGCGATGGAAGGGACTGACTGATGTTTGGGCAGCTGTTTCCAAGGTTATTTCATGGAAGATTTTTTTCTCCTTATAGTAAATGTAACAAGCAAAAGTATTGCCTGAAAAGTATTATTGAACATATTCTATTTTATTTACTAATATTTTGTTTGTCCTTCTCTCACCTCCCTTAATTTAATTATTGTTCTCTTCTTCCAACAATGTATATAGTGTACCCTGTAGTAACAAATATAGTATTTCATTTATATGGTAAAATTTGTAACATTTTAGTCCAAAGAGAAAGAAATACCCAGATGTAACAGAGTTAAGTATTGTACTAAACATTTCACTAATGCTTGCAGGCCAGGCTCCAGTTTACAGTGCCCCACTAGTGCCATGGCACAGCAGCTCTCTTGGCTGGGAGTGTCTCTGCCTCTCACTTCTTCTCCACATTATTTAGTTTCAGTTAGGAAACAGGAATCTGGAGGAATTTGGCAGGTTTATCTCATTCCTGGAAGTGTCACCATGTGCAGCTCGTGTTAAAGGTGAGGGATTGCCACTGCCTGGGTTTTAATTGGAGGCTGGTGGATTGGCTGGAGGATCAGAAGGGGTAAATTGTTTAAATGATGTGATGTTTATTATTTTTTCAGACTTCTCAGGGATTCTTACTTGACTCCTGTCTGCCAGCTGCTTTCTCTAACCTGAGCTCAGTGGGATCTGTATTAACATGTACCTTTGTTTCCTTTGATGGTGCTCACTCCTGCTGGTTTTGTGCTCCTGGAAGCCCAGAGAATCAGGGCAAAGGAGCTCAGAGCTCTCCATGGAATTGTGTTGTCTCTTCTCCAACAATCACCTCCCACTTAGCTGTCCAAGTGCCTTCACCCGCATGTTCTTGTTCAGGTGGTTGTAACAATCTCCTGGCTCCTCTTTTCTCTACTTTTCATCTGTTTCTTGTTATTTGCGCTCCCAGTCCCTTTGGATTGCTTTGCTCTGCCTTTTCCCTAAGATCAGGTATAGGAACATTTCACTGCTGTTTATCCTGTGCTTGCAGAAGCTGAACTAGATAATCTAAAGCAAGATTTTTACATTAAATCCTCAACATATAGCCAAGGAAAACTAGTTTGTATTAGTTTGTCTCTTTGTGTCCTTCCCTGAATAGGAGAGGCTTTTTAATCTACTGATTTTTCAATACTGGTGTCTGGAGGAAAATGAAGGCTGGTGGCTGTGTGAATCTGATCTCTCCCAGAGTCCTTTCCTCAAACAATGAGGTTTCTGTAAGGTTCTCCAAGTTATCCCCACAAGAAGGGGATGCCCAGCAAGATGTATCCCAAGTTTCTGCTTGGGATATCAAGGATATCAGATAAAACTCAGAGTCTGAGTAATGGTGTCAAACAAACGCCCTGACTGCTGCAGGTGAACACACTTAGGGTCCTGCAGACCTCACCTGCTCTGCTTGACATCCCACTGACACAAACCCTCCCTCCACTCACCTGCTTGGCAAATGCCAGCATAGCCCAGAGCATCCTGGTGTTTCTCTCATTGATTTGCTCTCCTGTACACTGCAGGAATGTCAGTTGCCATGTAAGCCTGGAACTAGCCAGGCTGGTCCATGATTTTTCCCCTCACTTACCCTTCATGTCCTGTCTCACTTTGCAGATTCCATCTGGCCTGTCCCAGTTCTGGGGATGTGGGCTGGGCTCCAGGATCCCTAAATCCCACCAGCACCCAGGGGACATACCAGGAACTGTTTGCAAGCAAATAGCTACAGAGCAAGATAAGCATTACCAGGTTTCCCTGAACACAGGAATTGCTCAGGATCAGTATCACACTCACAGATCAGCATAGAGGTTTTTTCTTATCATTTAGTAAATTAAAAACACAAAAGGCAGCAATAATGCTTTTTTCCTCCCTGAAAATGTAATGGCCAAATGCTGGGATCCATTTTCCTGCGTTTTTACTACACCACAAAAGAACAGAAAGAATTTTGCCAAAGTCATGGCACCAGCACCATCCTACACAAGTAAAATTCAGGGAGGAGTTTGGGATCTGGCCCTCTCAGGAGTCAGGCAGTGTACAGGGGACTGTGGAGGTGTTGAGCCCAAGCACTGGGTGGTTTGTTTGACGTTGTTATTTCCATTTTTGTGAACATGGAATGGAAAACCTGCTGGCCTGGGTCAGCTGGGACCACAAGGGTTACAGGGAGAACAATGAGGGATGCACTGAGCAGTGTCCTGTTCTCCTGGTAGCACTCCATTCATTTTTCCTTAGACCTTGAGTTGTCAAAGCAGCCACTGAAAACTGGGAAAAACAGTAACTTGGGACCTACAGAAATAAACTAAGGAAAACTGGGAAAAGCCAGGAACTTGGGACTTACAGAAATAAACCAAGTGCCATGTTCAAACCACCAAGGAATGTTTGTCTGCCCGGTTCCTGTCTGTCTGAAGAATGTATGCACTGAAAAAAACGCTTTCTTATGTAGTCAAAAATTGTACTGTATCTATTAACCAAAAAAATAAAAAGATTCTATATTTATACAGCCCAGGGCTCCTTTGTGTCATCTCTTGGTTTGAAAAGTGTTGTCCTTGAAGCAGAATAAAAATAAATGATGCAACAGTTTTGAGAGACTTTTGCAAGGCATAGATCTCATCCAAATTTCTACAGGGGCTTCCAAAGTCAGGACAGAGGCTGCCACGCTGCTCAGGGGGAGCTGCCCACTGTGTTTGCTTCAAAGATTCACAGACCTCTGAAAAAAATGGGCCATTTGCTGGGGAAATGCACCAAACCAGCTGCTGCCAAGAACAGCCTGTAGAACACAGACATCGTGTCTGGTTGCTTCTAAAATGTCCCAATAAAAGGGGCTGAGAGAGGAGAGAGAATCACAATTCTGCCTTCTAAGGACAGCCCATGGTCACCAAAGCATGTCACTACAGAAGTCTGAGAAGATAATCTGCAGAACATGAGGGCATCTGGGGCTTGTTCAGCCTCAAAATTCCAGAGGTTGTGTTGGATTTGGCTTGCCATAATATTCTAAAAAGAACACCATTAAATAAATACTTCCCAATATGTTACTGACTTCTCTTTTGAATAAATTCTGCACTGTTGAAATACAGATTATTCCATGCTCTCCATTTGTAGTGAAGGTTTAAGATTCAGTATGCCAAGGGAAAAAATCTCCCAGCTCCATCCAAACGCAGCAGACCTGCTGCCATTTTCCTCACCAGCTGGCTGGTTTTTCTGGAACACCATTCCCATTCCTCTTTCCACTTTGGTGGCACAGCAGGTAACTACCAGCAGAAAAAAATTAGATTTTTTTTTTACATAGTGGCAAATACCAGCTTCTATTCATGGCTTAAAATAAATACTGGTATTAGGAAACAAAAAAAAAGAAGTGTGTTAGAGTTCCAGAGCCATTCTTCCATTAGCAGCCTTAAAAGTTATCGGGCTGTGTATTTTGCCAGTCACATTAAAAACTATGAAGCACTCAAGTCACTTCAAACATTTTAGTTTCTCTTCATTCCCTGTTCCAAACAGTCCTAGAAATAAGTGTCTAAATTATACATGTCATTTGAAATGCAGCAATCTCCTTTCATCCCCATAATGAGCAGGAACATTCTTCTCTGTAAACTGAAGGATGTTTTAGCTCCTTACATAAGGCATGAGTCACGGCGCGCTGCGGAGCCGCCTTCCCGCGGAAACCACGGGCTGGAGAGGGGAAGCAAAATACACAAAATTAACTCTGATTTGCTTTTAGCGCTAAATGTGAATTATTAATCACACCCAGCTTGAGTTACACTTGTGGAAGGGACCAAGGCTCAGAAGGGAATTTGGGGAAAAAAGTTGGGAGCGCAGAAATGGAAGCTTTGCTCTCAGGTCTCGGCCAAGGGATGTAACTTCTCCATCCCTTACTTTTGCTGGATGGGATAGAAAAGATTTTTGGTTTTACAGCAGCAGCACGTAGAGAGGCCAGGTCAGAAAATCTCAGCCTAAAGTATTGAAGCTTGGTGGCTTTGGGTGATAAGAATCCCAGGAGAAAATAGGGCCTAGCAAGAGAAAGATTTAGGATTAAGATACACAGATTTGGTGGTGGTGACATTAGAAAGCTGAGAAGAGAATCCAGCTGAGTTCCAGTCAAGTCCTTTCTCCTTCCTCCCATAATCAGACTTAACTTGAGAGGCTTTATAAAGTGCAAAGGTTTAGAAAGAGTAAAAAATGCTGTTCATTTTCAGTGCTTTGAACACACTGAGGCCATGAGCAGTAGATGATAATGTTGTGTCAGAACCTTCCAGTATCCCTCAGCTTCCAGGGGCTCCCAGCACACATTGCATGGCCAGTTCTGGTGGCACATGGAATGTCTGCTGCTGGCTGCACTGGGATGAGCTGGCTCTGTGTGGCAGGGGAAGAAGCCCTGCAAGGCCCGTGAAGCAGCCATGCTGTTGTCAGCACAGTCAGTGAAGGGTGGCAGCTGTTCCTACAGCCTGGCGAGATTCACTAAAACTCCAAGAGGAGAAACTGCTCTGTCTAAACTCCTCCAGGGGCCTCAGGAACCAGAACTGAATCCCAGGAAATCCCAGCTGTGACAGTTCACTTCACCTCCCTCCATGAAGCACAAAGTGAGACCTGTCTGTTCCTCTCCTCTCTGCAGGCAGTGAGGACTTTACTCCACATCTGCACCAACCACAAGGGCAGAGTAACGTGGGTTCTAAATACTCCTGGTCCAGATTTCCTCAAGGAGCCTTTCAGAGAGGGCTGTGGCTCCCAGGAAGTAACAGGACTGAAGCTGTTGTAATATCAAATGTCAGGATAATTAAATAAATTAGGAGAGCCTCCCATATTCTTCCTGTGAGTCTGTCCCTCATGATGCTTACCCTGAGTATGTGATCCACACAGAATCCCTGGGGCTGATTGCAGCCTCTTCTTCACTGAGCATAAATAGCACCCAGTAAAGAAAAAGTATTTCCTCTGAGCTTTAAGCTGTTCACCTTCTGGGGCCAGAGATTTTTCTTCAGAGTGTGAGCTGACCACAGAGGAGATTAAGAGATGGAGTTATTCTCTCAGACATTCCCAGGCCTGTGAGCACTTGGAAGGAGCTTTGGTTGAAATGAGAACCTACAGCACTCTGTGAAAAATGAGTAATCCTTCTAACCCAGATGTCCACAGGGAGCTCTTGGCTAAATCCACTGTATAGATGCTACAGGATTAAACCCACCTCTTGGATACTTTTAGGGCAAACTGCAACTCCCCAGGTGGTTTAGTCAGTTTGGTGATTTCACTCAGAGTGATCTGACCCATCCAAACAAAGGCAAAAAATACACTTTCAAATATTAAGAGTGACATCAGGAACCTTATGACATTCACTGAGGACAAACCCTGCACTTGAGAAGGACTAAACCTTCTCTGTGACACATTTTGGGGCAGACTGACCCTGCTCTGTGCAGGAGGATCGGGTTTGGACCTCTTGAGGTCCTTTCCAGCCTGAATATTCCAACAGCCAAGTGTGAGTCATTGTTTCATCCTAGCAGGCAGTAAATCACCAGGATAACCCCCAAGCCTGGCCTTTCCAAACAGTGGAGATGGGGTCGGTGACTCACCTGGAGCAGAGCTCTGGGAATCCTGGAAAGTGGAGTCTGCTAATAATTAATTACTTTTTTGTCTGCATCCAGACAAAAGATGTGGCAACACTGATCTCACATAGCAAAGTGAAACAAAACAAATTACATTCTTCTTGTGTAAAGACAAGCCTAAGTTGGTTTTTCTAAGAAAACTCCCAGGCAATTTTATCTCACAGCTTCATAGATACTCCTGTGCCTTTTGCTTTTTCCTCCTGCTCCTCTGCCTCACTTGTCAGTTAACAAACAGCACTCTGTGTCCTCTCATGACTGAACTGATGCATTTATCACACCTAAATAGTGATATTTGACAGTAGCTGCTCATGTCCACTCTATTAATTGTGAACTGTCCACTTCCCCGAATCTCTTTCAGGGAAAAGATTCATAATGCCATGAACCTCTGGGAAGTCAAGTCTCCAAAATCAAATAAAATTCCTGAAATCATTATAAAAAGTTTTTTAAAACCTGAGTCTTCTCCTTTGCAGATGAAGCAGGAATTTTTCTCTCTGATGTCACGCTGGGGAAAGAGGCCCAAGCACCTGTCAGTAATACACTGATCCTTGTCTGAGTCAGACAGGATGAGTGTTTCTCCTTTTACCACGATTTTTTCTGCTCATAGTTGTTACAGTGAAAACTTTGTAATTTCTGGCTTTTCCATCTTGTCTTTGTTTCTTCCCCTGTAACATTGTTAAATAAAAATTCAAGCCTGACAGCAGGCAGGATCAAAGAGACCAGGAGCATAATGAAGTCCTTGTTTTCCCACTAAAGAAAACTCATTCCTGGAACTCCCATATGTAGGGCTGTGCCTTCTGCCCTTCCAGGAGGAGCAATATTAGCAGGACTTTTTAAAGCTAGGACTACACACTCAGTGATCCTCAGGGCCAACAGAACAAACCTGGCATCTCTGGACATTCATCTTGGAGCAGTAGTTGTTATTTTTAAACTGGACCATTGTCACAGTGAATTCCTCAAAATCCCAAAGGTTAAGTTGTTTTTCATAACTATGCGTTAAAAAATAACAAACCAAAACAACAGGAAAAAAAACCCCAACAATCAACCAAGAACTTTATTATTTTCTGGGAGAGTTTTGACCTTTTATTCATGTATACTTTTCAAAGCCAGCCTTGCACTGTTTATGCCCCAAGCTAGGATGTCACAAGCCATCTTAGCAGGGAGCAGAAGCACAGAGACAGGGGTAAGGCAAGGAGAGCAGGTGGAAGGGTGTGAGAAGCAGCAGTGTGGGGGATCAAGGTGATGGTCCCTTAATCTTGTCTGCTAAACACCTGGGATGGACAGGATTGCATTCCTCTCTTTGCCCAAAGCCTCTGAAACAAGAACCAAAAGCCCTCTGACACGAGGTCAGGATGGAAGTGCAGCACGACTTCACAGCTCCATGAGGAAGGGCAGGAGGGCGGAGTGGAGCCAAACCCTCATCTCCCCGAGCACTGAAAGAGCTGGATCCAAATCTGGCCACCACAAATGACTCCTTGCCTGGGTGATGGATTGCTTCTGAATCCAAACTGCTCTGGAGGTTCCAGCAGCAATTCCTCCTGCTGTCAGGATGACTCAGGGCCAGCTCAGACACTGAGACCTATTGACTCAGCATCCCTCCTCTGCTGAATGAGATTTTCCTCTGTGCTGATGAAACACTCTTTGGCCTTGGTGTTCATCTTTGAATCTGTGAGATCCCAGATGCCTTCAGGATGTTGTAATAAATGGGAAGTGCCAACAGATTGCAGAGCAAAGTGAGGTTGTCTTCTTCTTGGCATTTGGACCATTATTTCCTTCCAGGAAGGAAAAGGCAGGAACTGGGTTGAAAATAGGTGCTGTTCTTCAAGTGATGTTCTGGAGATGGCCATGGTGCATTGCTTCTCTCTGCTCTGGGAGTAGACCTGCATCTTACTGGGCCCAGGTCCTGCAGCAAACCTCCTTAAGGAGCCGCAGAGAAGTACTGAGCTCACAGCTCTGTGTCTCTGGGAGCCAACATTCATCTCAGTCTTGGGAAGAAAGAAAATTCCCAGCTGGCAAAGGGAAAAGCAGACTCCAGATGTACTCAAGAACAAATTTTACCTACTCAAAATACGGGCAGAAATTTTCTCCAGACTTCAGCAGATCACAGCTCTCTAAATAAAAAACGTAATGTTGCCCTAAACCATGGTCAGTAATTCCCTCCTCCTAACATTATCCCAAAGGTGGCACAATTAACAATAATCTGTTTATGAAGACTTCACTTAGTACACAGGTGCCAGGGACTTTTTTATTTCAGCAAGACTAACACCTGTCTGTTTTTCTGGTTTAACCCCATCCAGTAAAGAAGAATATTTTAATGGGCTTAAACACCACCTACTCACTGAGTAGTTTGTGAGTAAAGACCTGTTCATGCTACCCTACTCCAGCCTGATACAAAGGGAAAAGACCTGAAAAGGGAATGTAAGAACTCTTGGGAGCTGGAAAATCCATGCAGGGGCAGCAGGATCTCGGTGCTGTGACATTAATAAATTTTGCCACATCCAGGATTTAGTTAAGTCATCACCTGGAGGGAAATCCAGAAACAGCTTCCACAAAAGCAGCAAACCAAAGCAGACCATCAGAACCTGGCCTGGCTTTCTAGTTTTTCACTATTTTAGTTCCCCACTGTATTTGGGAGCTAGGAAGGAAGAAATTTGGGAGCTGTTAGGAGGAAATTCAAACCAAACAACAATGTAGGGAAGCACATTCAATTTTCTTCAAAGGCAGAAAAAGGCTGCAAAACATTCTGTGTGCACAGCACAAGTTGCCTCATTAAATATGAAAAATGTCAATAAAGGACAGCATAAATCCCAAAATGGATTCATGACCCTCCTTTTGCTTTTAAAGATTCTTCAATGTAAGCTTGAAATCTGGGAAGAAACACTGCATAGGCTGCATTTGCTGGGGTTTATATTCCCACATTTCAGAATCCACCTCACCATTCCCAGTTACTCCATTTGGGTTGGGGTCAGTCTTTGCTGCTGCTCTGGAGGAATCAGGCGCATTTCTGGTTATTATTGATAGCAAAAGAGTCTCTCCTAAAAAAAACAGGCACAAATTTTAGGAGATCAGGGCAGGCCTAGACCAAGGACAGGCACAGGTGGTCTTTGGAACAGACACAAACCCAACTTCCAGAATTTTTGCAGCTGGTTTATTCCTCTCCCCATCATCAAATGTGATTGTGAAGTCATCCCAGGATGAAATTAGGAAAATGATCCTGCAAGAAGATAATTGGAATCAGGTTGGCAAAACCAGCTCTTATTGATAGAAAGTAAAAGTTTTAAACTTGAATTTTTGCCATAAAGGAAAATTTATTTTTTCTAGAATGATTCTGTACTTCAGAGGAATAAAAGGGAGAACTAGTGTTGTACTTTTGTTTTAAAATCTACGTCCTCAAAAGTGACAGGAAGCATCATATGAAACATTTCTAGGGTGAAGTTGAAAGAAAACCACTTTCCAGAAGTTTGTCACATATGCCTGCAAAGAATGCTTATTAGGATTCCATTTTAATGAGGGATGAAAGGGATTGCAAAGAGAGTCGATGAAATTTTAACACAGCTTCAATATTTACATTTGCTGGGGAACACGATTTGCTCACAGAACGATTGGAAATGCTATAATGACACTTCACATTTCAATATTTTTGTGTGCCACACAGAGAAGAACGTGTATATATTTACAAAATCATTTCAATGCATCATCACTGCTTCATGTGTCTTACAGGGCTGAGAAAATGTGTAGAAACTTAAAAAATCAGTAAAATATCAACTTTGATCAATTGAGAGTAGACACTACTTGCAAAGTGAGGCACTCATCTTCACAGGACAGAGAAATTACCATAGCTCCTTCCTGGAAAAGTTAAGGATTATGGGTACAGATTTATTAAATTGCTCAGACTTTTGCAGTTTTTTAGATGAAAGAGCCTGTGGAGGGGAAGGTTTGGTCTGTGTTAGATGATGTCTGCAGAGGAAAACTCCTTTAAGGAAATTCTGCAGAAGGTAAATAAGAATGTCCTGGATTTCTCCAGAAGAAGATGTTAAAATCTTCAAGTTTTCAGGCTTGAAAATCCACCTAGAGAATTGGATAAGTGACTTTTTTTAGGGAAAAATGTCAGGTTTCACCCCAGCCACTTCAATGCACATGTAAAGGGAGAGAGTCCCTGTGTCACCCTGCAGCTGAGCTCTGACAGGACAGACTCAAACCCTGCCCCACAACAGCTGGGCCCATTTCATTGAAACAGCTGAGAAATTACAGTGAAAGAGCTGGGAGCCCTGAGAACTCAGGGATGTGTAGAAGAAACTGAAAGTAAGGCTGTATGAGAGTAAGAGACTGAACAAAACCCTAATTTACATTACTCTAAAAGTGCCAAGTATCTTAAAAATATTAATTTTGGAAATTGGAGGAACTGGAGGTTTGCATCATTTTGTTAATTTTGTTAATTATGTGATTGCTTTTGCTGAAACGTGCATTCCTCTGCCAGGTGTGTCAGGATGCCACCCACAGCACCTAAATATCAAACCAAAAACACTTTTCTGAACTGTGTGGCTGAGTATTCCCTGATAAACTTTTGACAAAAGCACCTGTCAGTGCCAGGCTGAGTTAGACTGGGCAAAGGGGAGGCAGGAATATCTGTAACCACCTTTGCACTGTCCCTCAGTGCACACAAAACCCTGACTTCTGCTTTGCTCCTGAGCCAGCAGCCTTTGGGCTGTTCCACCTTCCCTCTGAAGACAGAAGCCAGCAATAGAAAATCCCCAAGAATGGCTGGCAGGGAGCAGGCAGCAATCCTGCCCTTTCTCAGGATTCCCAAAATGCCAGCAGTGTTGAGATGAATCAGGGGATTCCTGGGTTTTATGCCAATTTTTGTGCACAGATAAAATACCTTTAATTCATAAGCTCAGAAGCCTGGTGTCCACTGAGCAAGAATGGAATGGGTGCAAGGGAATTCCAGTCTTTTCCTTCACTCCACAGCACTTCCAAGGCACAATGTCCTTGCTTGCAGACTTCTTGCTGGCAATGCTTTTGTGAGGGTGCCTGGAGGCTTTTGTGCAGGCAACAGCAGTTTGTCATTTCAGTATCCAGTCCTGCCCTTGGAAATTATTAAAATCCAGGCCATCTTTGGAATGGGAAATTAAATGTGTTCTCCAACAAACCCCTAAAACTGCTCATGTTGCTGGCAGCTATGTTAAAACAAGGGTGCTCAAATAAAATTCCTATTTAAAAAAAATTGAATTGAACTTTTCAATGGAATTAGATTTTCCTGAAATTTTATTTGCGGGCAGGTTCATAAACTACAACAGAAACAAAGCAGGAAAACCAAATCATTCTTTATGAGCTATAAAAAGGTAGCAAAGGGGACCAAAAAAAGGGAATATTTTGAAATATTAAGTCTACAAAAGGGAGTTTTGTCTTTCTGACGATAAATGGCTCCCACAGATTTGTTAAGGTTATGAGCTCATAAAACATGGAGTAAAATGGGGTCTCAGCTGAATTCCAACAGCACTCCCAGCTCCATTCCCATCCCAATGCAGGAGGGGATTAACAAGCCCCCCAAGCCATCCATACCCTTGTGGCACTGGGAATTCCCAGGGAATGGCAGTGATCCCAGCAAACTGCTCAGGGAGCAGCAGGAAAGCTGGGATCCAGCTGTGCCCAGCAAATGTTCCACTGGGAATGCCCCAGCTCTGCCCCAGCCATGGCTTTGCACATTCCCCACCCACACATCCCAGCTCCTTTGGGCCTGGAAGTCCCCTGTGTTGGGAAGGATGGAACAGGAAAGCCTTATAAATGACTGTTTAGACCTTGAGAATATGGAACATAGAAGTGAAATAGAATTGAAAGCAAGTTTCCATGTCTCAGATGCCCAGCCTCTGTTACTGAACAACAGAGGAACAATAGTGTGGCCAGCTGAAGGTAATCCCCTTTTGATTAAACAATGCCCTTCTCCTCACCAAGAGCCCAAGGGTCAGAGCAGACCCCACCAGCTTGGCAAGAAGGGTCCAAAGAGTAGTTTTTAGAGTTTAAAATATAACACAGCATGGTAATGTAATGATTCTTATAGGCTATATGTAAATGCTATAGGATTTGTAACTTGTACTGGATTGGTTAGTGCAAATTAGAATATTCAGTGTAGAAGATTTAATGCATTGTAATGGGAACTTCGCTCTCTTACTCTTACTCTTAGTCTTACCTCTCTTACTCTTACTCTTATACTCTTAGTCTTACCTCTCTCTTACTCTCTTACTCTTGCTTTTCACTCTTACTTGTTACTCTGTCTCTCAGTCCTGCTCCGAGCTGTGACTGGCAGCTCTCAGCAGGGCCCCTGTACCCACGCCCTGTGAAATAAACTGCATGCTCCAAGATCAGCACAGACTCCAGATTTCTGGAGTCAATCTGGAGATTCCAAACTCTCATCTCCGTTTATCCCATCACCAACCATCCACACAACCACAGCCCTGGCTGAGCCAGGCTTGGCCAAGGAGCTCCACCTGGCACATCCCTGCACATCCCAAGCTCTGTCACACACCAGGACACTCCCCATGATCTAAAGGTCTCTCCTGACCTTGAAGGTCAAAAACAAGCAAATAAGTCTTGGCTAACTTCAAAGAATTTTCTTCTGCCCCTTGCAAGATTAAATCCTAAAGGGTTATTTTGCCTTCCCTCCTCCTGCATTTTGAGTTAAAACCGTTTCATTCACCTGTTCTCCTGGAAGTGCCACTCAGTAATTCAAACCACACTGCTCTCCACAATAGGCTGCATTCCAGAGCAGGGAAAAATACCCAGCTTTCTGTAAGGAATTTTGTAGAGAAGAATGCTCCAGTCTGAAAAGCACTGGAAAAATAGATTGTTTCCAAAGACTTAATTTCAACTACTCTTGAGGGGCAATACCCAATTCACTGTCACCTTCAGAGCACACACTGCTCATCCTTCCAGGGTCACAGGCTGGAAACTCTCTCAGCTGCTGCTCAGCAGGTGAATCCATTGCACTGGGAGCTTATAGGAATATACTAAATATATACAGCTGCTTCTATTTATCAGCTTGGTTCTGTGGCTCTGGACTTAGTCAGCAAAATAATCCAAACAATGGCTTTGCCTTTGGGAATTGGTTGCCATAAACAAATGAAAGAGAAATGAAACAGTCTGAGGTCAGCCAGTCCTTTGACCAGGGCACAGGTTTCAAACGTGTCTAAAATAACTCCATGTCCCTGAATAACCAAGAGCATCTCTGAAGCAGTTTCTAGTGGAATCTATGGATTATGGAAGAGGATTAGTGGTCATTCAGCAAGGTTTACATCCTTTTGTCTATAGGACTCTATGGTAGAGATAGCATTATAAGATTCTTGCTGTCCCCTCATTAATAATATTGTTAATGCTAATACAGATTAATACCTTTACCAGAACAATCTTCCAGAACAGTTTGATCGTGTTTGAGGAGTAATTTCAAGCCAACCCCTCCTTTTCCCAGACCTGTGAGAGGTTCTGACCCTACCTCAGCTCCACCTGCAGCTTTCCAGGAGCAAATCTGGGAGAGGAAAACTGGCAGGGCATAAGAGGTCCAGACCCCTTGCTGGTCGCTGTTCCTGCCCAGTAAATGCATTTATAATTCCAGATAATGACACAATTGCATGGGGGCTGTGATGGGAAGGGTTGCTCTGGAATAACCTCTCCAAAGAGTGCATGGAACGTTGTCTGAGGGTCAGGCTGCCCTAGCTTCCAACATCTGTGCATATTCAGCAGTGACTCATGAAATTATGAGCCAGGGCTGGTGACCTGCAGGAATTCAGTGAGAGCCAAAAGAGAGCTGAGCATTGGTGTTGATAATTAGAACGTCCACATTTAGAAGGGGTCAAAGAAATACAGTATTAGAGGAGAAATAAAAACCCATTGGGATTCAAAGTCAGAAAACATGAGAAAAAATTCCCAGAAGTTGCTTATTATATTTTTATCCTATTGGCAACTTTTTGCACCTTTCCCTGAAACCTGTGGTCCTGGAAAATGCTGGGTATTAAATGTAGCAGCAGCTGGGATAAAGAGTTCTTTTGGACAGGTTTGAATCCTGTGTTTTCATGTAACAAGCAACTTCAAAATACTCATTGTGAACTGAGAACTAAAAGTTCTCATCTGCTTGTCCTGACAGTGAAGAAATAACTTTCTCAGAAGCATCAGTGCTTCACTCTGTACAGTGGGAAGTGTCTGTACAACCTGGAATAATCCAGACCCACCCCAGTGCCCTGGTCTGGAACACTCAAGGAGTATTTGCAGAACTCCAGCACCATGCACTCCCTTTTCCCTGTATTCCCACATGGATACACACAAGGTTTTCAGTAGCTGACTCCTTAAAACTGGAGGCCACCATTTGCTCATGGAAGAACACCTGGAAGAGCAGAGGCAGGAGCACTGGGAATGCATCCTTGCTGGCATGAATCCCACTCCTAAGGCTCTTTCTCTGATTCAATTCTTTCTTCTCTTGAAATCAAGCAACAAATGGAAGAGCTGCACTGAGGAGAAAATCTCATCTGCACAGGGAATCACTCACAAAACCATTTAAATATCACCTGCTCTGGCATTCCTGGAGCTCAGTGCCAGCTCGGGACTGTTTCCCTGGGGCACAGCTCAGATTTGCTCTCAAAATACAGGGCAAGGTTTGGGTCAGGGGGCCCCTAAAGATCATCTGGTTCCACGGGCAGGGATGACACCCAAATCCAGACATAGTCCTCCTGTTCCAAGATTTCCCTGCCTCTCCTAGGACCCAGGGTTTCCTCCTGAAGGATTTGCTGGTTTCCATACCCAAAGGCTGGTAGAGAAGGCAGTTCTGGAGACATTGGATTATCGCAGCCATTTTGTTAATTCTCCCAAGAAGCTGACTATTAATTTGGCATCTTCCCAGGAATATTGATGTAGGAACTACCACAACTGCAAGGTACTGTGCTCAGGAACTGCTCTACAAATCAGCTTCTTGATGGGTTTTGAGTTTTCATCTTTTCCAAGGGACAAGAAGCCATCAAGGAAATTGCTGTGATTAATGTTTTATACACAGCATCTTGAGGAAGGGGTCAATACATGTCATCAACAAATCTCTATCCCATGGAATCACAGAATTTCCTGGGATGGAAGGGACCCACAAGGATCATCCAGTCCAAGCCCTGGCCCTGCCCAGACACCCCAACAAACCCACCCCGTCCATCCCTGGGAGCATTATCCAGATGCTCCTGGAGCTCTGGCAGCCTCGGGGCTGTGCCCGTTCCCTGGGGAGCCTGGGCAGTGCCAGCACCCTCAGGGGGAAGAACCTTTCCTGATCTCCAGCCTGAGCCTGCCCTGGCACAGCCTGGGTAAGGGAATGGTGTGAGCAGCACCCATGGGGGGTTCAGTGTTCTTTAAGGCAGCACACACAGTGTGGGAACTCCATCTCCAAAACTGTTCATATTGCCTTCATTAAAGAGTGGTTCCTGAGTTCTTTTTCTGACTTAAAATACCTTTGAAAAGAACAAATTCACTGAGCTAAAACAGACTTAATGGACTCTGTTAAGTCTGTAAGAAGTGGAGACCTGATTTGCTCTTACATCACTGTAAATCAGTGTGAGCCACCAGAGAGTTTGCTCACTCAAGAAAAGGGAACCAGACCCTCATTTTAGGTTCTCCTGACCATCTGCGACCCCTGTTTTCAAGACCAACAATACATAGCCTGGTTTCAGGCATTCTAATCGACCAAGGCTTTTTTTTTTATGTTAATTTATTCAGCACCCATAATGTCTTCTTGTGGTTAATTAGAGAACTCATTGGAGCCTGTCTAAAGATTTTACAAATATGAACACATTATCTCTTATTGTATCTCCTTTCCCTGCCTATTAATCTCACAACAATTAAAGTAAATGTTTTTTCAAGAAAAAAGCTTCTAGGAAACTCCATGCTAAAAGGCAACAATTATTCCCAAGTTCATTCTTAAGGGAAAGAAGAACCCAAAATGCTACAAAACCAACGAAAAAGTGGTAGAGATAGAACATGTTGGAGAACAAGCTGCTCATTTTATACCAGGATGTGATGTTACACCAGTATGAAAATTAACTGTAACTGGAAAGGGATTAAATCCCACCTTGGATAAATGCATTGACCATCCCATGACACTGAGGAGTTCCTTTAACTTTGTTCTTTGAATACCCAAGGTCTAAGTAAGCAGAACAGATCCTGGAAAAACTGGAACCAAAATAATTCATGGCTTTTCCTGGAGATAAATTTGATTCTCCAGTAACTCAGCTCTAGTGAGAAAAAGTTCAAGTCCAGAGAGCTTCCACACCTTGAAACAGAATAAAAAAAATCAAGGGAATGTTTGGGTAGGTAAATATCTCTGTATATAAATATCTCTGCATAAATATATCTCTGCATATCCTGCACTAGCCCTGAGACCTTCAAAGGCACGTGTCTGAGGAGATGCTCTGAAAAACAAATCAGTCCCTGCTGGACCAAATCAATCCTGGCTGAAGCTGCAGTGAGGATCCCATGCTATGGACCAACAAGAATGCTGCTGACAGGAACTGAAGTATTTCTGAGACACTCCAAAAACTCTTGGAGACCACACTCCAAAAATTGGCAGGGGCATTCTGAGGGATGGTTCTTTACCAGCACATTCTGTTGCATGCTTGAAGGAGGTGTTTGAGACAGAAACAGGGGAGGGAATATGCAGAAGAGCCATTATCAACATTTACTTGCTCTTCCACAATTCAGTGGAGCAGCACAAAGTAAATTTAGCTCTGAGGAAAGGCTTCATGCAGAATCCTGCAGAACTCGGTTCCTCTCAGCAATATTGAAGGTCAAACTCAGGAATCAAGAGCTCTTGTCTTAGTGAGGATAAACATCAAATATAACCAATATTTATTCTCTGGAACATAATCACAGACAGTGGTTGACTTCATTAAACAACTTCTCTGGTCAATTCTGATTTTGTGCATTTAAATAATTCCACAGAAGAGTCAGATGGATTCAAGAGAAATGGCCCTGAAAATTGAAATTGCTCCTTCTGTAACTGAATGTTGCTTTTGCAAATTCCCCTGTCGTTTTACATGGAGACAGAATCTTTCAGCACTTCCTCATCTCAACTGCTCAATAGTGGGATTTGTTCAAACACTGCTGTGCTCCACTTTATCAACACCACTAAAAGGCAGAATTCTTGCATAACCCTGTGTATGCATAGAAGACTTCACCTCACTGGGGAAGGAAGTTTATTCATCTAAAATCACCACATTTACAACGAGGCTGGATGAAAAAACATCCAAAAAGAGAACTCCCACTTCTCTTCTTGATTTTTTGCAGTGTATTTCATTTACCTGATCAGTACAAAGCATGCAGTTGGCTGGCAACCTGCTCGAGCTCATTTTTCCCCAGTGCAGAATGAAGATTTCTGCAACACAAACAGTCCTGTTAGTTCTGGGAGCTGGGCTAGATTAGATTAGATTTAAAGTCTTGGAAAAGAAAATGAGCTTCAGCCACAATCTTGACAGCAAAATAACAATATCTAAGTTTATGTCAGCTGTTCAGAGCCCACAAAATAAACACTGGCCTAATAATCTCATTAGGAACTAATTCCATGAGCTGGCCATTCCAGGGGTGACCTCACTGATAAAAAATCCCAAGTATTTATTGCCTGCTTGGACTGTACACTGGAAATATCAGATGAGAAAGGAAAAGGATAGGTTTGAATTACAGTGCATAAGTAAGTTCTACTGCTGTAATCCTACTTCTCTGCTATTTTTGTAATCACAGGAGCGTTCTATTTTATTTTCCTCAAGGTGAATGGCAGAAAGGCATATGGAATAAAATGAATTTGCCTTCTTTAGGACTATTTTATCATCTTACTTTACCAGACGAATAATGCAAATTTCTTATCTCCTGCACAGCAAATCTTTGTAGCCTTTATTCTACATTATTGTGGATGTAGCCATATACCCAGTCTCATACATACAAATTTAAACAGTGAGAACAGTATTTGAAGACCCAAAGAGCAAAAAAAATTAGGTGGGTTATGTAAAAATAGTCCTGATTACAAAGGCAAACAGCAACATTACCATAAGGGCAACATTCACTCAGAATGTGCATTTATATTAACTCTGTTTAATAGATATTTCCTCCCATTTTCTTTCATTTCAGGAGCTGAATTTAAATTTGTTCTCTGTATTTGCTCACAGAATAAAAGTTTGTCAGAATTGTCACTCACTCTGTTACCCCTCTAGAGAAAAACTGGAGTCATTACTGAACCAAGCGCTGACCTGGAACCAATAATTCTCTTTTATTATTATTTATTTATCCCTGTTTAGCTAATAAATCATTACAGAAACAAACCCAGATTCAGAATACGCATCTAAACAATTCAAGAGATTTGTTTCAGTGAGAAGACAGTGAATGCAGTTCTGGGCTGGGAAACTGTATCCCCAAATCTGTCACTGCAGCAGGAGCATTGCCAGGACTGGGGCAAGGACTGAGCACTTTTGACAAGGCACAGTCCCAGCAGTGAGAGGTGAATGTTCCTGGGCTTGGCCAAAGGGAATCTCTCTGCTCCCAAAACCCTTGGCACGTGCAGTCGTGGAGTCAGTGGCAAACAGCAGGAGTGACCAGGGACAGGAATGAGCAGGCAGGAATGAGCAGGGGCAGGAATGAGCAGGCAGGAATGAGCAGGGACAGGAATGAGCAGGGACAGGAATGAGCAGGCAGGAATGAGCAGGGACAGGAATGAGCAGGGACAGGAATGAGCAGG
>VXAX01005967.1:405755-493413 GCA_013399835.1 Leptocoma aspasia
CAGGAATGAGCAGGCAGGAATGAGCAGGGACAGGAATGAGCAGGGACAGGAATGAGCAGGGACAGGAATGAGCAGGGGCAGGAATGAGCAGGCAGGAATGAGCAGGCAGGAATGAGCAGGGACAGGAATGAGCAGGGACAGGAATGAGCAGGGGCAGGAATGAGCAGGCAGGAATGAGCAGGAATGACCACAGCCTCTGTCCCCCGATACACCAGTGATGTCCCCAGCTCCAGAAAGCTCAGGAGCGGCCCTGAATAGCTCCAGCTCCGGAGAACAAGGCAAATCTCTGCCAGATGTAATCTCCTGTCCTGGCCAGAACCCTCTTTTCACCCCAACGAGCAAATTCTGCTGCTTCCTGCACCGGGGTAAGTCCTGCGTGCAGCGAGCTCCATCCAGGCAAACTCCTGCTCCTGCTCCAAAGGTGCCTGGGGACTATTTCCAAAATAATTACACTTAGCACTTGTTATTTTTAGGGCGTCGAGGAGAAAAATGTGTATTAACTTTAAGCAAAGCAGCATAAATGCTCTACACCTGGGGTAAAATGCTGGGAAGGCGGGGAAGGAATCAGGAATTCTCTTTGTCCTGGTGCCTCCCCGGAGCCCCAGCGCAGCTCCCGGGGCTGTCCCGGGCCGGGAATGCCGCAGTGCTGCCCGGAGCAGCGGCTGCAGGAGCGCCGGTCTCCCAGGGACATCCAGCGGTGGCACCGGGAAAGTCACAGCGATCCCGGATCCCTGATCCTGCAGGGCTCTCCACACAGCGCCAGGAGAGCTCCCCGTGGGATGCAGGGCTCCTGCAAGCTGCAGCGTGGCTGCCATCAAAAATTAAAATAAAATTTAAAATATACTTTCCATTTTAATTTATAATATTAATTTTATTTTTCATTAAAAATATAATTTTAATTTAATAAAATTAAAAATAATTTTTTACACATAAAAATTTTAAGATTTTTAATTTAATAAAATTTAAAATAAAAATTAAAACCATTTTTAAAGTTAAAAAAAACCAAACAAAACCCCCAAAACAAAACAAAACAAAACAAAACAAACAAACAGAAAACCCCAAAACAAAACAAAACAAAATTTTAAAAATCAAAGTAAAAAGCCCAGGAGCAGCTTTGAGAAGAGGCTTCCAGCAGCTCTGAGCACCCAGGAACATGCAGTACCCAGCACAGTGAAAGCTGCCCGAATTCCGGGCTAGACTTGCATGTTTAATTTAATTTATGCTGTTTGCATCACCCCATGGAGGCTTCTTAACAAGTGTTAGAGCACCCTTTGAAGCTGTGCTCCTGCTCCCCTCGGTCACTGCTCTCAGAGGTGACAATCTGGCCTCTCCCCTGAGCCAGTGTGAGCCAGACTCGAGGATGGTGTCTGGCAGTTCCAGGCAGGAGCTGACAGTCACAGCCCCTCCTGACACACAGAGAGGTTTGAAATAAGCCAAGAGAAAAGGATGGGAAATCAGGGGCAGACAAGAAACCCACAGGTTAGCCACCCTTCTTCCCTGACAATATGCATCTGTTCAAGACACTATTTCTAAATAGAAAAGGTCAAAGTTAATTATTAATAATAATTTTTAAAAGGTAGAATTAAGAATTTTAGCCTGATATGAAGAAACCCAAGCTCGAGCCCTGTCCTTCCTGCTCCTCAGTCCTCATTCCCAAAAACTGTACCCCCTGGCACTGCAGCTGTGCAGCCCCAGCTCCCACGGCCTGGCAAGCTGGGGCTGCACACTGCATTCCCAAAGGAGCTTTGGGCCTCCTTCTTTTACAACTTTTGTGCAAATAAGTGGGAATTCAAAGGTTTATCAATACCTTACTTGCCATTTTTTTGGCTGAATAATTTAGAAAGTCCAGCTCCCTTCCTTCAGGAAAACCCAGTTTTCCCAGGCTTTGCTTTGCCTTTCTCCTACAGAGCCAGGGTGGGTGGAATGTTCTCAATGTTCTATTACCCAGGTCAGCAGCTTTAATAATCCCTTTGTATCTATGATTAAATGTCCTTCTTCAAGATTGCAGGTGCTTATGTCACTGTGGACAGGATATTTTAAAATTTTCTTCCTCACCCCTCAACTTTTGTTAACCTCTAGGAGAAGTTATGGAGGGGGAGAGAGGCAGGAAAGGTTTGAGCTTGTAGGAAACAATTTTTTCATTCAGATCTTTATGCTTAAGAGAATGGGAGGTTTGTTTTGGTTTTTTTTGGTTTTGTTTTTTTTTTTTTTTTTTTTTGTCATGAAGTGTTCTAAAATGCCAAACTCTCAAAACAGTGATTATATTTAATGAAAAGCAGGCTGCTGTGATCTGGGACCTACCTCAATATCTAAAAATTGAGTTAATTTAAAAACATTGGCTCAAAATAAACTCGTAGCTTCAAAGAGAAATGAGAAGTTGACAAGAAAGCTCTTGGAGCAGCATCACCACTGTAAACAGTGAGGTCCAAAATGGGCTGAATGCAAAAATTCACATGGAATGGCACAAAATCATTTCTGAGGCCCTGAATTCACAGAGGACTTTAATTTGTTGGGTTTGGGGTTGGCGATTTTTTTTCAAAATTGTCTTCTAAATTGCAGAAAACCGATGAGTAATATTTAATCTTCATGTTTGGGGATGGGATTTAAAAGTGCCCTCTGGACTGTAACTAATTCAGTGTAACATGAGCACAGTCAAAGCAATGAAAATTCTGTCCTGACACTGCCAAACTGGCTGGGGGAGAGTTCAGGTGGAAACTGCACCTTCTGTGCTTTACAATGGGCTTCTTTATTTCAGTTTCTAAACTCTTCTGTCCAGGACTTTGAAGACAAAGGCTGTTAATTGAGTTTTAGGGGTTTTGGGAAAAAAAAAATAAAATAAAGAAGACTCGAAATTTACTTTATCAAAATGTTATGGAGTAAAATGAAATGTAATTAAAGTAAAATCGTCTGAAGGATATTGCTAATAGTCAATGCCTTTCTTTATATAACAGCTGGGACTTTATTTTAGCAATTATTCTAATATTTTCTGTACTCATAATCATCTAGCTCAGATAAGTCTCCCACTGTGATATCTCTTTGTATTTTGGGTCCTTACAGTAAGTTAAAAGGTTTTAAAACCCAAAGGAATTCACTCATGCCACAGGTAGAGTTGTTCAAATGCAAGTTCTTTGTGTTTAAACTCCGTGAAACTCCAAATTTCTCCTCAAAGATGGACTGACTTCAAACAGACCTTGAGCAAAGCAGACAAACTGAAGCTCCCTCGGATAAATATGGGCCATCTGGAATTTTGAGCTCTAATGGGCCTCAGAGGCTGGAAATGGAATTCCTCCCCCTGCAGAGGACAGTGTGTGCTGGAGCCTCCTGCCCTCCCCTCTGGAATGTTAAAGTGATCTGCTGGGGGACTCTGGGCTGATCACAGGGACGAACCAGAGCCAGCCTGAGCTGCTCAATTCCCCCTGCAAACAGCAGCTTTCCCCATTCCTTCCTGGAACAGCATTTCCATGCAGATCCCTTGGATCCATGGAAGCTGACGTTGTCTGGTTTCTCCTGGGTTAGGTTTGATCCCGGTGGGTTTTATCCTGTTCCTTTGTGTCGGGGTTTTTGAGCCAGTCTCATAATCTGCAGGTTGTGAGTTGGATCCTCACAAGGGGCACCATTTATCGGGGTTTTTGAACCCCTGACACGAGAGGGAACCTACCCCCAGGGCCCTTTGGAGGAGGTTCCCTTGTGGGTTCTTTGGCAAGGGGTGAAAAACGAGCAGGACTCTGGATTTTCTCTGTCTTCGGTCTGTTGTTTATTCTTTTCTTATCTTTAAGTTGATACACCGTCTGCACACCAGACTTAGCATATGAGAAACAAGGTACAAAATGGACCCCAAGCACCCAAAACCAAGGCCTTTTAAAGAGACCTAATCCAATTGCTTTCTAACACGTACTTTATTTCTACTTTTCTACCAATAACTTCTATTGATCTATTCATGTAATACCTACGCTGCTACTATCCCTAACCAGTAACCTTGTGTCACTAACATTACAGAAAATGGAGTGGAAGAAGAACAAGAAAGGGATGAGACAACACCCAAAATCCTCCATTTTGTCCCCTATTCACTCTCATATTAAAATCCTAAAACCCTAAATTCTTCGCCTAGTAATAAACTATTACTGCTGCTGCTATCTGCTTCACACCTGTGTGCTCCAACTCATCCCAAAGCCTTGGCAATTTTTTCCAGGGACGAATGTTAAAAGCAGTGACCTGCTGGGGACCAGGGCTCCCTAAAACAGGCAGAGAGACATTCCCTGTGCCCTGGATTCCAACACTTTGGACACAGCTGCTGTGCACTGAGCCAGGCTTGATTTTGGTGGAGGACTGAGCACTGCAGCTCCCCCAAACCCTGTTCTGCCAACAGCTGCAGCATCCAGGTGCTGCTCCAGTGTTGAGTGGACCTTTGCAGTGTCCAGATTTGAGGCTCCTCAAATACAAGATTTCTATAAAGCACCACAAGCCTTTAGAAAAGGAGCCTTTAAACTTTTAGAGAACCTGGAATTGTTAAAGGCACCTGTCTGAGGTCATGGGGAGTGCACAGGGGCCAGCTCAGCCTTTGCCTCCACCCCTCTACAGTCAAAGAACTTTAATCTGGCCAGGTGGAAATATTCCTGACTCAGCCATTTAGCTTTGCTGGGGACAAACTAGAGAGTGCTTGTCAGTCTTAGCCCTAATCTACTGAGAAAAGCTGCCATGATCACCTCAGAGGAACTTTCAATCAGTGTGATGTGGAGTTACATCTGAGCCGAGGTAACAAAAGCCAGTTGGGTTCATTGTGCTACCCAGGCTGTTAAATAAATCCCTGGTCAGCCTTTCATCTCTAAATATGCAATTATATTGCACATCATCTGTCCCTGAGGAGCAGTCAAAGGGTTTGGGTATGGCAAAGGCACTGCTGTCCCAGAGCTCCTGTCCTGTGGGGTTGACACTTCTGTGACAGCTGTGGGTGAAGTGATCCCCCCGTGGTGAAGGCACGTGGACACCCTGGACAGGTCAGCTGCTAAACTCACAAATATTCTGTTCTGCACAGTTTAAGTGGGCACTGATTACTTTGTCACCTCTCAGTGCTTGTCTCTTTATTTTTTAAAAAATAAACTGGATCTTTGTTTTCAATTTGCCTTACAGGGGAAATTTTGTTTTCCAGCCTTATTGCAACCCGTTGCCTAACTGGGATGTCAGGGTTGTCACTGCTTCATGCTGCACCCATACAGGCCTTGATACACTCTCATTCCAAATAGTTCAGGTAATCAGTGTTTTCAAATTCTGTAAGTTCACAAAAATTCTTGTTTCTGAACTCTTCTGCTGAAGAGCAGAAGTGCATTTACAAATGCACACAAACCAGTCCACAAAATATTTTTTGTTACCTGGTAGCTCATGAAAAATTCTAACGTGGCTGTGACAATTTCAATTGTATCATTAGCTAGCAAAAAATGAAAAATAAGATTATCCACTGCATCTTTCAGTATTGAGTAACTTTAAAAGTGTTTGGAAGGTATTTTGTCTATAGTTTGTTCTGATATTATAGTAATTAAATTCTCCCAACAAAACAGGCATGAAAATAAGAAATCCCTCCTATCATCACAGTCCCTCAGACTCCATGAATGCCTTTTGGTGACAGCAGAAAATGATTGCCTGTGCTTAAACCCTCGATGGCTCTGAACAAATTTCATGTAAATTTGGAGCTGTTGAAGATTTTCTGTCTGAAATTGGCCTCCGGTCATTTAAAAAGTAACAAAACAAAGGCTAGCTTGAAACCGTGTTGAGGAGAAAGACAAGGTTTCCTGCACAGGAATTGAATTGTATTGGGAGGATCTGTGGATTAGAGGTGAAGATGCCTTGTCTCTTCCAGGGGAATATTCCAGATGTGGCAGCACAAATAGCGCAGTTTTCAGTGATTTGTCCTTCGGCACCACCGCTGCACTTCAGCATCTCTGCCTTCCCCATTTAGATGCAAATGCCCTCAGTGAAAAGGCAGTGCCATGAGTTTAGCAGGAGTTCCCACTGTGATGCCCCTCAATCAGGGCAGCTCCTGCACAAAGGTGAGTGACAAGGCAGCTCCTTCATCCTCCGGTGAAATCAAAATAGGTCACTCCATAATTCCAGAATGTTTCCGGGCACCAAGTTCAACAAGGTCTTTGTGAATGAGATCATTCAGCCAGTTCTGCAGCTTCCCTAGTTCAAGATAAATGTGTTCCTTTATCTGCAGGTTTTTTACTATTACTCTTCTTAATTACCTGAATTACTTCTCCAGTTTTAAAAATGTATGTTTTAAGTGACCTGGCAGATTTCACATCCTCCCACTTCATCCTTTGGATCATTTTTGCCTCAGATTCAGCCAGGTGCAAAGCAGTAATTCTGTACTGGGTACAGGCTCTGCTCTTGGTTCTGTCCACAGAGAAACAATGGGGAGAGAGAAGGGAGTTGTTTCTGGATAACACATTTAAATTCCTTTTACATTAGCTATTTGTGTGTTCACCAAACATGTATTCAAAGTGATCAGGAGAAACAATTTCCTTATCCCTGGAAGCACCACGAGCAGAGTTAAATCTTTGAGGAACAAGCTGTTGCTGCCACTGAATCACTCCCTAGCTGCTGGTACTCAAGCCCTCCCAGAAGCAAACTAAACCAATTCCCAGATGCTCCCAGATTCCAGCTTCTGAATGAACTTCATTCCAAGATGTAGTTTATTTTCCATGGTTAGGATGAGGCTCTGATGTAGCAGAGATTTTAGCAATGCACTGAGTCGTGCTGGGCTCCAAAACCTCTCTGAGGTGCTCTGCAGGTCACTAAACTGATAAACCAGGATGATTTTATCATCTCTAAATCCCACTGCAGGAGTTTGGGATTCAAGTCTCACAGAGACAGAGGCAAGGAGAAAACCAATCTTCTCAAGTGCAGACACAGGAAGGTTGAAGGAGATCCTAAAGCAGAGGACACAGGGGTAATTCCATCCAAAACAGAGATTTCAATCATTTCAATTTGGCCCCACTAATTACTCCAGTACAAGGTTTGTTTTGAAATTCAGGATGAAGGGATGCCCCATGAAAATAAAAGGCTTTGTAGATAACACTGACCAAAGAGATGTGACAGAGCTGCTTGAACATTAACATCATTCAGAAATTACTTTTGAGGCTTGGAAATAATATTTGTTTTCTATTGGGATGTAAAAATTCTGTGACTATAACTGTGTTAACCTTCCTACTGCTCCAAATGCAGTCTCCTAAAAGGGACAACTCTCCCTCAAGTGAGGGGAAAAGTGGGTTTAAATATTTATCCATGGAATTAACTGCATCAGTTTAAACTTAGAGGAAGTGAGACAGGATGGACACTGCAGCCCTGGAGTGGGACAGGATGGACACTGCAGCCCTGGAGGTGGGACAGGATGGACACTGCAGCCCTGGAGGTGGGACAGGATGGACACTGCAGCCCTGGAGTGGGACAGGATGGACACTGCAGAACTGGAGGTGGGACAGGATGGACACTGCAGAACTGGAGGTGGGACAGGATGGACACTGCAGCCCTGGAGTGGGACAGGATGGACACTGCAGCCCTGGAGGTGGGACAGGATGGACACTGCAGCCCTGGAGTGGGACAGGATGGACACTGCAGAACTGGAGGTAGCAGTGGATGGACACTGCAGAACTGGAGGTGGGACAGGATGGACACTGCAGCCCTGGAGTGGGACAGGATGGACACTGCAGAACTGGAGGTGGGACAGGATGGACACTGCAGCCCTGGAGTGGGACAGGATGGACACTGCAGCCCTGGAGTGGGACAGGATGGACACAGGATCCTCTGGCTGACCATCCAAGAAGGGAACTGCTCCATCCACTCCAGCACTGCTGCCTTTTGCTAACAACAACCTCCAGAGACCCAGGAGGCCAAAATTAGGCAGAGCAGCTCAGCTGACCCTGGGAGATATCATCAGTGTGCAGCAGGCATCTCTATATTTAGTTCCAGTTAACGTCACTCGTCACACATGGGGATGCACTTTACCTCCACGGTGTGTTTGAGAGGCAGATAAGCTCTGCCTCCACACCCCTCATTTTGTATTTGTGACTAGTTCTCTGGGCTCAGCTGCATTCCTCACTCAGCAGAAGAGAAATGGTCAAGGATTTCAAGCTGGAGAGTGAAGCAGGACCTTACAAAAAGCCAGCAGCCCCCTGTTTCCTCCTCCCTCACCCAGGAGCCCTAACTCCCCTTGGCAGCTGTTTGGCCAGGGACTCATTTCCCTGGAGCCGGGCAGTTGCAGGCCAGTGTGATTAAGTCAAAAGCACAGATTGTGTTTAGCCTGTGTAAAATAAGCCAATGGTCTTGAAGTTAGGCCTTCACACTGCAGGAACACCTCTGCCAGGTCCTCTGGCCAGGAGAGGCTGCCTGTGAGTCCTTTAACCCCAGTGCTGCATTTCTTACTTAAACAGAAATCATAAACAAGGGATGCTCATTCCCAATAACCTCCTCTCCCAACCTGGCTGGTCAGGTCTGTGCTTGCTGCAGTGCCCACTGTGGGGAATCACTTGGTTCAAATCCTTCGATTTAGAGTTTTCCTGGAGCTCCTTCAATCAGAGCAGGCCTGCCTGACCAGTCCCTGTTCCCCCCTGAAACCAGCATCAAACCACCCAGGGCTGAGCATTGTGGCACAGTAAAATGGATGGGTTTGTACCCAAGCAATATCCAGGCACCAGGCTGCCAGTTGTTCAAAAGGAAAAACCTATTTTTTAATATGGAAAAAGATGTTGGCATTCAGCAGCAATTAAGGGGGAAGTGGGGGCACACGAGGGAGGGAGTCAGATCAGCAGGCACAAATTTGACTGAGGCAAGGTTGTTAAATGAAATGTGAGAATTGAGGATGGAAAAGAGGGGGAAATGTCAGAATTTAACAGAATTTACTCAGACACACTCAGGAAGCAGATAAAAAAGTAATGCAAATGCTCAATCCTCTCACCTATAAAGTGGTCCAATGTTCTGCCTGGTGTTTATGTTTATTCTTCCACCAAGAAGACTAAGCACTGTTCCAAACCTCTGGAATCTCTTTTCTTCTAAGGGGATTTACTGGTTGGGCCAATGGCTTAGGATTTAGTGCTTTGGGAATTCTGTTCTTTGCTGTATTCCTGTTCTTGCTCTGTAGTTTCTAAATGAAGGTCACTAACGCAGCTCTTACTCCGGAGAAGTACAAAACATTTTCTCTAGAACGGGTGGCAAATGCTGCAAATAACTCCACCTACAACATATTGCTATTGTCAGCCTTAACAAATGTTTCTCCAAAAGACACTATGTAGCTATCATTATGTATAGAGATGCATAAATTAGTGACCAAAATTAGCTCAAGTAGCTGATAGAGAAAAATATTTCTTGCAGGCAGGGTCAGCATTTGACTGGGCCAAGTTTCAACTAAGTTTAAGCAACTCATTTAATAGGGATAAGTAAACACTGGCAAACAAACCAGCTGAGAGATTTTGTGGTGTAGCACAGACACATCCAGCAATATTTTTGTCCTGCATTTCCCACTGTGGATCTGCTGTTCCTCACACTGTGATTGTGTCCCTCTGCCAGGTGCATTCAGCTCAGGAAAACAGGCAGAGACACTTGAGTTGGCTGAACTGTTAGGTCCTGTAAGAAAAATTTCTCCAGACCTCAGCTGTCCAGATGTACCAGTGTTCCAGGCATAAGTTTTGCAGTGCTGCTGGTTTTCAGCTAAAAACAAAGATGAAATTTGGGTTTTGCTTTAAAAATGGATTGAAAATACTGAAATAAAACACCTTCTTGTTCTCTCAAAGTTGTGACTTTGAGAGTTGTGGCCCTCTGGGACCTCTTCAGAATTCAGTGTTTAAGTCTGATTCAGGCTGTGGGTGAGTTCTGAACTCTGTAATGCCCAAACAATTTAGTGACTGGAATTTCTACAGCCAGACTTTGAGGAGGAGACAGAAAATCAAGTGTTTTGAATGCAGGGACTTGTCACTATCAGTCACTGGGGTCCCTCGTGTACCAAAACCAAACACTGAGCACAGGTGGGTGGCTGTTTTCTGTGCCGTGCATGAAGAGCAGCCCTGTCTTTTGGATGGTCAAGAAAAACTGTGAAATGAGGAATATGAAAAAGGAGGAACACAGTGTCTCAAATTAGGATGCTGCTCATCCCTGCAGCAGCACAGCTACAGATTGCAAAAAGCACAAGATGTTGGCCAAGATGGCTTCGAGCTGGCACACTCCATGGAAGCAGAAGTTCAGAAGGAATATGACTCAGGTTCTGCGGAGAAAAGCATGAAGGAAGATTATGTGGAACAAAATGATGCTGGGAATGTGGAGTGGATGATCAGGATGAAGGGGAACACAAGAGTCATCTGAACAAGCA
This sequence comes from Leptocoma aspasia, assembly GCA_013399835.1. Classification (NCBI taxonomy): domain Eukaryota; kingdom Metazoa; phylum Chordata; class Aves; order Passeriformes; family Nectariniidae; genus Leptocoma; species Leptocoma aspasia. The sequence goes on from VXAX01005967.1 coordinate 416,107, forward strand.
CTCATTCGGGACAAACAATGAACCAAAAAAATGGTAAAAATATCAAAAGTCTCTCTCCACCACAATTTAATTTCCTCACTCTTTGGTGGTAGGGGCTCAAACCAAAACATGAGTGAGTGAATGCTGCTCACTCTGTGCTTGTGTCAGGCTGTCCATGAGCTGCAGACACAATGCCTAAAATCTGTGATTTGAATGTGCTGTCTCCCTCCACCAACAGGTGCTGACAGAGTGAAGCAAGCCAGAAGCTGAATAATGAAAATTAATGTAATTTTCAAAATCTGTGCCTTATTTTCTCCCTTTTCCTTAATATCAAGCTAAAATAGAGCCAATTTTCTCAAAATATACTCTCATGTAGTGTCATGTTCCAGAAGTTAGTTAGCTTTGTGGTTTTGCTTTCTTTTGGATGTTTTTTATTTGGGTAGCTTGTGGCGTGGTATTATGTTTTGTTTGAGGGGGTTTTTTTTGTTTGTTTGTTTGTTTTGTTTTGGATTTTTAGGTGGTTGTTTGTCGGTGCTTTTTTTATCAAGGAGCTATGAAGAAGTTTCTTCTACAGAGATATTGGAATTTCTTCCGAAGTTGTTCTCCTGTCACAGAATTTGGCATTCACAACCTGCAGTAAAATCACACAGATCCACTGTGAACATGACTCCAAATAAATGCTCTAGGAGGGTACCTCTATGTACCCCTGCTGAAAACAGATTTTGCTGGTCAGACTTCTCCACTCAGCTGGGTTACTCAGCCCTGTGTAAGTGGTACCAGCAGAGAGTTACCTGATTTAAATCCAGGTATCCTCATTTGCTTCTCCTCATCTCCATCTTGAGAAGCTGTGAGTCAAGTGGGTTTGCACCACTTGTAGCATTTACAGATTGCCTGGAAAGTGTGAGGGAATGCAGCCGTTCCTGGAGAGTTTGTGGACTCAAGAAGACTCAATCCCTGTTGGAGACTTTGCTTTTGTTTCCTAAAAACCTTCATTTCCTTCCAGAGGAATCAAAATTAACTCCATATCGCTGTCTGAACCAAGCTTTTCCACCGAGCAGTCTTCTGGGCAGAGGAGCACTGAGTTTGTGGCTCATCCATCTGCATCCTGGAGGAACAACCACAGGAAAATGACACCTCCTGCAAGGCCCAGCTGCACCCAGAGGCTCTCCTGCGTCCCTGGCTGCAGAGATCCTGGGCGCCTCTGCAGGACTGGGAGCAATCCAGGTATGAACATTCCTGCTCTGTTCCTCCATGGATGCCATGCCCTGGGCACGTCCCTGCAGTCTGAAGTGTCAGAGTGACACACACCCACTGCTGTGTCCCTCCAGCCCCAGAATTCCTCCTGGGAGCCCCAGAATTCCTCCTGGGAGCCCCTCAGCAGCCTGGCTGCCACACCAGGTCAGCTCCAGTGGCAGGAAGGAGCTGTAGCCCAGCCAGAACCTCCCCACTGGTTCCTCTCAGAACTGTACCTTCCCAGGACTGTAATGAAGAACTTTGTGCGTGTGGTGAGTGGTCGTGGGAGTCAGGTCCTCCCTTCCAAAAGCACCCAGGGGAGAGGAAAGGCAGCTCCCTTGGGAAACCCCCAAAAAGGGAGTCTGGGCCTTGTCAGAGTGTGTAAAGTACAAAGGGTGAGTTCCTCAGGCACAACACTCCTGGCAATTCCCACTTCCCATCTCCCAGAGCTTCTCCAAGTGCTGCTTTACTGCTGTGACATCTGACTTTGAAGCAGCAGAGTCATGAGTGACACAGGTCCTTACAGCCCCTGACATGGACATTGCCATTATGTAATCTGTGTGCCAGCCCGAGTTTATTTTTACAAGCATTTCTGTGCCCTCCATAAGCACTTGGCAATTACTGTGACACATGCTCCACGATTTGGGGACATGGGATTGAAAAGGACATCACTGGTGCACAGAGTGCAGCCTCCTGCATGTAATCCTGTTAACAAGTTAATCAAGCTTTAATTTGGGACTGGGTACAGAGTCTGCCTGCGCTGCTCCTGCTGGATTCCATTCTGGAGCCCATTCCTGAGTTAGCAGGAGAGGTGTGGCGGTGAGGGGATGGACACTGAGGATGTTCTGCACAGGAAACAGGCAGGGAAACGCTGCTGCCTCCAAGAGAATTGCCTCAATGGGAAAAACCCTGCAGGTGTTGTTTCCTGACCCTCTGTGTCTGAGCAGATCTCCACCCTGAGGAGCCAAAGTGTGTCTGGAGCTGAGGAGAAAGCAGGTTCCACAGAGCTCCACTGCTCAGCTCAGTGCTGCTCTCCCTGCAGAGCTGTGCAGGCTGCCCCAGAGACGTGGGAGAGGAGATTTTAGGGAATGATTTTAGGATTTTAGGATTTTAGGGAATGGCATCAGAGCTCTGGCGGGTCACGGTGCCAAAAGGTAACAAACATGAAGCATCTACCTCATACCTTTTCTATGTTTTTCTCTTCAGACTCAGAATTTATCAGAACAATTTTGCATCCAAATTTGATTTTCATGGATTATATTTCACTTTATATCTATTTAACTAGATACTTAAAAAATTTAAAACATTAATTTTTAATCATTTCAAGTCTGAAAATTGAGGGGCTTTTTTACTCGTGTTTATTTTTTCTATCAACAGCACTGGTGCTAAGAATAACAGATGCAAAGTGGGAAGGTGTTTCAATACACAAGAAGAAGGCATCTTGCTCTAGAAAAAAAGGAAATATTCATGAAAATAAGCAGCAGGCTTTGCTTAATCATTGTTTCTTTGTTAGCGATCAGCTCAATCTTAGTGTTATTCAAAAAGTAGAAGTAAAAAATACCCAGCCAGACCTTCAGCTTATGCATCTCCAGGTAAACTTATTTTGTAGTTGAAATCAGTGTTCAGGGACAATCCTTTGTGCTGTTTGATTCCTCCTCACCTGACCCCCAGGACAGCCTGGTGTAGGCAAGCATCAGTCTAAGGACTGTTTGCAGACAGTGACTCCTTCAGGTGACAGAATTTTGGGGTCAGTGTTTGCTCATGTTCACCCAGCCCAGACCCCAGGAAGAACCAGACTGTGCAGAGCACCAGGAATCTTGGTTTGCACTGAGACCAGAATTTGTTTTTCTGGAAACCAAAAGTATTTCATGACCACACATAGAAAGAAGATGACGCAGCTGTGCTCCCTTGCTATAATAAAACTTACTCCTTCTCATGTAGATGAACATTCATCTCATCCCATACAAATTTAGAAATTATAATCTCTGGAAATACAACCTTTTAATCCAAAGGAAGGTTAGGAATAAACATTTCTAGGAGTGCTACCAGTATTTCCCAAGGTTTGTAGCACAGGTGTAAGGGAGCTCACAGCACTCAGTGACCATGTCGGAATAACTTTGCCTCTGGAGATGGAATAGAGGTGAATAAAAGCTTGGGCCAGGATTTTCCATGACACTTAGATAACAAGCTGCACTCACAGAATAAAATCCCTCAATGTCCTCACTGACCTCAGGAGTTCAGAGACTCAGCAGCCCATCCCATTCCGAAGGGAGGCTGCTGCTATTGGATTTTCTGTTGAAAAGGCTAAGTATCCTTAACTTTAAACAAATAATTGCTCTCTGCTTGATTTTCTTTGGTGGTATAGCAGCATTGTGTTTGATTTGAAAACTTTGAAGGCCTGAGCTCTGCCCTGGGCTGGCACTTTCTCTGAGTCCCCTCACGCTGGTGATAGCCTTCCCATCCAGCTCTCAGGTGATGCTTCTGTTCTAACTCCACTGCTGTCTGAGAAGTGATACTCAATCAATTATGTTCTCTCCCTTTTTTCCCTCCCACTTCTTGGCTGCAGTGCCTATTGGACTGCAAGCTCTTTGGCAGGAGGAATGAGAGTTACCATCTGCCTGTGCAGTGAGGAGCACTCCTAGATGAAAAAAAAAGAGAAATGCTTATGGTAGCTCATCAAAAGATCAATTAATGTTAAGGCAGAAAACACTGAAGTCAGGAATTCCCACCTTGTCTCAGCTTTGAATTCCACTTTTATTAGACAAATGCTATCAAAAGCTCCTCTGAATTACTGGGGACCCTTCTTGAAGCTGCCAAATGTTTGAGCTGTGACTGCAAATCTGGAAAAGCTCTCTGTGGAAAGGCTGAGCACTGAGAGAAGCTGGTTCCTCTGTGGAAAGGCTGATGGAGACACAAGGGTACAATTGAGAAATCCCTTAAATCTTTGTAGCAAATTACCTCAGGAATTACCTGGTAAATGTTTAGCAGAACCTCTGCTTCCTACAACAAAAGCTACAAACTCTTCTCAGCACTCTACAGCAAGCTTAAGCCATAAAATTTGCAACTCCAAAGCCACAAATCACGGTTGTAAAAGTTGCAGCTACACAAGAGCACTGGATAAAATATTAAAAGCTATAATCTATAATACAAGCTGTGTCTCCTGCTGTCTGTCAGTGAGAGGGTGTCACCGAGCACTTCTGCACACCCTTGGTACAGAATGAGACATCTGACTCCCCTGCAAGTGCTGCAGACAATCAGTTTTCTTCATTTTTGCATGTCCCAAGCTGCCAAGTCCTTGGAAGAAAAGATGATGGTAATAACAGATTAACTCTTCTTTTCTGAGCTCGGAGCCATCACAACATGGTTTGTGCAATATTCTTTAATAACCTGCAGTTAGACAGTCAAACATGTTTTTGAAATAATGATGGCAGTTGCTCAAAGGCAAATCTCTAAGTTTTGATAAAACAGCAATCCCTTCAGCTAAGTCTACATAGGTGAAAGCAGAAAGAGAAGGAACAGCAACATCTCATTCCTTCCCTTTCACAGAAGCCTGAGCCAGCTTAGCACTGATCCCATGTAGCTGTGTACCCAGGCAATGAGATCCTGGGGACTCAGAACTGGAGCCCTGACATTCTGAAAGAGGCAATTAGCTTTTCTGTGCCTAAATTTCTACTCCTTGAAGAATGGGAATGAAACCAAATTGATGAGGGACATGTGGAGATGGGAAAAGCTGACTTGCTGTAAAGAGTGGAAAACAACTGCTCAGTACACAAAAAGCAGGCTGGATTTATGGATTTGCTCTCTAGGCAAGTGTCTGAAAACTGCTCCTGCAAGCCAAAGATCACACCACAGGTTCTCCTTTAAAAGTGAACACACTCCCTGTGCACATGTATGGGGACACACTTGGTAAATAAGGACCAAGCAGTCCCAAACCATGAGAACCTGCTGCATCCATTAACTCACCAGGACAGCTCCAGGTATCCCTGTTTCTTAGCAGAGGAATTACAGTGACATGGTATTATCCAGCACAGACTTCCAGATGTGAGGAAAGTATTGCTGCCACCCTTGTCTCTGTGATGGTCAGCAGGATCCCTGCTGGCTTCTCTTGACCCTTAAGGACAAGACCGGGAAAACACGGGGAAAGGAGGCCCAAAAACTTGCCCAGTTCTGGCAATTCCCCCTGGCAAGCAACAGAGGTGACAAACAACAAACTGCAGAGGGATCTGGTCTGATTCAGCAGTGCCTGGGCGTCTGGAACGATTTCATTTTCCATTCAATTGGCACTGCTGTGGGATTCTGCTGTGAAAAGTTCCACTCTGGGGCTAAAGGCAGCTCCTGTCCAGCACTGCTGCTTGTTTTCCAGGGCACTCCTAGGCACCCAGGGCACTCCTAGGCACCCAGGGCATTCCTAGGTGGGGGAACCACGGCACCCACGGAGCCCAGGGTGGGGAATCCAGCCCCCAGAGACACCCCCTGGGGACAGAGCAGGAGAGGAGGCTCCAGCCCGTGCTCCCCCTCTGCTGTGAGAAGCTGGCTGTGAAGACAGGAGCACTCAGCAGCCTGCAGCAGGTGGAACAGTGCCTGCCTGATCCCAGCATCCCAGGAAACGAGGGGGTGGATGTGGAGGTGGCTCAGCTCAGAGGAGCAAGTAGCTCAGCTGGAGTTGAAATCCTGCTGAGCCTGGAGCAGTCTCATTATGGTTTTTAAAGGACTTTTTTCCATGATGTGAAAATGCAGCCTAAGGAACTGCTTTGGCCGGTGTTTGTTACAGGTAACACCAGCCCTCAGCCCCATTCCTTGGGCTTTGCTGGTTCCTCTTTTCACTCGAGCTCTCCTGAGCACTGCTGTGATCTCCAGCCCACATTATTCACTTGGAAGACGTCCTGGCTCAAAGCCATACCAAGCCTTCTTGTTCCCTGGACAGGTACCAGTGTCCTTGTCACCTCCAACCACAAGGAATGAGCCTGTTCCCTCCCCTCACACGGATCTGGACCTGCTCCCAGCAGCACTTCACTGGAGCTGCAGCAACAACCTGAGGCTCAGACTGACACTTCAAACTTCTCACAACTACCTAATTTTGAGGAGAGTGACCCAAAAAAACCACCCTACACACAAACACAGCATGACAAGAAGTGTAATAGCAAATGGTTTTTTGCCAGTGCAGCAGAACTATTTTGAGCACTTGGCGTGGACTCCAGCAGTCTTGACAAAGCTTTTAAGGATTACCAAGATCTGAAGTAAAAGTTGATTTTCTAAACACTGTGATGCAAGAACAGACCTGCAAGAGCCACTCTGCTCCTGCTACGTTCCTTGCAGTATCACCAGAAGGGAGCAAAAATATCTCCTATCTCCTCTATAATACAGCAAACGTGCAAAGAAAGTAGTTCTGTTCTCTCTTCATCCTCCTGTTGGGCTCCTCTAATCAAACAGAATGGAATGGAAAAGGTTTTTCCTAAAGGCCATTAGAGTTTGTTAATTATTGTGAAATGATCATCAGTTCAAAATAATGTGCCTTTTTTAATTTGCTAATATTTACACCATCCCTGAAAGGGGAAAAAAAGGGCAGAGGGGAAGAATAAGAAAAAAGCAGTCTGCAAATGTTTCATTTTCTCTCTCCTATTCCCTAAAGCAGCACCAGCATCAGCTGAAATTAGAAAGGAATATATTGAAATAGTTCTTGCCCTCCCAATGTGTTTCTGAGGAGCTGCACAGTGCAGGTGAGTTTGGGTGGAGATACCCCAGAGAGGACCACACTCACACCCTTTGAATGAGCTCTCCTTGTCAGAGACCTGTCAATCTTTTCTGCAGTTGAATTCCAAACTGCCTCCAAACAGAGAAGCTCAGGGAAGCCATTTCCAGAGCTGTGCACCCCAGCTGTGTTTCAAAGCTGTGCAATACCTTGATTTGACAAAGACACCAGCCAGTGCCTGGTTGTGCAGGATACCTTTCTCCTCACACTTAGACACAACATTATTTTAGAATTCGGCCAAAATCATGGCCAAAGAACTGCATGAAGCAGCTCAGGCTGATTATTCTCAGACAAAGATGTAACAGTTCTAAAATTCACCTTAAAAGTTCAAAGACCTTATTGCAAAACAGCGTTTGCTTAAACCTTTAGTTGATGGACCTGGAAATAGGAGGAGGAAATACTCTGTTCTATTGACACTAACAAACCCACAGCTCATTCTTGACTTCCTCATTTAAACACGTCATGGCTTCACTGCTGGTTTTATAATTACCTTCAAAGCATTTAGTGTTAACCACAGATTCACAGAGTACATGGGTTCAAAGCTCCTACACCTCTTACAGTACCCTCTGGTCTAGCACTTCTGGTCTAACACCCTCCTCTCCTTCACATTCTCCTATTGACATTTTACAGAACAATTTATAAAGAAATCCTCTCCCTCTGCTGATTCACCAGGTCTCCAAAGAGACCTGCAGCTCTTTGTGCCTCAGTCTCTCCTCCCTGATCCATGAGCCCTGCAGGACATGCAGGGCTTCAGGGATCCTCTCCCACCTGGAATCTCATTTTAAAGCCAGCCCTTCATTTGCTATTTTTCTTTGAAAATCTACCTCACAAATGTGGTTCTTTCTATTTCGGGTGACATCCCAATAGAAGAAATATTTTATTAACAAGCCTCCAGCAGGTCCTGTAAATACTGAAATCACTGAGGCTGCATCATCTGGCAAGAACAACCTTCTGGATGGGGTTTGGATCAAACCAGCCACTGCAGCCAGCCAGAGTCCCTGTTGTCTCATAGCAACAGGATCATTTGCTGAGGAAGCAGCACTGATCACCAGCTGGAGCACTTTCTGTTGTGGCTTATTCATGAGGCAAAGTCAGATGCATCCGTGGCTCTGAAATATCACTGGGACATGCCTGGAAACCCAATTTCATGCCCTGTGGCTGATGCTCACAACTCAGCAGCCACAAACAGGAGAAGGGTGCAGCTCTCTTCTTGTTTCCAACAGCAATATTAGAAATACATTCAGGAATATTCATGACACTGAGCCACAAGGAGAAGCTGCAGCTCTTCACTGGTCTTTCTCAGGGCTACCTGAACCTATCAGACCTTCTTTACTGCTCCCTTCCAAACAATTTCTGGAGCAAGGAAGATCTCACCATACTGGATTTGTGTTGTGCTCTGTCCAGCAAGCAAAACCAAGTTTTTCCTGTACTTAGATGTAAAAGTAACAAAAACCCCCAAGGGAACAAAAAAAGGGTAATCACAAGCACAGTCAGCCCTACAGAGGTATTTCTATACCAGACTGTTTGTTTGGCTTTGTGGGGAATTTTTTGTAGCATTTAAGCCCAGATTTTACTAAGTGAAACTTTTAGATGAGCCAGGAGAAAATCTGCGTTGCAGCAACTTTTTGAAAAATTTCTACATGTCAGATTTGTTCATGAGATGAGGTTTGCAGTTACAAACCATAACCCAGTGAGAGGCAAGTGGCAATATTCTCAATATAAATCGTGAGAAACAAGGCAAGCAACCCCTGAAATGTGTGATTTAGTGAGATCCATGGAGCTGTGCTGGGATGTATTTGTGTAATGCAGCCCGCAAGAGAAGGATGCTTTCATCTCAGGCTGCAGGTATGACATGAGCATAACATAACTGTGCTAATGGAAAAGCAACTAATATATCAAATGTGATGTTTTGCCTCTGATTTGATGAGGCTGGAAATATTTGCCAATGAAGGAATTTCTCTGGTTTAATGAAAACCTGGACAATCTGTCCCTGTACCACCACATCCAGTATCCTGTGACTCCCAAACAAGAGCTAAACCTCGGCTGAGATTTCCAATTGCTTTAAATCTTAAAATTGTTGATGTATTATGAAAAGTGATAGCACTTTGATAAAAAAGATCCCGTTTTGAACATATTTAAGGAATAGCTCTGCTAAGGAAGAGGCTGCTATTTCCCCCTGTTGATTTACAGAATAAAGCTGTGGTTCAGCAGATGGCTCATTAAATTTTTGCACCATAACTGTAGTAGAAGAAGGGAAAAAAGGAACAAAAAAGAACAAAACCAAACCTCCTCACCATGACCACAGGAATAAGATGCGCTGGCTGCTGGCTGTGTAATAAAAATTTTTTTAGCTTTTATTCATGCACTGAGCAGCAGACAATATCTAAACCTATTCTACGAGTGGATTCTCCTCATGTTTACAAGCCAGTCCCTATTTCAAGTGGCTTTGTTTGTGGATAAGACATCTCTTTGGAGGAAAGACTGAAAATTCCATTTAGCATTTCCTGCTGTAATTTCTTTTCCTTAGAAGCCTTTAAAAGGGAAGATTCCTGTTCATGATGTGTACACCTTCTGCTAAAATCTGAGTTCCAAGTTTGGACGTCTCAGCAACAATCTTTATTGCCATCTATTCCATGGCCTGCCCTTCCTGTTTTCCAAAAACAAAATGCTGTATTTATTTTGAAAATGGGATATCCTGTTGGAAGGTTTTGAGAAAGAAAAAGAACATACTGAGCCGGGGACCTCAAGGATTCCTTCCGGTGCCTTAAGAGAAATAAAGAAATAGTTCTAGTCAAGAAAAGGAAATATGGCAGGAAAAAACACTTGGGAGTTACAAGCAGAGCAATCCTAGAGAAATAAATAGTACAGAAATAATTAGAATTACATAAATGGTTCTTTTCCCTGTACACCCACAGTCCCATTCAGGAACTGCAAGGAAAGGGGACATGACAGGACATTGGGAAGGGATGTCCACACAGCAAAGATCCACACAGAGAATTACTGTCATTGAAACAACCAACATTATTACAGAATTCTATGAACTGGAGCTTCTAATAATATATTTAATTAAATGTACGATCCTACGCTCAACAAACATTCAAATAAACGTTTTTAACCACGGCTCTTTAGTCTCAGAATGTCCAAACTCCATATAATTATGCCAAGTGAGTTCTAATTACTTCCTAGAAGTATCTATGCAGATAATCATCTGCCCCCAGACTATCTCATGCTCAGTTGAGCAGCCACAGAAGTCCCAGTGTAACAGATTAGATTTGAGCAGAAATATTTATCCCACTGCTAGAAGTACAAAGATAGAAAATATCTGCTAAATACTTTGATCTCCTTGAATATCAGGCACTAGTAAAAAGTATGAAATACCATTATACAGCTGTAAAAGTGGAAACAAGGATTGTTATGCAAAACAAATGCAATGATGCGTTTATTCAAGCATACCGTCTTCCAAATAATCAGAATTTAAACTCAGATACTTTAGAGAAAACTTCAGTAAACCACACTCTGCACAATCCTGGAAAACTACACCGACAAGGTAGCTTGAAGCCCAAGGACTGAGATTCTTTAAACATTGTATTGCCTGTGACTCATGCAATTATCACATCTTTATCCAGCTCCTCCTGAGCTCTTTGTTCAGAATAATATTTTGCAGCAGTAAATTGCACATGCCGTTTGTTCTGGGCTAAAAACAACTGCCCCTCCCACTCAGCACCTTGGCAAGAAGAGCAAGCAGAGGAGCATCTCTGCCTTTTCCCTTTTGGAAAACCTTTGCCCCTGGATCTGATTGCTTTGAGTACCTTCACGCAAATTCTGAGGGCCAGCTCAGCACAGAGCTCCCAGGGGAGGGGCACTCACAGGTATTGGCACTTCCCAAGTAAACAGATTAAATGCCCACACGGTGCTATTTCTGCCCCTCTCTTGCTGCAGCACTGCAGGTGCTGTGCACTTAAAGCTGTACAGCCACAAACCTCCCACAAAGAGACTTCAGAGCTCCTCTCAGGGTGATGCTGGAAGTTTTGCTTTTAACACCAAACTTGAATGTTTCCAACTCGTGAGTTTTTATACCAGGATTTGCAGAAATACACTCAGCTAACCAGTACAAGAGAACCCAAAGTATTTGATTTATTTTTAATGATCTCATCTGGTTCATAATGAATTTTTAACAATGGCAATTGCAAGCCTACTACTTAGAGTAGCTTCCCTCAAAAGGGCACAGCCAACATAAATAGCTGAAAGGCTCCTTCTGAGCCTACTGAGTAATTTTTGAACCCTAGAAACCACTCAGAAAGCCATATGCAAACTTACTGCTCACAAACCCCCATTTCAACTGCTGAGCATGAACTTATGTCCTTAACAGGATGCTAACAGGAAGAGAGTCCAGTTTTTCATTGACTTGAGCTCCTCTGTTCATAAACCACGGTGAAGAACAGGATTTTGCTGTTGTACCCCTGAACAGCTTCAGATTCATTGCCATAAATTAAAGATTAAATAACCTGGCAGCAGCAAAAAAGAACTCAAGCTATGCTAAAACCTGGCTCTAGGTTTCCTCAGCTGCTGCCCTGTATCTTTAGCATTTCTGCTCCCACCAGAGAGCTGCACACTCAAAACTGGACTGAGAATCATCATCAGTAGCAGCGGGCAGTGAATTGGTTATGAGGTGCTGTGTCAGACAGTACAGAGCCAAAATTCTCCCAATGCACTTTTCCCTTTGCAACTCCCATTTTTCTCCACGTAATTTATTTCTTTGCCTGTTACTCCAGCAGTCACTCCTGTCCTTGTTTATGGCCTATTTTATTCGTGCAAACTCCAAATTCCTGCAGCACTCTGAGGAGAGCCTTGAATATCAATGAGAACAGAGCTTGGGGAGTTGACACTTCTCTGGACGCTTCAAATAAAACCATAAAATTTGGGGTTTTAAACAACAGTATGAAGTTTAATTTCCAGGGACATAAATGATTAGTTGGTTGGTTGGGAGGTTGTTTTTGTTTTGGGGTTTTTGAGGGGTTTTGTTTATTTCTTTTGGGTTTGGGGTTTAGTTTGTTTGGGGTTTTTGGAGGGTTTTAGGGGGGTTTTTAGAGGTGGGAAATTGGTGGGGCAGTGGAGAAAGCTGGATGCAGGGATTCGGAGAGGGGATAATTTCTGTGCTAATGCTCTTTCACACGGAGCTGGGGGTGGGGATTTAATCAATGTCGGTATTAAACGGAGCTGTGAAACTTGCTGCAGGCAGCACTACATTGATCCTTTTTTTAGCTTGGTCCATCACCGAGTACGAATCCGAGCGGCAGCTCCCAGGTACTCCGTCAGCCGGGTTCTGCCCGTGCGATGGATTCAAAGTGCCACCTAGTGGGAATTGTCACTGTGGAGAGGCCATCGTGGTGACTTTCCTTCAGGAGGGACTCCACAGCTCTAGGAAATGTACCTGTGGATCCCTCACCGATGCTGGGACACTCTCGTATCCAGGGATATTTTCCATACTAAAGGAAGGGGGAAAAAACACACCACCGAAAAGAAAAAACAAAAATTCTTGATGTTAGTTAAGAATTCGATGAAAATAATCCACATCCAGTCTGTGCTCAGCAGTCAAGTGCCCAAATCCAGAAGGTGCTCCTAGAGCCAGGTGTTCACAGAGCCTTCAAAACCATCACCTAAGGTAAAGAATTTCCCCAGACAGGGTTTAGCAGCCCTAATATTAAAATACAACACAGTTTCCTTCTAAATTTCAAGGAGGGGTTTCCAGCAGCAGGGAAGTGTTAACCACACACACACAAACACAAAACCCCTGGGATGGGAATGCTGGATCCCATTTTGCTGAACTCAGCTGCTCACTGAGCTGACAGCAGGGACTGGAACCTTGTGCTGTGCACAGGGTATGAAGCGACCAAAGGGAGCCTGTTGCACAAACACATTTTAAGTTTTCCTGCATGCAGGCCTGCAGAAATATCTTTCCATAGGAAAGCATCTTTTTACTGTCTGTTACTCTGTACAAGTTTCTATAAACAAATCTCTGAGTTGTGTTCAAAGACACAAACAGTTTCTCTACCTGTCTCCTAATATAAGAGATGAGAGTTTTTCTTTCTTTCAACCTCTGAGGTGAAAAGTTGTTATCTCCAATTGTGTAAACTATTCTAGCATTCCTTAAACAAAGCTTGAAGCAGCAGCTTCGATGCTCTGAGCTAGACAAATAATAACCCAAATCCTTTAAATTATGAAATCATATTAATAAATAATATTTAACCTTCTAATATTATTGTCAAAAGTCCTTTGTTACTACACAAACCACAACAATAGNCAGGAGCTTTGCTGCTTCCTGCAGCTGGACAAGTGACAGACACGAGTCCTGTTCCAAAGAGAACTGAGCAGAGAACTTTGAAATCTGAATAAGGTCATGGTCCCTGGAAGCCCGGAAAGGTCTCCTTGTCATGCAGGCAGCTGACCACCAGCTGTCCCCATTGCTTCACTGGAGCCAGGGATCTGTCTTGGAACGGGAACACGCCTCCAAAACTAGGTGCTGCTACTCTTTGGAGACCAAAAAGAAAACTAAAAACTCAGAAAAATAAAACAGAGCTACTGGAGTTCTGTCAGTCCCTAGACAAGAAGATGGGATGCGTAGAAGGTCTGCATCCCAGGACAGGGATGTGGTTAAAACCTGAGACAGATCAGGTTGGAAACACAAGGATGGGGCCTTAGCAGATCCATGGCTTTGTGACATGACAAAGGAAAGCTCTGGAGACTCATTCGTGTAGCAGAAGAGGAATAATCAAAGCGGACTGGAGGACCCCAGTGTTGCTGCTTGGTCTCTGCCCACATCATCATCACCTGATAAACCCTCCTTCAGAGGTATTTTTCCATCCGGGATCTCTGGTGGACACCAACTCCCAGCTTCAGAGGATGGAAACTATTCAAATTTAAAACTAGAAAAATGCATTTTAGAGAGGCCCGAGGGTGAAGGTGTTTTAGGATCATCTCAAAGCTCTTTTCCCTCTTGAGAACTCATAGGGCAAAACTCAGAAATTTCTCATTTCCGTTCACCTTGCATTTGAGAACTTTTGAAAATATTTTGTTTTAAAGTAACTGTATTAACATGTGATTATTCACATAGCTCCAGCAATTACGGTCGAATTACTGTAGTTTAACTAACAGGTAAGATTGAAATAAGTTATGAAAGCTTGGACTAACCAAAGCTAAAGTACAGCTTGCTGGAGCCAGACCAAGTTAGGGTACTCAGGAATCCAAAGGAAGCAGTTTCCTGCTTCGTGGGCACAGCATGTGGCCAGAGGAGCAAAAGCACTGTCAGTTCGACCATCCCAGATTGTAAAGCCCTTTCTTTAGGCAGCATGGAAGAGGAAAAATCTCCTTCCATGTCATTATGTACACGTATTATTGAAAGCATCAAAAGGTATTTTATGTGATTTTTCTAATACACAGGAATAATCACCATTTTACTGCTTTCAGTAGCTCCATGAGACAAACTGAACCATTGTGAAATACAGATCAAAATGTTCCTCATGGAACAGTGCTGCAGTGGGAGAGAATGGATCCATGGCTGGAGCCTGGTGTATCCAGAACACTGAACAAGGGCAGATCCAGCTCAGCCCTTCTGCAGAGCTCTGTGCTGGGGTCTACCAGGCAGATAAAGCCTGCAGGAAAGGTTTCATCAAATTAACAGAATTAGAACATTTTGCAGACAGCTGGAGGGCTCCAGTAAAGGAGCAAATGCTGCTTCTTCCTCTGGCTGATTTATTGCTACACCTGCACTCAGGAGAGGCACTGAAATGCCTACAAGGATGAGGCTTCAACAGTTAAGAGGAAGAAAGGAAACGAAATCAACTTACAACAAAAAGATGTAAAGAATCTTTCTTTGTAACTATTTCTACACTCAAGACCTACTGAGCAACCACAGTGCTCTAAATTTGAGAAGGGAGAAAAACACTCAAGTTTAAAAATAGGAAGATCCCACTACATTAAAATCACATTTAACTGCAGACAGGCTGTTCAGAGCCACCTAATTCTAAATTGGACAACTGTGATTTATTTTGCTGCTGCAGTAAAATTAAGCAGTTCAGATCCACGACCCACTGATCACTGACTTTTCCTGGATTTGAGAAGTCCTTCCCAGCAGCTCTGCTGGGTAATTTTGAGTGGCCAGCTGTCACAGATGTGCAAATTGCAAGTGAGTAAGCTCACATATGCAAGCAGCAGCTTCTGGCAACTTCCCACCACCTAATGATTTTTAAAATACCTTTCAGCACCAGCTAAACATCAGCCCCCAAAAACAAGCAAACAAGCAAAAGAGCACAAGTTTTACCCAAGTGCACAGCAGGAAGACCTGAAATACTCCGAGCAGGTAGCTGTGCTTCTGAGGTTATCAGTGAAAAAAGCTTTTTCCACAGCTGCACCCCAATGCACGTTGTGAATGCAGCCTAAGGACACCATTCTCTCACGAAAGGAAACAACAGTGTTGTCAGGTGTGCAAAGTGATTCCTTCCTCCCGAGACCCTGGAAGTTTAAATGGTGTTAAAGTGCAAAAGACTCAGAGAAAAAATACACCTCTGAACAAAGAAAAAACTCATTATACTTTGCACCTGTTTAAGGAAAAACTCCTTTTAACAAGTAGGATCATTAATAAAGGTGCAATTAAGTATCACATCATTAAAGGAACAGGAATGAAAACAAGGTGAACTCCCATTAAGAGACAATGCTAAGGTATCATCTTGTTTAAAAAAAGAAATCCACACTTTCTCTCCTTGCTCCTGGTTACAGATGATCTCGTAGGGATTTGTTACTCACAAACATAAGATTGCTCCTGAAAGTTAGGAAACTGCTTTCCTGAGCTAAAAAGCTATAACTTGTTCCCATATTCCCAAGAAAAGGTGTTACTTATTGTGAAGAAACACAGCAATGAGAACAAAAAAAAAATCTTGGGGGAAAACTATCACCCATTTCAACATCACAACCAAGACATAAGCACAGGGAAAGTGACAAATTCTGCATTCTCTCAATAAGAGATTCCCTTTCTGTGAACGCTGGAGGTTAGAATAGAGGAACTTCAATCGCCGTGGCAAGCAGCCAGCTCATGAATAGCTTGCTAACATCAACAAGACTATTCGTATGAACAAATGCTCAAAATGACTATGAGACTTCTTGTATATCCTTTGTAATGGTAAAATCACCGGGATTACTGTGGTTTCTAAGTGCTCTCCCACACAGATGAAGAGCTGAAGTCAAGAGGAGTGCTCATGTGAGGAGCTCTGTAAGAGCTGCTGTTAAACACTGAACTGCTCCTTTGCCTTTAGTTTTTAAAAAAAGAGAGCACGTTGGAGCAGAACTACTACTGGACCAGCAGACACCAGGCTTTGACTAACTCCAACCGACTGCCTGAAGTGAAAACCTGACATGCACTGCTCAAGAAAAATACAACTTCTACTGCCTGAACAGTTATGGTTAACTACGTACTCAGCTCTGCTGGAAGACCACGAGATTTCAAACCGCATTCTCAAAGTAAAGAACGGGGCTGGCAATACATAAAGATCTGTGAGAAAGGAAGCACTGGAACTAGCAGCAAGGTGGGGTTGCCTGCATGGGCAGCCCTTCATTTGAATGCAAATGTAATTTTGGGGCAGGCAGTTATCTGTGACATCAGGCAGGACCTTAGTAAACTGTTACCACCAGCACCTGGTAAAACCATTGTTAATCATGTGTAGTAAAGGGACACCAGGGCTAGCAGGAGTCATTTATAGAGCCAGGCTGGGCTAGAAAAGAGAGAAAGAAAGAGGAGGGGAAGGGAGATCAAACAACCCCTGCGAGGAGCAGGATGTCCCAGCGAGACAAAGGCAGGCTGTGAGCACCATGTACGTGAGCTATCTGTTGGATAAAGACACCAGCATGTACCCGGGATCCGCAAGGTGCGCCAGCAACAACCTGCCCGTGCAAAACTTCGTGTCTGCTCCAGCCTACTCCGACTACATGGGATACCACCCCGTGCCAGCCCTGGACAGCCACGGGCAGCCGGCCTGGGGCTCCCACTACGGCCCCCAGCGCGAGGACTGGAGCGCCTACGGCCCAGGCCCTTCCAGCGCCGTGCCCGCTGCCCACATCAATGGCTCGTCCCCTGGCCAGGGCTCCTACAGCTCTGCTGAGTACAGCTCCCTGCACCCCGCTGCTGCTGCGCCCTTACCTCCTGTAGATACAATTAATGCCCAGCAAATCTCTCCCAACAGCCAAAGGCACAGCTCTTATGAGTGGATGAGGAAAACGGTGCAATCCACTTCCACAGGTAGGAGGGCACGGAGGTTTTGTGCTGAGAAGAGATTTTTACTTGTCGTTGTGTCGTCATGGGGGTTTTGCCAGGTTCCCTGTTCAGAGGGAAGGATTCAGATTAATAAAGAACGGTCCTGATTGCTCTGAAGGATTCTCTTGCTAGCAGTTAAATATTGGTTCAGTTACTAAATGCTGGGTTTGATCAGTTGATAATTTCTTATGTTTCTTGCTTGACCTTTAATCCTGTGGGAAATGAAAAGCGATGGCCTTTCATTTCTCACTTCAGATATGTTTTTAAAGTTTTTGATATCCAATAGTTACTTTTAGTAGGAGTTCTATAGATTGGGATTGTCCTGGGCTGACTTTATGAGGCTTGTTATCCCCGTTCGTCTGTGTAGCTTAGAAAATAAGTAATGAGGAATGAAACAGGAAGCATTGTATTCACCACCACCTATTCTTTGCTTACTTTCCTCAAGTTTTGGAGTACCTAGGAAAAGTTCAACTAAAATATGCACAGCAGGGGGTTGGCAGTAAGGCTTTCTACTAGAAACAACCCCTCCAAACCTCAGAACACTGAAATGAGATCTGCAAGATCAAACAATGAGTCAATGCTTTAAAAACAGGGATGATAAGGAAAGGCTTGCTTCACTTTGTAGTAGCAGTTCTCAGAATATGCAGGAATACAAAGATCCATGGTAATACACGGATCCGTGGATCCAGCCACAGATTAGGTTCTGCTGCATGACAGTCAAGGAGTACAAAACAATTCTTCAATTGTATTTAAGCAGTAAAAATAAGCCATGAAGCTTGAGGGAAAGGTCCTGTTTGACTGAGGGGAGAAACAAGAGAAAAAATATAAATCTTGAGCATCCCTAAAAAAAAATCCGCACCCTGTATACGAAAAAAATATTAAACAAGAAAGGAGAGAAGAAAAAGAGGGAAAACTGCCTGAAAAGAACAGAGGCATAATCTGCTGTATGAAAGTATTTGATCCTCTGAGGGGCTGAGCAGCTCTGACATGCACTGAGATCAGTAGAAATTAGGGATGCTCAATTCCTCCCCTAAAGAGATGCTCCCAGTATTTCAGTGCTGCATCCCAGGAAGGTTCCTTCCCTTTCCCTCCCTCCCTCCACACCCGCCTGTAAATAAAAGTTTTCAAAGCGGAGACTGAATCAATCTCTGGTGGAAAAGCAATTACTTAAAACAGACATTAGAGAATTGAAAACAACTGCATAGAAAAGTTGTCTGTATTAAAATAATGCATCTAATTGGTATGGGCAGAGTCCTCCTCACTCCTGCTGAACACAACTTTAGTTCATGGAGAGTCCACAGAGTTCAGCAGAACAATCAGAACAGACTGTTGCTCTGTGTGAATAAGAATTCGGGAGGATAAAAAAGTCTGTATTTTTAAAATCATATTAAAATCGTTCTTCACTGAATATTACCCAAGCAAAAAGAAAAGAGGGCCTGTTTTGAAAAAACTTGCAGCTTACTTTTGAGGAGTCCTTACAAGGGCAAAAAAATTGCTCACTAATTGTGGGATTTACAGATGGCAGAACCCTTGCTCAAAAAACCTCCACTCCCCATCTGTTCCTTACCTGCTCTGTGCTCCTGTGGATTCCAAGGGAGCAAGAGCTGATTTGTTCTGTGCTGTCCCTTTGATAGTGGGACACTGGGGTAGATTGATACAGCACACACACATACAGATATATATATATATATATATATATATACACACACACATAATATAAAGTATCACATTCGAACTGCTGCTCAAGAAGAACTTAGAGATTTCTAATTTTCCAAATTTCAAGCCTGCAAAGGTCAGAGCATTCCCAGGAGAGCTGGGAGTGTCTCCTCTCTGGAGTGGTCTAACAAGATTTGAGCATATCTGTGTCCAGAACTGGAGAAATCAGCAGGCCATAGGAACAGACCCTCCCAAATGCCCCTGGGCCAGTGGAAGGCTACATTTAAAAGCTACTGAGTGCTGCTTTAGGGAAAAAATCCAGGGAAGGAATTCTCCTGCTGCTTCTTTCCCTTTTTATATATATTAGCTTTTCTGCTAGGCCAGGCAGGCTCAGTGCCAGCAGATCTGCTTCACTGGACTTGGTTCCTTTCTCTTCCTTCACTCCTTATCCTCTGTCTTTTTCTGTTTAAAAGCAAGGGCACTGTTGTTCTTCATGGTTTCCCAAAGAATAAAATAACTTTAAAATACTTTCCCTTGCAGCAGTGTCAGCCCTAGGAAAGCACCTGAGTGAGTTTGGTTCTGTACTTGCAGGTGTTGCAGTGATTTCAGGTGTGTGACCAGGCTCACTGCAAATGTTGTTTATTGGATCCTGATCAAACCCCTCATAATTTTCTTAGATGGAATTCAATTCTTTTTACATCCTTAAAGCTGTTTCCGTTCACTGAGCATTATCCTTCTGTCTCTTTACAAAACCTTTGGGAATTTCAGTAAAGGTCTGGTGTTGCAAGAATGAAGGAATCACACTCATTATTCATTAGCTTTCCTTATTCCCTGTGAATAGATGCAGACCACTGTTCTTAAGGATGAAAAAAAATGAGGCTCAGACTTACCTGAGGTGATCACAACAGAAATCATTTAGACAAATTAATTTTGTTATTTATTCATTACATTCTGCACAATACTAATACTATCAATAATATTTCACTGTGAAAACATTAAATATTACAGCAAGTAATTTTTGCAAGATATTCTCAGAAGTGTGCAAGAAACATTCCTGTAATCTTATCCCTTTAAAACTGGGAGAGATTCTTGCCAAAGGTTCACTCACTTTGAGTAGTCTGACTTGGAGCAGCTACAGAAAGAAGACCCCAAATCCATGGCACTCCCATCTCCAGAGATTTCATGGTTATCTTCTCTTACTGGTGTTTTGCAGCCTCATGTCCTGACAGATGACAAACAAAACACTTTATTTCAATTTCTACCACTGCCTCATGCCCTCCAGGTCTTTTGATACTGTTCTCTACACAGCTAACCTGAAACAAAGGAACAAATTATTTCAAGTTTTACGCTGTAGCTTTAAAAACAACATCAGTGTAGAACCATGTGTTCAACTGACGTAAAGTGAAATTTGTGAGGTTACCTGAAACCTCCGGAGGATCTCATTATTTAACGTGTGATTATCATCCTGATTTAATACTACTAGAATGCATTTCCTGCAGAAAAGTCCTGCTAAGCCTTTCGTGCATCCTTCTTTCTCTGACTGAAGGATGGCTGAGCGTCTGTCCCTGCCTTGGCACTGCAGGGATTGGGGTTTGATCCTCAATGCAGAGCACGTAGAATCCAGTGCCCTGTCTCTGCACTCCTCAGCATGGTGAGGATACAGGAAAAAGCCAATGTGTTTTGGCTCAGAACACTTGAAGGAGGAAGCACTGAGTACTCAGGATTTTCAGCCACAAACACTGAGAAAATACTCTGCTCTTACCCTTACGCTGCTCCTGTCTCCTCAACTTCCCCTTGGAGAGGGTGAGCACAGCCAGGACAAGGAGCAATTGTAACACAGAACAGAACAAAGCCACAGCTAGAAATGTCAGGTGGTAATTCCACACACACACAAGGCATAATTACAGGCAAATTCTTCGATGGAAAGTAGAATAAAACCACCTTAGGAGAAGGTACAAATCTCATCCTGTTGATTTCAGGATTTTTATGGAGCTGTGTCATCACTCACACAGGAGTAGACTTGACTTTATGACTGTGTGAGAAAACAACACGCACCTGTGGTAAAAGTGTACCCAAAACACTGAGTTTGAGCAGTGAACTCCCTGGAGAATTTGCTCACAAAGCTGAAAGTGCACCTTAAGATCTGCACTCATGTTACCATAAAACAGGGTGGGGACAAGTTTTGAAACAGGTGAACTGATTCAGAGGAGAGTTTTTTCCTGTAGATGACAACTCTCCTATCATTCTTCTTCAATAAAAATTTACTCTGCAGACATAAAAGACAGTTTTCTGCTGCTGATGACAGGAGAACTGAGAGCATCATGACTAAAAGGCACTGTAAATGTATCACATTTAGTCTTTGAAGGAAGGAGTTATATTCCCTCAAATCGAAGGAAGAGGAACAAGCCTCTTTGGAGGTCATTCCTGTAAAATGCTGAATGCTAAAGAACATACAGCACTTGGAGAAAACCTCAGTTCACCGCTTTCCTTTTAGTCTATACAGTCATTGGCAATGGGATTTCCCCTGGTTTGCCACCCAGAAATCCACCTACATTTTCTGCAGGTTGAGTGCTTCTGCCTGTCCAGTCATTGCTTAAAGAGAATAAAAATGACTCTGCTTCAGATCCAATTCCTTCTGTATGATGAAGATGAATAGAAAAATTTACACTAGCAGAGGGAAGAACAGAATTTGGCCAATGAGCTTTATTCCCGAATAGCAGAACATATTCAAAATTGAAAACAGAAGGGGAAATTTGAGTCTGTTGAAAGGTTTAATACTATGATTCTATTCTGGTTTTTTTTCAGCATGAACAATCTGAGCATGTATAAAAGAACAGATGAGCAAGACACAGCAGAAAATACAAACACAGAATTTCACTGAGTTTCACAAACCTTTAGCACATAATTTTGCAGTAATGCACAGGACCAGGACACCTACTTATTACACCAAGGTTTCTGGCAGGAATATTATATAGGATTGGATCTATGTCACATTTTCTAATACAGTGGCTGGTGGGTTTTTTTTTAATTTAGCTTTACAGAACATCATGTGCAGCACAATGTTTGTCTTCAAAACTTATTTTAAATAACTTTTGCTTCACAACTTCAGAGAAATTACTGACTTAAGTCAGGGAGAATTTGCCCCTTACTTTTCCAACACTTCTAAAGTACAGAACTAGTTAAGGCCCTAAATTAACATCAGTTTTTTAATCCTAAAGTAACAGAGAGAAGCAGGTGGGAACTAAGCATATCCTCAGGCCAGAAGCTGTTTCACATTTCTGGGATGATTTAAGGCAATATCCAGTCACCAAGGACAGACATAACTTCTTCTGAAGCACTGCTAAACCCTGGAATCCAGGTTGCAATCCCACAGAAATCCCACACTATCCTATCCTAGGGCATCTTCAGGCAGCTTCTGATTTTATGAAAGATGCTGGTTTCAGTGCCTGCAGAATACTCCTGAAAAATTAAGAGGCTCTGAAAGAGGGCCCAGGCCTGGTTCTAATGCTAATTTATTTTGCTTTGTAAACAAGTTGTGAGGTCCGATGGTGGGGCTTTTTTCCTTTCCTGGCCTACATTGTCTGAGGTTTTGAGGCCTATCTGTCATATTGAGGCAACAGACCCTTTTAACACTTCACTTTGCTTTGATATGCAGTCTTGTCTCTTCCTTCTCCCTCTTTTCTTCAGGAGTTATATTGCCGGAAAGGGTGATGATTTTCACAGCAAATAAAGAGGCCTTCTCCCAGCTTTATTGTCTTCAGAAGAAATACTCTGTGAATTTTATGACCAATGGGAAAGCTGTTCCCTTCCCCCAGCTCAAAACTTGGCCAGTCAAAAATTGCCAGAGTGGTTGTGATGGAACAGCATTGTTAAACTATATCCCACAAAAAGATTTCCAACTCTGAAATGTCTGATTTCTTGCTGGTCCAAAGGCACTCCTCAGTAGTCACTAGTGCAAAAGAGGGTTTTGACAAAACTCCCTCTTCTTATATAGCCCATTAA
Organism: Leptocoma aspasia; assembly: GCA_013399835.1. Lineage (NCBI taxonomy): Eukaryota > Metazoa > Chordata > Aves > Passeriformes > Nectariniidae > Leptocoma > Leptocoma aspasia. The sequence continues at coordinate 439,026 of VXAX01005967.1, forward strand.
ACCCAGGAAATCCAGTCCCCCAGCACAAAGGCAGGCAGGCTGCAAAGGTAGCTGCTTCAAAGCCCTTTTGTTTCATTTCTCTTCCACCCAAGCACCAATAACCTCTCCAACCACAATCCCATGGTATAACTGTCCATGCCAGAACACATTCCCTATAGAACTGACACAGTACTGCTGATTATAATTTTAACCTGTCACTAAAAAAAAGATTAATTAAGATGGCATGAAGTCAAATATTGGCTATTTCACTCACCAAAGTGAGGAAAATATGCAGGATTTCATTAAAGAATTGGATTAGTACGAGGACTTCTATAATTGCATCATTGAATTCTGCCATTATGTTCTGAGAAGTGAAGAACATCCTCCCAGTGTCTATGGGGTGAACCCATTAGTCCCACCTCAAATTTTACCAGGTAATATTTCTCCTGGAAATAAAATGCAATTAAAATTAAAACCAGTAGGTCTGCAGAACACAGTGGAGTGGATCTGCTCTGTCTAACAGATGGAATTTAGAAGCTAAGGTCCCAAACTGTTTAGGGTTCTGTTGCTGCTCTTTGTTAACTCTGGCAAATAAAAGTGTGCTTTGCCTTTGAAAGGAAATGCCATGTGCAGACTAATTCCAGCCCAGCATCCAACAAAGGCAGTAGGAAGACTCTCACTGACATCAAGGAGAGTAAAGGCCTAACAAACTAAAACATGGCTCTGCCAGAGCTAGAAGTATCTCTTGGAAGACTCTGGCAGATCTCAGCTCCCACTGTCTCTTGTCTCTCACAGACAGTATTACTCTACACAGAAAAAAAATCAAATTATTAAAGACACAAGGTTTATGTGAGAATTTTTCTCAGAGCATTTATCAGAATTTTCTTACTTTTGCTTTTTTACTTTCTAAATTATTTTCTTACCTTTAAGAAAGAAATTAGATGTCAAAGCTCCCAATCTTCCTTCAAAAAGAATCCAGATATTATCAATTCCACTTAAAAAACCTGAGAACTATTCATACAGAAATAAAGGATCTTATGGGAGAAAATTCTGTTTTCCATGTATACTTAATTTCTTCTTCAGCTTAAAAGGAAGAAAAAAAAAAAAGGCAAAAACCAAAACACAACCCTCTCCTATTCAGGTAATAAGGGTTTAAGCACTTAAAACCAGAAACAGGAAGAACAGAACAACTTTTGCTTGAAGTTTACCACCTTGTTTTGGCAATAGAGGAACATTTTATATTTGTCTGTGCCTTCTGAATGAGAATAGAGGTCAAGATAAGATCACCTTGTTGCTCTTTTGTGTACTCCATCTTAACAACGCAAAGGACACTAAGGAGACATGTTAAACATTTTATCCTGCAGAATGACCCCAAATTCTCATTTGAAGAGGAAAAACCCCTTAACCAAACTACCAGTTAAAGAGATCAAAAGTTAAAAAATATCAGGTGAGGGATTAAAGCACCACAGGTGACCATATGTTAAACAAACAATTTACACTTCCAGTGGAAGAAAACAAATGTCCTGGTATTTATGTGGACTGAACTGAATCACTGCTGCTCCTTAGAGACTCTACAATTCTTACCTTAATGTTGTAAAATCAGCAGCACTTTTCACTGGATTATCAGTGTAAACTGGGCTAATTCTGCTCCCACTGCGCTTTCACAGTGGTGGAAATGAGTGAATGAGAATGTCCTGCACGTCTTCCCCAGCCAGGCAGACAGATTTGAGGTCACAGATTTGAGACAAACGAGTATGGCTGCATGCATTGAGCAGAACCCACAGCCTACGGAGCAACCCTGCACCAATTTTCTCTATTGAAATATTCCAAGTAATCAGGCTGATGGTCTTAAGAACAGTTGGATGATGCCCAGAGCATTGTAAAGGCACTACTGATGCTCCCCCAGGGTTGGAACATGGAAGCTGAAGGACCAAATTCTGATGGAGACTAGGTTCTACAAGCCTGGAGAGAGTCCTAGAGAGCCCCTGTCTTGTAGGGTGAACCAGAACCACCCCCATCCAGGCTATAAAAGGATTTATTTACAGCATTACACTGCCCAGAGTGCTCACCAACTCTGGCTCTGGGATCTACACAGATAGTACAAGAAGAAGAGGGAGGCTGCAGAAACTTCTAATGCAAGCAATAGGTTGGTGAGCCAAAAATTCTCAGAAACAGCAAAGTCCTGAGTGTCAAATACTGGAAGAGGTGAAAGTGTGGTGAAAGACCCTATGTGATGTGCATGGCAAGTGGAAGGCAATGCTAACTTCAAAGAGGTTCCATAAAAAACAGACACCACATCTCCCTCCACAGATGGGGGGAAAAACATTAACCCAAGATTCTGCTGTAGTCCTGTACCCTGAATTCTGATCTTTGGCTGCTATGAAGCTTCAAAAGCAAGGGGAGTGGGCAGGAGGGGCTGGGTAGGAATCAGAGCTTTGGCAGCACTGAGAGATGACCCCTGCAGCTCCTCTCTCCAGCCAGGGAAAGCTGGTGGCTCTGGGGCTCTGTGCCATCAGGCTCCACTCAGACACTGAAATTTTACAACTCCACGCCTGAGAATCTATTTCACCCCATTCAAAATTAACTGCTCTTATTACAGTGTAGTTATTAGGAGTTTGTGGCACCTGTTTTTTGAGGAGTTAGGCATCCCTATAACCTTGTCAGAAAAAGCTCTGTAAGCAAACAGGAGCTGCTGTGCAAAGCCACACAACACCTGCAGCAATAGCAGATGGGTACAGGTACAAACACCTCGAGCTCTGGGCATCACCTGAGAGGGTTCTTCTGCTGCAGTGACCACTGAGAACACAGTTTCATAACCTCCAGCACCACAATGGAATACAGAGCAAAAAAATACTGAAAATATATTCCCTGTCCCAGACAATTCGCTGGCTAAATGTGCACATCTGAAGGAATGTCCATATAAACACAGGTAAACAAGGAAGCATCAAAAAATGGTAAGACTGTGGTCAGCAAAGATGATAACACTGGTTGTAACACAACAATGATCCAATCTGTTAAAAATGTGGGAAAACCTCAGGTTCTGGCTTTAAGCAGGTGCTGATCTCCAATATATTGATTGCCTAATATGAGCATAAACCACAGAGGAAGGGAACCAGCAGCAGCCTTTCCCATTCTCAGCTTTCTTTCAGAGCAGCCAGACATTCTGTCCTCAGAAATGACCCCGTATGGAATCCATAAAATTTCAGCTCCTTGCATCTGTGTTCCCTGGCTCCTGTCATCTGCCATTGCCTTTTAATGCCCCGGATGCTGCTGAGCCGTGTCTGCTCCACTCAGCTGCACCCACAGCTGAAGGGAGGCAGCAGTGTTGTTCCCAGAACAGCAGATGCTGCAGTTCCCTGCCCATTGTGAAGTATTATTGCTTGCCTTTTCTCTTTTTTATGAACTGTCATCTGAAAATCTATGTTACTGTTGCCCGTGCTGTTATCAGGTCGTGGGCAGGTTGTGCCAGACTTGACAGGAAAACACAACCTCCAAATTGCAGTAACAATCACAATGTTGTAGGAATTTTTCTAGCAACAAGAAGTGAGGAACTTCGGAAGCTCTCAGTGTTTTTTGTGCAGTAAAATGTCCTTCACAATTTCCTCTGGGGCAGGTAAGAGTGTCAGCTCCATGGACAGAGACAAGAGCAATGCAACACCAGGCAGGAAGCTTGCAGCAGAGCTGGGAACAGAACCCAGGTTTCCGGGCTCCTTATTCTTACCAGGAATGCCTTCCCTTTCCCAAATGATAACCCAGGGGTGATAAAGAACACGAGAAGCAGTTTATTATCTATTTACTAAGGAGCAAACCTAATATCTGATGGTATGAGCCTCTTGTGTTGTAAATCAAGACTGAGTCAAGGGAGTTACTCTAGGTAAGTGCATAGAGAATCAGGCCTAAAATCCCCCCAGATACTTTCAAATGTAAAGCCAGATATTTTGTGGTACTAAAGTGAAAAAATTCTAGCTTGAAGCAATGTGTTCTTCTTTCAAAACAGGTAAAACAAGAACGAGAGAGAAGTACCGAGTGGTTTACACAGATCATCAGAGATTAGAATTAGAGAAGGAGTTTCATTACAACAGATACATTACAATCAGGAGGAAGTCTGAACTTGCTGCAAACCTAAGACTTTCCGAGAGACAGGTAGAGTATGGATCACCCACCCAGGCTTTCCTTTGAATTTATGACTGCTGCTGAGGAGATAACTGTATGGTAAAGGATACAGAAACGTTAATGCCTCGAGTAACCAAACACTGGGTTCCCTTTGCACTAGAACCCAAACTAGAGCTGTGCAATAACCCAGGAAATGCAAGCACCACCTTCTTCCCATTCTGAGAAACACGAGTTAAACCACATCACCAAAATCCTGCCTGGATTTCTCTCTGGGCTGTGGTAGCAGGGAGAATTTCATGCTGAGCTTTCTAAAGCAGAGGTCCTGGTTCTGCTGAAGTCAGTGGGAATTCCATAACCAAACGCAACAAGGTCAGTCTTAGCAGAGATGGAAGTGATGAGCTCGAGTACGTTCAGGACCCCTGAAGGGTTTTGTTTCCTTGGCTGCCTTGTACCTTTTGTTAAAGATTTCCTTCATACGTGCTGCTCCTTTCTCCTGCCCCATTTCCCCCCCTCCAAATTCCACTTCTGTTCCCAGAAGATAAATCGAAACACAATCCCATGATTAGGTCTGATTCACTATTGTTTTATGGGCTCTGCTGAGCAGGAATTGTCCAGAATCCACCCATTGTAGCACTGTCCATCCAGCCTGAACCTAGCACATGCTGAGCTTACAGAAATGGAGAAGCAAACACCCATTTTGCAAATATTCCTCAATCTGCTGCTGAATGCCAGGATTTAATCGTTGAAAATTAAGATTGTTTCAGCTAGGTATAAAAAATACACTTTGTGTCTTTTTGCTGGCTGTTAAAACATTCATAATTTGACTTAATTATGCTGAATTTGAATATTATGGCCCTGCTTCTGTGAACAACCAGCGATATTTACTTGCAACTTCCTAGCTCGGTGATAATTCCTGATGAATGTTTTTGTTAGTATTTGAAGAGGTGAAACAAAAATATGTGATCTATTTCTTTGTAAATATTGGGGAAACTTGGCAACAGCTTTTGCAGTATTTGTTCTCCTTCATCATCATCAATATATCAAGAACAAAACTAATTCCAGTTCACACAACCTACATCTCTGAAGTGTTTTTTAAAAATGGAAGATGAAGTAAGAAATACCTGATAGACTCCCACCACCACCCTTTTGTACAAATTTAAAAACTCCATCATATGAGCACAACTGAGCACACACTGCTCTATCCCAAGTTTCTCTGCTCACTACCTAAAACCTCAATTGATTTTCTGGAAAAACCTTTTTTCTGCCTCTGCCAAAATCCAAAATTCCCTGGAAGGAATATCTCTAAAGGACAAAGAAAAACTGTTTAAGCGAGGAAGGAAAGATGCAATATCTGATTAAGAAAAAAAAAGGCAAAGCGAAGCACTGTTAACAGTGCTTAGGAAGCATACAGAAATAAAGGAGATTATGAGGATGAGAAAGAAAAGAGAAAATCAGACTTCAGGGGGAGATTTGCATGGAAAAAAGAATTGAAAGGAAGGAGGACAACAGGTGAAAAGCAAGTCAGACAGATGCAACTGGCCCTGTCAGCTTTTAATCTGACATTACAGACCCATTCTTACTTGGACTTATTTGATAATTGGCACACAACCCTGCAGTGCCTACTAATTTCTCTCTGCAGATCTGCTTCCCTAGTTTAACAACAAACCAGAATAAAAACCTCAATTCATAGGCAGGTAAGAGCACTCAAGCCAGAGGGTAATTCTGAAATGTTCGTTTAGTTTTTAGACATCTTTTCATACATTTTGGCAAATGTATGAGAGAAATTATGAGATGGATTATCTCTGCACAGTCAGAACACAAGAGATCTGAGAGGGCTTGAGACTGGTTTAATGAAACATAATTTGGTACTGAGATGATGTTCCAGAACTAAGACAACAAAAGGAACTGCCAAACATCTCAGATGGCAGCCTGGGACTTAAGAGACCTGGATTAAATTTACATGGGCTTTGCATGTATTTGAATCCTTCAGCTGTAAAATGGAATAGTAATGCCTCAAGGAGAAGCACCCTGAGACTGTCACAGAGAGTCCTTAAGATGTTTTGTTGGGCTTCACCAGTGATTTCCTTGTAAAACACAGCCACGGGTGTTTATCACCTCTCACTGTTTTACCTCCTTTCCAACCATTATTCTCTCTCCTCTTCTGGTTTCTAGCAAAAAATAACTGAACAGACCGATATTTCTCAGCAAAATATTGATTTTTTTTTTCTCTTTGGGTTATAGAAAACAGTGACAGAAGTGTTTCCTTTGCTGTCTGAACAAGGAAACACAACAAACCTGAACAGATAGCTTGACGTATTACACTGACTAGACATGAGCCAGAGCCACTTCCAAGGATAAATAGCTGGAGTGCACAGCTTTAAATCCAAGCCAGGGGCTTCACATCCAAAGCCAGCCCAGTTACCACAGAACATTTCACATCTCAGCAAGTTCTGCAGTATTTTCAGCTGACCATTACTCACCTTCAGCTCACAGCCTCGCTTGTCCCACCCCAATCAAGATCCACCTTCAGCAGGTCCTTCATTCCTTCCCAAAGGTGGCTGTGTGCCCGTAACAGGGCAGGGACACTGGTGGCACTGGATTGTGTGGGAAGCAGCAGCAGATTCTGGTTCCATCTACAAATGAAGTAGAAAGCACTCAGCTATTCAGGCACTGCTAAGACAATATTTTGAACTAATGTTGTGTATTGCTGGTGAAATTCTGCTCAGAAGTGAATTTCCACTGGCTTCCACACTGGAACTCGCTAATTGATGTGCGCCATCCAACCAGGAAAGCTTTTGTGCCTCAGTTTATAGGCCAGTAGCAGATCTTGCCTTGCCCTGACTACAGCGTACAGTTTTCAGTGTAACAATACTCTTGCAGCATTTTGGCAAACAGTAGGACACACGAGCTTCTGTTCTGTTTGCTTTTGTTTCAAAAAATTAAATAAGTCAAAGCTCATTATATAAAGAAGTAACTGAACTATCAACAAAATTCACTTTTTATCAAGCTATTAATAAATATTTTATTACTGGATGGGAAAGATTACCTGTATGAAATACAAGCAAACAGCTCTGTTCTCTGAGTTTGTCATTGCCTTTTTCAGTGGTCATCATGCCCGTGATTTTCCCTATGATTCTGTGACTGAAATACACAAAGGACCACACTCAGCCCGGTAGCAACTGAAAACTATTTTCCTCTGCTCCTCTGCAGGTGAAAATCTGGTTCCAGAACCGCAGAGCCAAAGAGAGAAAACTGATGAAGAAGAAAATGACTCACTTGGAGGGCAGCAGCCTGGGCTCTCTGCAGAGTGACTGTGGCTCGGTGAGCCCGATGCCCGCTCCCGAGGCACAGGCTCACTCGGAAATGGCCAGCTCGCTGTTCCCGGCGCCGCCCGCCCCGGCTGCCCTGCCCGTGGGCGCCCTGCCGCACGCCGGGACCCTGCAGCGGGTGGTGGCCTCGCAGTGAGGCGGCACCGAGCCACGGACCGCTACCGGAGCACTGCAGCACCGGGGGGTCCCCAGCGCGACACAGCCTGGGGCACACAAGCTTCGAGGACAGTGAACCGAGAGCCACCCGGCAGGTGTGCGGCACAGCTCCCAAGGGGCCTGGAACTGCGGGAGTCCCTCGGGAAGGGGATGCCACAAGGCCGGGAGCCCTCCCGGAGCAGCTGGGCCAGGAGAGCCCGGGGGCAGCCACTCGTTCCACTGCGGACACAAGGAAAGCACAAAACTCGCCCCAGGCAGTCAGTCCCACCCCGTGCCCGAGTGTCTGTGCCTCGCCCCCAGGGAAAGGGAATATTCCTGCTCCTTCGATCTCCACACAGGTTCCATGTACTGGTCCCGCCTGTGGGCTTCACACACGCGTCCTGAGAAATGCAAACCCGGCTGGTGTGTTCTGACCCGCTCCACGGAAAGCCTGGGGCCGGGTGGTTGCACTCACTACACGTTAAGGGCAAAGGTCAGGGATGAGCTTTTTGGAATTTTGGGGGGTTTGACAGGTATGATTTCCGATGCTCCATACACTGGTATAAACAGGCACACTTCCGTCTTACTATAAATGCTTTCAAAGCATTCTGGAATTGCGAATCTTGGCCCAAGCTCATTTTTGGACGCAGAAAATTCATGTCAGATTCATTTTGGATCCTAAAATAAAGAGCAAAGCGGAGCAGAAATCCTTTTAAAAAGCATAAGTAAGTGTTTCAAAAAGTGACTGCATTTCATGAGACAGCAGAGCCCATGGATAAAAACACAAGAATTGCATTCAACCAATTTTAAATCTGGTCCAGTTTTATGAGTTATTGTGACACTAATAAAATTTGAGAAGCCAAATTAATAGAAGAAAAGGCAAACAAAATACTTCACTTAAAATAAAGCTCTCAGAATTTTTCATGTAGGTCTCAATTCCTGAAGGGCTGATCCCTCACATACTAAGCAGAATTTGGTAGGTAATCAGTACTTAAGAATAATCCAGGTACTTATTTCCCCAATATGATTCCCAATTGCATGTGCAAAACTTTTGTCTGCAAAGGGAAAATTTTTAGAGCGCATGAGTGGTTTGGGAAGTTATACCCTCATTGTCCAAAGCAGTTTACAAATTTAGGACGCCTATTCTCAATAATTTCCATCAAGGTATCCCCTGAAATCTCCCTGCCACTGTTGCAAAAAAGACTTAGGAGCATTAAGTCATTTAGGCACTACATTCTTGGGTTTGTTCTTTAATTATAACAAATAGTACTATTAGAGTATCAAAATGTTGTATTACTTTGTATATAAAGAGCATTAAAATAAATGCCTTTTTTCATAACCATTTTGCAATGTGTATCAGCTACTGCAGCAAGTGAACCTGCAGATTTTCATGATTAATCTGTTCTTGGATTGCAATATCAAATTTAAAAGAAGAGTGATGGTAAAGGAGTTGAGAGAAATTAGAGGAGCATGGGAAGAGCAGGATGGTTCAGGGAGCTGGCAGCTTTCACTGCTTGGTAATTGGATTAATAATTTTGTTTGCAAGAAGGACAGTGCTAAACAGAGGCAGAGTTCAATGGAATGGAGAAGGTGCATGGCAGGGTTCCCACTCACTCCTGTCACAGTGGTGCTCCATTTGCTGCCAGCAGCACAGGTAACAGAGGGGAGAGGAAGAAGCTGCAACTCAAAGTTCAGCAACAGAAAGTCTCCAACTGATTTCCACATGGTAGGAAAAGAGGAACATGACAAAGAGCACAAGGGAACAAAAGGGATTTCCCATCCTCATCCATGAGCATTGCAACCAAACTGCTCTCCCAAAAAAGAGCCATTGGATCTGCCCGAAAGGGGAGCCCTCTGGAAATACACAGCGCAGCCATTGTGCTGGCAGAGGGAAATGTTAGAGACTTAACTCACACATACACAGATATTTAACTTAACAGAGACTGGAAAAGCTTCAACAGGAAAAGCATCCTCACACTGGCCAATTAAATGGAATTGTGCTTGCAGACTAGAGAAAAACCAATAAAAAAATCCAGATTTAGACTTTCAAAAGGTAAGAATACAAAGGGAAACTTTGTCTTTTGCACTGATACACAATAAATTAAGACCTAGTTCTAGCTAAGTGATCAGAAGCCTGGCCCCAGGGTTCTGGAGAATCAAGTACACAGCTACCTATTTTAATCACATTTTCATGACACAGCTTCATTTTGCATTAACATTTCTAAAAGCAAAAAAGTACTTCAAGGAAGAACTTTAAGAAATGTGTCTGAACACAACATCTTTCTCTTTAAAATTATTTAAACATCATTCAAAGAGAGTGGGATCTGGCAGAACGACCTGGTTTATCTTGTTTACATGTAGAAGAGTTATTGAGGAAGATAAGTGACCACTTTGAAGATCTGCTCCATTTCTGCTCCAGTTTGCTGAAAGCATGCTTGCTATAGGTTGCTATGTGTTTCCAATCAGAAGTTGTTAAGTACACAAAATAAGGCTGATTTTATTTGCAGAAGCACATGTTCAAAGGTTAAAATTTATTGCTCCAAAAGCAGTATCTATAAACCAGGGCAATACCTTAGAGATTATTAACCTTCTAGTTATGCCAGTGACTGTTTTAAGTGGTTCGATTTTTTGGTAAGAATTCCCAGCAATCTCTCCAGTTAAGTATTTCCAATGGGCTCTAATCCTTTAAAGAGTTGCCCACCAAACCCCAAAGGAAGTGATTTTTCTCTAAGAAGCTTGTGCAGTGCTGTTAACTTGCTGTACTCTGTCCAAATAAAAATGAGAGAGAGGGAAAATTGCAGACAAATCAGCTGAAATTATTTGGTTGCAGTACTGTGGGTTATGAAATACTGGTGCCATCCTCAGGCTAATACTCACTTTCTTCCTGACTTTGGGTATATCAAATAACTCATCACTTTTATCACATCTGAAAACTCAGGACACCAAAGCAGAGTACTGTGAAGATTGATTGGTTGTTAGGCAAGTGCCTTGAAGAAGAAAAGCATACCTTAGGCTACATCACAGGAATATCTAAGACCTTAATCCTAATTGGGATTAAAAGAACTATCAAGAAATATCCAATTTTCAGAGGAATTCACTAAACTTTAAACTCTGTTTCCCAGCTAGAATTGTGATCTAGATAGTACAAAAAAATTAAGCAAACAGCACCTTCTATCAAATCTTCTTGCAACTAAGCAAAAGATACAATTCAAAATTATATTTCTAAAACAAAATCTTCAATTCTTGCTTAGGGGTTGTGCAATCATTAAGGGACATAGGAGAGAGCATTAAGTATGTGTCACCTTCTACCTAAGGAGGAGTTTCAAAAATATATTAATTGTGGATGTTACCATAAAAATTAAAAAGCAGATTTCTGCTTTAGCTCCCTTGTTTGGTTTGCTGGGGCAGTCCAGGGGCACTGAAATGACACATCCCTGAAAATGACTCACAGTCACATTTCAGATGGCACGGGATGTTAGATGGACACAATATAGTGCAAAACTCACCAGGTAAACAAATGGGCACAGGTTTTATGATGAAAATGTTTGCCAGCTGTTTTCATACCCAAAGAGCACAAATTCTTTCAATTCTCTAAAAAAAAAAACTGTCCGTAAATGTCTCACAATAAATGGAGAGGATTAATTAAGATACAGCTGGTTGCTCTTAGTCATCTGAGCCACGACAAACAGAGTCCCTCTAAAGCAGGAGAGACTTTACATGGACAACAACCCCCAAGTGAAGTGTGTGGGGCAGAAATGCCAGGCTGCCAGCCCCGGAAAGCTGTGGCTGCAGGCAAACGGGGAAGGCAGTCCATTCCTTTGTTAGCTCCTGTAAGAAGCCCCACACCGAGAATGCCTGCAGGATTCACAGGGAGCACCCAGCAGTCCCACCCGGCCACACCTGGGCAGGAGGGATCAGCTCAGCAACTGGGAGCCCTGCACTGCTCGGGAAGGAACCAAATCAATGGCAATCGAGGACTTGCTGTTCATTTTCATGGCTCTGCTAAAGAATTGATTTACCCTGGGGTTCACACACAGGCTCTGTAACTCCTGCTGAATTCAAGCTGCTTGTGGAGCAGTAAGGAATGCTCTCATTTCTGTCAGTATTGATTTTGAAGCAGAAGTTAAATCATTTCGATTTCAGTATAGTAAGACCCTCCTTTAGCTTTGGACCGTTCCTTCCTGGTAAATCTGATGTAGTTTATCCATGAAATACATTAATAAAACACATTTTAACATTTAGAAATTAAAGATAAGTCATTAGCAGCAATTAGAAAAACAGAAGTGGGGTAGACAGGAGGGTAAATACAATCAGCTCTCTACCAGCCACTTTTCATCATTTTTCAAAAGGATTTGTTAGCAACCAAAACTTCAGAGCATGAAATTAAACCCAACACCACTGAGGAAGGCTTCACAAACAGCTGGCATCTTTTTTTCTTCTGTTGCTCTCTTATGAAAAACAGATCCCCAGCAGGGATCAGAGACACAGGGCAGAACTGAAATTGTGCTATATCACTTCTTCCTTTTCCCCAGAAGATTCAGTTCAGCAAGTGAGAACAGCTCAGTCAGCACTGCTCATTCAGGTCTCTGAGCTGTGCCACATCTGCCATGTGCACACACTTGCATTTCAAGCCCTGAAAATGAGACCTAAGCAGGGTTCTGTATATTAAAAAAGCCCAATCAAAAAGGGCAAATAACATTTTCAGAAGCTTTGTGTTTGTTGAAGCTTCAGTAAAAGCAAAAGCCACCTCTTCAGCTGTGTTTTAAGATTTTAAACACATCTGCCTTCCTTTATCACTAGTTGGGTTTTTTCCCAACAGAGCTGCCTTCAGCTGACAGCAAACCATGTCCTGACTGACCTTTCCTCAAGATTCCTACAGCTGCCTAAGAATTTTAGGAGGAATGAATGTGCATGCAAACCCAGCTTGAATATAGGGTCAGTAACACCTCCAAAAAGCTGCATTAGAACAATCAGCAATACAGAGTTCCCTAACAAAGTCCTGAGTGTGACATTCCAAGCTTGCAGCTCTAAAAGTATGGGCCAGGAGCATTCCCAAGCCTGCAGTGTTACTGGAGTGGTCATCTGGAGGCAAGAAAACAAACATCTATTCCTATCACCTGAGCCACAAAGGGCCACATTCAGCTCACCTGCTTTTTGGTTCTCCAAAACAAGAGAGATTTCACATCATTTTTATGCTTCAAAGACAGACAGATGATTGTCTTCTTATCTCCATATAAAAGGAAGAGTAATTTTATGAGTAAGGGTTCCTAATAAAAACTATTGGAGTTGTAAACACCTTTAATGTAAGTTATCATTCTACAGGCAAGTTTTAAAGTAACCCAGTAGCCCTGAAATTGCAGTTTTAATAGCTGTCATTAAAACACTTAATTGCATGTTTGTGATTATGTTATTATTACTGGGGTTGAATTCCTCTCCAGAACAACTCATATACTATACATAGTGCACCATCTCCACTGCCTGTACAAACAAACCCTTTAGAGTTCCAATGGTGAGCACCACACTTGTTATTATTGATAGTTTTTCATCAACCACTTGTTAGAAACCCAGAAAATTTTCTTCCCCAAAGATCTCAAAGTACATTTAACACATATAAAACTTCACTTTAATAACCACTGAGACAACTCTCATGGCCACTGCTTTAGTAGATAAATTACACCTGGCATTTGAACAAGTGAAGGAAAAAAAACCTTGGAGTTCAGTTTTCCTGGCAATCCATCTCTCTGAATTCTGCCAAGGAGCACAGCACTGCTGCTGCTGGTGCCACACAGATCTGTCCTGTTCTGCCTTTATCACCCACTGCAGAAAATGGTGCAAACACAGGAGTGCACATGGCTGAGCTTTCTGGACGTCCAGCCCACTGGTTCAGAATTGTTTTCACTTCCCCACCACCCCAGAGAGGGCCCATGTTCCACCAGCACCTTATGGAGGCAGCACACCAAACCCCTACTCCAGCCACTGCCATTCCCCACACAGTCCAAGGCAATGGCAGTTCACTTTTTCCCTTCTTTTTGGTATTTCCTGGAGCCATGCTCACCAGAAACGTGCATGGAACTGCAGCCTAAGTTACTGCACTGGAGGTTCAGTGGTTCTGTGGCTCTGAAGCTGCTGACATGCTGGGCCTGAGCTGAGCATGGCCAAGAAATGATCCTTGGGAAGGCCAACTGGGATTAACAGTCAATTAGCTCTCAGAAAACAGAGAGCTACCCCAAAATTTTGGTAGCCTTAAATTACAAGACAACGTGCAAAGGTACGGCTCCTTTTTAATATCTCCACCCTGTTCTGTTACACAAAATAGGAGATATCAGACCCAGGGTGCAGATCATTTGAACATTGCCATTTTAGTTATCTTAGTCTCACTTTGGTGTTAAAAATCTGCAGTCCTCCTCAGTAATCTTATCCTGCTATGTAAATCTTTTTAAACAAAATGCCTTATTCAAAGCTTACTATTGTTAGCTGATACGAAATCTGTGTAGCAAATTGCCATCGGAGTATCTTGATCTAATTATGTTCTGGAAAGAATTGAAATAGAACTGAAGAAAATTCAGATAATGGAACAGGCAAAACAAGAAAGGGAAAGGAGGAGCATAAACAAAAGATAAAAGAACAGAGAATAAAGGATAACGCTCTGAGATACAAAAAATATGATTAAGTGATAATGAAATTGTGGGGGTATGTGCAGAGACATCCCATAAAGCAAGAGGAGCCCCAGGGATTAAAAATGTTCCCATCATCTACTGCAGAATATGAAATTACATCATTCACAGGGATGTGAAAATGGTGTGTCTGGGGGAAGTCAAACAACAGGGCTGAGCTGAGCTCTCTGAGCAGCCAGTGTTCATAGATACCCTGTCAGTGGATGCAGATGCAGTCAATGGAGCCAAAACCTTCCCCTGCTATGGATCTGCCTATGACCAGCAGCCCTGCACTACAGCAATACAGGGGAATTTAACTGGGGGATAATGCTCACAAACAGGATAAATTTGCCAACGATATGTGAAACACATCTTCTTTATTTTGGATGACATTCAGTACTAAAAAGTCTGTAGGCTCTCAAAAATTGTGTTACAATTCCGTGTCTTTCAAGATAAAGGGAATAAGAGTCTCTTTCAATTTATTTTTAATGTCTATTTTTATAAGGTTACACCAATTACAGATCTTATTTTTTCCATGCACTATCCCATGCAACTTGCCTCAACATTCTGAGGATCCAAATGCTTAATGTAGAATTCTGTAAATATAACAAAATTAATTACAAAGATTTTGCTACACTTCTCAGCACAAATTCTTTCGCCAAAAAGCCCAGTCCTAAAGAGAAGAGGAATATCTTTCCTGTCTGTAAATACACACTTAGAATCCTGTAGTGCTGGAATTAGAAGGGATGTGTGAATATGAGCAGTGTTAAAATACAAAGGATACTGAATGAAAACCCACACCTCTGTAAAGGGAAACAACTCATTGTAATTTGCACCTCTTTTGCAAGCATAGCCCTTACAAATAGCTCATTGCAAAGAAACCCATCCAAAATAAAAATACAGAGAATTCACTCCACAAATTGCAGCTACACAACCCAGAGAGGCAATTCTAAAGTCCTAGGGCGTGGTTTAGTTCTCCTGTTAATAACAAGCTGTTAGTAACAGGGTATAAAGCCACTTTCAGAATCAGTTTTCTCAGAGGGACAGGAACATTGACCCAGGGAGCATCCGTGTGTCACAGAGCAGCATCAGGGCGCTTCTGATCCACAAACTTAACAACCCAGATGTCTCTCCCTGCTGATTTCCCTGGCCCAAGCTGCCAAGGAAAGCAGACTATAGCCAGCAGCCTCAGAGGAAGGAACCAGCCTCCTTTCAGGCAGATAAAGGTTGGCTTGAAACAGAAGCCAATATTCCTGGGCCTAATCAAAGACTTTTTTCACCACTTTTTACAGTCATTTTCTTTGTACTTCTGGCACCATCTTTGTTAGGAAGATTTATTGTCTGCTTTTGAAAATTTATCAGTTTGCAACGGCCACCAGATGAAGGGATCTCTTAAATCACTCTGTATGGGGAGAGTGTGAACATGTGTCTTACAGTCAGAGCTTTAAACTCCCATTCTGGAAAACCTCTTACAAACATCAACAATGTGAGGAACATTTTTGAGATGGTTATACTCGAGACATGCTGTTTACAAGGTGCTCTGTATGTTGAAGTTATTGAATTACAATTATTCAAATTGACTGTATCCATCAAAGACAAAAAAGGAGATTTTTTAAAATTATATGAGAAATTAAGAGAGTAACAGATTTATTTGTTGATTGATAATACCTGACAAAATAAAGGTTTCAGACAAGAGAATGTTAAACATTGCTATTATAGTGTCTCATTGCAAACTAAGACATATAGTTATGTCCTGTAATTTCTTTTAAAAGGCCGATTTCCTTAACTATTTAAGTTACAAATCCAAGCAACTGTTGCATCATCTTACAGGACTGGGATCGCTGTTGAATATCAGGGCAGGATAATAGGATAGATAAAAGTTCTCTGAAAGAGAAAGCACCAGAACCAGCAGCAAGGTGGGGTTGGCCAGCCCTTCATTTGAATGTAAATGTAATTATGAGGCAGGCAGTTGGGCTGACGTCAGACAAGATCTTGGTAAACCATTACCACCAGCACCTGGTAACACAGTTGATAATAAAAGAGGATGAAGTAGAAGATTCCAAGCAGAGTGGCTTGGAATTATTGGAAAATTGGCGTTATTAGAGAAAACCAAACACAAATATTTTTGATCAGTAAAAGAAGACCCGGAGGAACAAGATGTTGTGACGCCGTGTTTACAGTCTGGGACAGCCATGTACGTGAGCTCGCTCTTGGAGAAGGAGCCCAGCATGTACCCAGGATCTGCCAGGGCCAGCAACAACCTGCCCGTGCAGAACTTCGTGTCTGCTCCAGCCTACTCCGACTACATGGGATACCACCCCGTGCCAGCCCTGGACAGCCACGGGCAGCCGGCCTGGGGCTCCCACTACGGCCCCCAGCGCGAGGACTGGAGCGCCTACGGCCCAGGCCCTTCCAGCGCCGTGCCCGCTGCCCACATCAATGGCTCGTCCCCTGGCCAGGGCTCCTACAGCTCTGCTGAGTACAGCTCCCTGCACCCCGCTGCTGCTGCGCCCTTACCTCCTGTAGATACAATTAATGCCCAGCAAATCTCTCCCAACAGCCAAAGGCACAGCTCTTATGAGTGGATGAGGAAAACGGTGCAAACCAACACTGCTGGTGAGTGCAAATTCAACTTCCAACCTCAGAAAGCATCTTCTGCTATCACTGAGCTTAGAAATAATTAACTTCATTTGAAGCACATAGGTTGGTGGGTCATTTATGACATTTATTTAACCTACTGCTGTTTAATGCAGTTTTAACTAAATTTGTGCTAGATTCACTTTCTCCCATAAAGGCTTTCTGTGGTTGCTGTAGTGGAATGGCTAATGTGGTCGGACATGGCTGGAGCTCAGCTCCAGGAATCCCTGTTGGAACATTCTGTAAAGCATTTTATGTGATAAACATGATAATCATGGAAGTGTTATGAAGCAATGCAGCAACATTTAACAGTTACAGACAGCATAGTTATTTTGTGCTGCAGGGGAGATATCAATATAGAATCAGCTTGATCTTTTTAAACCTTATAGACTTCTCTATAATTACAAAGAGAAGTACATGCTCTGATCTAACGGCAGTGATTATGCAATTTTCTGCAATTTTCCTGTGTCTCATATTTTTCTGCCCAGATTTATTAGGTGAGCACAAATATTCCTAGAGAAGCAATCTGACTCAAACAATCAGCATAAGACCATTTTGTTTGCAGATCACATAATTCATTGGTTAAGCTTCCTTTTCACTTAATTTCACATCAGTTTTACTTTGCTTACATGCCAGAATTTTTCAGCTTCCACAATTAAAAATCTCTTTTCTGCGAGTGCCACTCACTGATGTGCCTGTTCCACAAGCTGCCTGCCAGATGAACCTTTCCATGTATATTCCCAAGATGGAAACTGGGTGTAGCAAGGTTTGCTAAATCTGCTGTTCAGGTTAAAAGTAGTAAGTGTGTGTTAGGGAGCATCAAAGAAATGCTTGAAGGAAAGCAGAGCAATTACAATTGGAGCAATCTTAGAAGACACAGAAAATCTGCACTGCTGCTTCAGACAGAATCCTCCTTCAAATGGTTATTACGCAGGAGCAAAATTAGCCTGGTAATTGTTTCTTAATTATAAAGCAGGCACACATTGTTTTGCCTCTGTTACTAAATATAAAACACCTGGTGAACATTAGGATATCACAATGCTCTCCTGCCACTTGGAGCCTCTACAAAGGCCTTCAAAGCCAGGCAGATTCAGTCTGCTTTCCCCCCTTCTGTATACTCATGTAAATCCCAGTAACTTCATTAACATCATTGGAGACTGCCAGGTGTAGAAGTGATGCAAGACTTGAGTGTAGATCAAATTCAGCTGAGACTACTGAATGTCAGTGAGGCAGCCCCGGCTGTGTAATGTTGGCACTGAATTTTCAATGTGTGGCATTCTTGAAGAATAACATTCTTAAAAGTTTAACACACTTAAAAAGCTAAATCCTTGCTTTACACTTATTGAACAGTCTTGTAAGACCCTGAAAGGTTTCTCATGCACTTGTCCAAATTTATAAAACATATTTGCAATTCAGAGACACTGTTTTGGGCCTAAATTAACCTCTAGTCTGAAAAGTGCTTACACAGGATTTACACATATTTTGAAATACTTTATGAACCATTCGGGACAGGTGGAACAGAGCCCATCAATAGCTGCATGTCCTGAGGCTGTGCATTCCTAGAACCCAATCCTTTGAAGTGTTAAAAACAGCTGAGGACTTCACAGAAGTGAGCTCAAGGCATCAACCCACCTTAAAAAAAGAGATCGTGAGAGTAAAGCGCAAATGTGGTAATTGTGCAAAACAAGAAAAGTACCAAAGAGATTTGGCTTTTCATTGGTGTTTAAAAAAAATAATCCTGACACAGAAAAAAATGTAATAAATGGAAGAAAATTCAAACAAATTACAAGGCTAAAATTATGCATGTAACTGCTCTGTACCACCTTATCAATGTTTCCTCTAGAAGAAAACTGACTTGATGCCATTATAACCCCTCTTTGAAACACACTTGCTGTTTTTCCTTATTGCCATGTAATTATTTGGGTTATCAAAGTAGCTACTGGTTCCTCTTCTTCAATGTTCTCATTTCTTAATAAAGTTCATTGCCTTAAAATCCCAGAATTACAGCCCTAAACTCTACAAATACATTTCTATGCATAAACATGTGTACGTCCTTAACTCCACCAGTGTGTACACACATCAATGTACATGAGCAGAATGGAGTAACAGAAACCACAACACATCTACTTAGATGAGGGAGCCTCCTTTAATACTGTCCTACTAAAGAAAGTGGGAATTATTTTGAGTGAGGGGATGTCAGTGGGAATTGTTTCCTCTGTTTAGACTCTATTCAATATACTACATTCTGATTCAATATTCTTATTTAGCATTTGATACAAAAAAAAATTCAATTACAGCTAAAGTGAAATGAAAATTCACCTGATTAAGCCAATCTTCAGGATGAAAAAAGATCACAAAGACAGAAGTACCCTGTCCTTTCAACAGATAAAATGTGATTTGAAATGATACATCCTCTGACTAAAAGACCATAACTGTATATTCAGAGCCAACCCTTGTTTTACTTCAAACACACAAACATTGCAAATACACAAGGCAATAAGAAATTTTAAAAAAACCAAACATGGAAAGTGGGCTTGGTAAAGAGACCTTCCCAGTCAGGCCCTCCAAGTGAGAAAAAGAACATCTAAAGAATTCCTGACAGTCTGATCCTGGTTTTACTGAAAAGCTATGATAAAAATCTACCATTGACTTCAGTTATGCCGGAGCAGAACTTCCAATTATTTTCTAAACTCTGTGTAACCAACAAGGTAAGATGTGTATTTTCTGAGAGCAAGAGAACCTTCAAAGTGTAAAACTTATTGAAAAGGTATGTAAAGGGCCTAGAAAAAGGTTTTAAAACTTCACATGAAACTTCATCTGGGAGCGACCCTTCTCAGGAAGAGAAGGGACTTTAACAGGA
The DNA here is from genome assembly GCA_013399835.1 of Leptocoma aspasia. Taxonomy (NCBI): domain Eukaryota; kingdom Metazoa; phylum Chordata; class Aves; order Passeriformes; family Nectariniidae; genus Leptocoma; species Leptocoma aspasia. Next base: position 458,732 of record VXAX01005967.1, read on the forward strand.
CTAAACAAAAGATCAAGACAGTTTTCATATGTTACAAGCTCAGTCACAGGAATTTTTTTAAACTATAGCAAACGCATTTTATGTCTTTGTTTAAACAAGCAGTGATGTACAAGTAATTCAGATTATAGAACAGCAGAAACACAGCCAGAAAGCAAAACAGAATAGCAGGAAAAAAGGCCAGGCCCCTGCTTTAATGCTAATTTATTTTGCTTTGTAAATTAGTTGTGACATCTATTTTCCACTGGCCTACATTGTCTGAGGTTTTGAGGCCTATCTGTCATATTGAGGCAACAGACCCTTTTAACACTTCACTTTGCTTTGATATGCAGTCTTGTCTCTTCCTTCTCCCTCTTTTCTTCAGGAGTTATATTGCCGGAAAGGGTGATGATTTTCACAGCAAATAAAGAGGCCTTCTCCCAGCTTTATTGTCTTCAGAAGAAATACTCTGTGAATTTTATGACCAAGGGGAATGGGGAAAACTACTCCTTTTCTCCACCCCCTCAAATCATGGTTATATTTGCTGATTATAGTGAGGCCGGAATAACCTTGTTGAATTTTAACTTGTTTTCAAAGATTCCTTCTAAGCCCTCAGTTTACAAGAAACCTGAATATCTATACTATTGTTAGCATTAGAACTATCACTGAGGGCAAATATTTCGAAGCCAACGATTTGTGCCATGAAAAAAGTAAACTTAGTTGAATTATTTAGTCCTGCAAATTTAAGCAGGAAAATCTTCTATATTGGAAGTTGAAGTGGCATAGGATTTGGGAAAATATCCCTAATTATGTGTATTTCAGCTATGTCTACCTTCAGATAAAAATATCCCAGTCTGTCCTCGATGTCGGTCCAAAATTAAAGAGAACTGAGGAAAAAATATTCCTTCATCTATTTCTGTGCTTTTTTCCTCTGGTAAGATGAAAGCGTCTGACATTTGTTTAGGGCTTGTAAATTCCAAACCAATTGGCTTGTGTTTCTGAATGTGAAAGGGGTTCTTGATAAGATCTCCTTGTCGCTCCTTTGTGTGGCGTGTGCTTCATCTTAACACCTCAATGGATTTTAGGGAACCACTTTAAAGGAGTCTTTGTCCTACAGTTTGTCCCAGAAAACTCACATCAAAAAAAAACCTGGGAAGATCAGAAGAAAAAAGGAAAACTATTTAGTTGGCTGTTGAAAGTGCAAAGGAGAACAAATAAGTTGAAAACTGATCTCTCTGGATTATCATTACATGAAGAATTGCTTTAAAATTATATTAAATGAGAGATACATTTTAAACATTTAGTAATGCTTCTCTTAACAGTATTTATCCAATATATCTAAGAATATTTCTTTTATACTATTAGAGAGAGGATGATCCTGAAATCCTTTTACAAGCTTTTATTGCCTCACCTTACAAATTGTCAAGTACCTCCAACTCTAAAGGGAAGTCCAGCACAGAGTACCCTCAGGAATATCCTACGGGCACTCAGCACCTTGCAAGACTGGACCTTTTTGAAAAAGCACATTAAATTATTCTTGAACTTCTAAGTTTATCCTATGGCCACACAAGAAAGGAAAAATATTTCTAGTAAGACATATCTTTGTGCTAGAGAAACAATCTTTAGAAACTCAGATAAAGAATTAGTACAACTGTACAAATTGTGACTGAAGCTCAGTCTTGAAATCCTGGATATTTATGCTCTCATAGACACAGAAGTCACTTCACTGAGCACTGCAATGAAACCCCTTTGAGATTAATATAGCCAGCACCAATTATGTACTGCTATGAATTATTTAAGATGGTCCAGGGTGTTTATCACTTAAGAGCTTCACATTTAAATGCATGTTTACAGAGAGGGGAAATAAAGAGGGAAAGACACTTATGGTAACCAATACTCTGTTACTTCACCCTGCACCTCTATTCCTCCTCTGTACCACAGCAAACAATCCCATACAAGTATTCTGTAGTTTAATTAATGGCTGTGAAATGCCTGAGATGTTTGCAAGCTGCTATGGAAAATCCAGCTCAATATGTGAATAATCTTTCTTTTCTAACCAGGTAAAACAAGAACAAAAGAAAAGTACCGGGTTGTTTACACAGATCACCAGAGACTGGAATTAGAGAAGGAATTTCACTGCAACAGATACATTACAATCAGGAGGAAGTCAGAACTCGCAGCAAACCTGGGACTCTCCGAAAGACAGGTACAGAGAGCACCCCTCAGGTGTGCCCACAGTGCCCACGCACACAGAATCCACTACACAACCCCACAGTTACTAATAGGCTCATTTGACAGAACCCTCCAGTTATATGGAACTCAACATTAGGAATTAACTTATACTTTAAAAAGTAGTTTTTCTTACTTTCTAGCTTGCTAGCCAGCTGGAATTTAAACGCTTCAGCTTAACAGGATCTTAGCTGTGGTCCCAAGAGTTATAACATGCATAATTTTATTTCTTCTTGAAATCACACCAAATAACGGCCAGCAAAAAATCCAAAGCATTTGATATATTTCAGCTGGAAGACAGGCAAGTTAAAACTCAATCCAATGAGATATCTATGCGTTTTTTTGTTACAAATATATTGCCACAATTTCCACAGGCCACATTCTTCCTCTGTCAGATTTCAGCATATTCAGGGGGGTTTTACAGTCTTGGATTTTCAAGTCGGGATCTCTTTTTGCCACACATACGTGTAGCCAAGACTATCCATCCAGAGAATTTCAAGTGCATATTTGGATCATTGCTCCCTTGGAGAGCAGCTCTGCCTTCACTCATATCTAGTACATATTTAATCTCTGTCCTGGATAAAGCCAGGCTCCTGAGCAAGGCACGGCTACATTAGCCGTGTTCATACAGACACTAGAAGAATTCAGGATGAGAATTCCTTAAAATCCCTGTGTTGGAGAGCACTTCTCCCAAGTACAGCTCTGCAGTGTGGGAAAATAATAACTGCTGGATCCAAGCCTCCAGAATTGCAATGGTTCTGCTACAGCTGGAGGAGAAGGGCAGATTTGGTGGTACTGAATTAGTCATCTCATTTAAAAACCAGATTATTGCCCCGAGGTAAATAATAACTAGAGATCTTTCTTTTTAGAATTTTATAAACTTTTGTTCTTTCTAAATATACACATTCAGGTCTCTTAAAATGTTCCTCTTTCAGTGGCCTCCTCTGATTCTGCACTCAGTCTGTGGAAGAGCATGGAATAGAGAGGGACCAGTGGAGGCTGGAGTGTAGGAATGCAGAGACAATCAACGGTATTTTAGGACCAAGCACTGGAAGTTTATAAACATATTTTAGTGCAGTGATGTTCAGTCCCAGACCCAAATAGTACAGAGAGTGTACTGCACAGACTGTGTGTGCTCCCAGGCAGGAACAACAAAAGCCAAGTTTATCATGGATGGACTAAAGTTTGTCACACAGTAGGACAGAGCTGCACTGGAAAATTTTCAGAGAACTGCAGTTATGAGAGATTTGTAACCTCCACCTTAATGTTATGCAAGTTGGCTGATTTAGAACACAGACATGCCTGGAGTCACCAGTGATCCTGCAGAAAATCAGCACTTTCCTTTTAAAGAGCTGCTGCTCCTAATGCCACCCCATTTTTAACTGGTAAAGTTCCTTCAAGTATAATGTAGACAAAGCACATAATTTATCAGCATTTCCACAGGACAGACAAAGCTAAATGCTTCTCCATGCCAATACCAGAAGGTAGTAAAAATTAAATATAAAACACTGAGATTTTTAATACAAAGCAAAGGTACAACTTTTTTGTATTGTATTGTATTGAACACACCTTAAAGGCTGTAACAAATACTGTGAATTAAGAACACAGTTGCCAAGGCAGGAAAACACAAACAGAAGTTCCTGCTCATTCACACTTTCACATAAGGAAAGAAAATAGAGATACTTAAAGTAGATTTTAACCAGATAAGTCTTTCATCTGCACAATGAGCCTGGAAAATGGACCGTCTTTAAGTAATGCTGATATATCTATTTATACGTATAACAGTATATATGTATCTGTAAAATACATGTTTAAATATCTTTTCCAGTAATGAAAACAATCAAAACTTTTAAATACATAAGAATAGATGCACACATAAAAATCACTCACAACATAAATGAAGAAAAAGAACCCTCACTACTTGAATTTGAATTAATCTGTAACATAGATAATAAAGAAACCTTCACAATTAATCCATAATTGCATCTTCCTAAATTATGACAATGGCAAAGCTGAAATTATGAACTCTGTGGCCTCTGAGTCTCAATGAGTTCATTGATTTCTGTGTTCCTAAATATAGTGCAGTGTGTTCATTTTACACCTGACCCAAGAAAAAAGAAATCAAGAAAGAAAGAATCAATTTTCCATTGGTTATTATGCCAAAAATTAATACAGAATAATGCAAAAATTTTTCACTGCACAAACTCAGTATTTTGGTCTGTGGAAGGTTTCTTGGTTTGGTTTTAGCTTTGGGGCTTTTTTTCCTCATAGCTTCTTGTTTGTTTGCTTTGGGTTTTTTAAATGGTGTTTTTGAACTTACCTATATTTCCATTGCTATAATTACTGTAAAATGTTGAGCAGAACTTTGAGTTAATCAGGTATCATTTATAACGCCCCAGGTGAAAATCTGGTTCCAGAATCGCCGAGCAAAAGAGAGAAAAATGATCAAGAAGAAAATCTCACAGTTTGATGGCAGCGGGGGCTCAGCTCAGAGTGACTCTGGTTCACTCAGTCCAAATGAACTGTCAAATTCTCTGTTCCCACCACCACATGGAATAAATGGATTACAGCCTAATGACATTCATCAAGTCATAGTTTCAGAATGAACAGAGGGAAAAAAACAAAACAGGAAAAAAGAAATAGCAAGAATGGATTTCTCCACCACTGCCACCCCCCACCTTGGAAACTCAACTTTGCAAGGGACCATTTTCATTTATCTGCCTTCAGAGTGCTGATTTCTGAGCAGGAAATCTGAGCCTATAACCAAAATATTTTAATTATTGCAAAATCTCAGGGACTTCATGCTGCTAAGATTCATCTCTCGGTATTTTTGCTAGCAGGTAATTTCCTTCAGACACTGACACAAAATGACACAGCTGAAGAGTCAGTAGAGGTAGTTCTAGTCTGATCATACATACACATAAAACTAAGAGAACTGATTATAAAATAGACTCCTATTGCAGAAAATATAAGAATCTGGGTGTGTTTGGTTTGTTCCATTTATATAATTAGAGGAAACCGTAGATGTTAATAAATATTTACACTTAAATGGACTGCAAAGAAGGCTACTTTTTGAAAACAGCAAAACCATTTAAAACACTTTTAAATGCTCAGGGAACATAATAATGTTGCTATACCAACATATTGCATTTAATTAAATAACACAGATCATCTCTGCCCTATGGAATTGTATTCAAGCAATAGTTACAGATACAGAATATACTAAACCTGCCAAGATTTGTTCCACTGTAAGAAATGCAGGAATTTCTCATGTACATTAGGAAATGCCAGATAATTTGGAAGATAAGTATTACCTCAATCTTCTCGGGCTGCACATATTATCACTCAAAAATCCGAGCACAAATGGAATGGAAACAGACTTCTTACTACAAGCAAACTACCAAAAAGCAAATAAAGAATTTGCTTAATGTCTTTAAACATTGAAAGTGAAACAGGAGCAGTCTCAGGGCACTGATTTTATCCCTGACACTTGCTTGGGGCTGAAGGCAACAACTCTCCCAAAGCAGCTGAGAGGGTATTTTGAAGCTGTCACCTGCAGCTGAGCAATCACAAAAGCAATGTTCACTTCATGGGCACTCCTGAAAGAGCACAAATTAAGGACATGACCACAGTGGGGTCTGCTTTAATTACTGCTCCATGTTGGCAGGTGAGAAGGTAGCAACGGTATTTGAAAGACAAGTGATGAGTCTGGCAAAAGGAGAATGAAAACCCAAAGCACTAAAAAAGTCCCCAAGCCCTCCAGTAGTATTATTCTTTGGAATTTTTTAAGATTATCTTTTTGCTAGTATACAAGTGAACAGCTCTATTAGGAAAATTTAATATTCCTGAAAATTTTAAGGGGAGCAAAGGTAATAAAAAGGGAAAAAAGCAGAACACAAACAGAAAACAGCATTATGAAAATCGTGCATCACTTATTTGAGCAACATCAAACTCTTGCTCTCAGAAACAGCAGAATAAATTCTGCTTTTCTTCGTGTCAATGAGCATTGATAATGCACTGAACACCATGGACAGAACTTGTCGTAGCTCTCATCATCTGGATTCAAAACACTAGATAACAGATCTGAGAATATGCCTCACAATTCCATTTATTTTAAAGTAACTGTTAGAGTAACTCCATGAAAGCAATTCTGTTGGAAGTTACATGAATAATACTCATCAGAACTAAATTCTGAATTTTATCTTTGTAGACATAAATGTCTCAAGCTAAACTAGGAAGAAATCCTGTAACATAGATTAAGACCTTACTCACTGTAAACATTTTGTGGGTGGTTCCCCAATATATGTTCTAGTCATCTCCTATCATATGGTTCAAAGAAATGGGTGTATTCTAATGCAAACAAACTGTAAACAGAAAATCTTGTGTATATAAATAGTTATAAAACTCAGCCTGATGAGAAATTGAGACTACATCTGCATGGTTTTAACTCAGGATTTCCTAAATCTGCTTGCTGATGTTCCAGTGGGATCACATGGACAGTATAGGAGCACAAGCACATTGTGGAACACGCACACACAGAGCTGATTCCGCCCAGATTCACAGAAATGCACATGTGACACACACATTCCTTTTTTCTCTGCTCTTCAGCCAAATAAATCTGGATTTTTTCCTTGGAAGAGGAAGTTTCCCCAGTTCCACCAGCCCCTCTGCCTGGGTTGTCCTTCTATACACGAAGGATGTAGAAGATAAAATAATGTCTCAGGAAACTCAGACTTTAGATATACAAGAAAAAAGGGAAGTGAACCTTTACCTCACATCAGCAGAAGGGCCATCTCTATGGAAACCAGGAGAGGGCTTTTGTGAGGCTTAGCAGTGGCACAGAAATGGAGAGAAAACTTCTGGTTTCCAGATATTTTTTTTTCTCTGATCAGTTTTCATATCAACAAGGAGGAATGACAAGTACAGCTACAACACACCATTCATTATATTTGTGTATTAGAAATGCATTGCTTCCGATTTCCCTCCTCATTTATGATAAAATTGAAATGAAACACAGTTTTTTACCAGGTTCACATTCAACACATTCAAATCACCATCTTGCAGATTCTAACCAAGCTCCAGGCAGTCAGGAAACACCACCCTGCCCTGACAAACTACTCAGAGGAGCCACTGAAGCCACTGACTGCACTCAGAACAACCACAGTTGATAAAGGAATCACTCCAAATGAGCCCATTTTAGATGTTTTTAGAGTAGGAATGGGATACAAAGCACCTCCTCTGGCATGTTTAATATCAGTCTTGTCAATAAAAACTGTTTCTCTTGTTCATTATCTTAATCCCGAATTTTATCCATCAGATGTGTTTTAAATGTATCCCAAGCATATGTTAATAAATATTTAGGGGAGAATCTCTTTCATCTACTAGAAAATGATCTCTAAGCCCACAGGGTGGATCAGATTATCTTCTCTGACTACAGTTAAGTCAAGTAAGAAGTTATTCCCCTTATCTGCTGCTGTGCATAACTACCCCCAATATGGACCATAACGTCCCTTTCAACCTAAGTGCAGTGGCACAGCTGTTTCTCAAAATAATCTAAGGAAAAAAAAAATTGCTCTTTCAGACTAATCAGGACATTTTTTAGTAAATTCCATCAGAGTGATTAACTGCAGTCAGAGTATCAGCTCAGGAGGCTGAGAAGCCAGAGAGAGGGGAACATGGCAAGTAGCTCAAAGAAAATCCTTACCCTGCCTCTCGCAGGCCTTAGACACTTTATCAGACTGCAGCTCTGCCATGAGCCAGAAAACGTCATCCCAAACCAAAAGATGAATTGAGCCCTTCATGCTGGCACATTTCAAAGGCCCACTAAGGACTCCAGGCCAGCCTGGCAGGAGCCCAGCCCTGGTCATGTTCTGCCAGCATGGGAACACAGGATCAGGATGTGCACTTGGATGGAGGCACCACACTTGAAGCCTTTGCATTCCACCATTTTCTGGGCAGCTGTGTTTGACTCTTCAGCATTGCTTCTGTGAAGGAGAAACTTCAGCAGATGTGATCAGCCCCTGTATTTAAAGTTGTATTTACATGGATGAAACATTAAAGGCTGTAAATAATGTTTTTCAATATTTATCTTTCTTCCTTCGAAGATTGCTCCAGGGACCTTAGTTATACTCTCCCTTAGCAGTGTTAAGCAATTAAAATAATAATAAATCAAATGCCATCTTTGGACCCAGTGGGTCTCTTCCCCAAGCTCTCCAAGTTTCCTGTTTTTCAGTGTATGTAAATAGAAAACCACCACACTGTTTGAATTCAGCTGATTGCCTGGTGGTTCCAGTTTGCAAGGTAGTGAGCCCCTTTAACACCGTGCTGACATCAAAAGAAAACTCTGCATCATACAACTGTCTAATTCCAGCAGCCAAAAAATCCCTTCTGACATTTATCTGAATCATCTCAATTCTTCTGAGAATCCTGAGAGGTGCCAAAGCTCCTCAGTCCCACTGTCCAGAAATACTTCATCAAGAAGGGCCTCTGGCAGAAACCGCTCCTGCTGACATTCATTGTAGCACCACAGTGAATTTGCTTTATTAATTAACATCTAAATATTGATCAGTGGGAGAAAAGAAAGAAAAATTCAGATGTACCCTTAGTTACAGATAGCTTAGACTAGAAATGAGAAAGTACCTAATTATAAGATGTTTACAAAGATAGCAGAATTTAACCCCCTAATTGGCTGTTTGTAGTAGTCATCCTGGTCAAAAAAACCCCTGGATCAGAAACTTGACAACCTCTTGAAACTTAGATTATTTTTGAAAATTGATCTACATCAGGCATTTTCAGTATAGGCAGCTGCAGCCCCCTGCACAAAGCCAAAACCCTTCCAGACATTACAAAATAACTGTATCACAAAATCAGTTTCATTGAACCTCACACGCAACTCTTGACTTGCCTTTCTTCAACAAATGAACATATCCACATTTGCCTAATGAGTTCCACATTTCTACTTCTGAACAAAATAATGGGAACTTGTAGTGAGATGCAAATCACCTTGGGAAAACAGTTTGCATTAGTCGATCAAGAAGCATGAGGGTTTGTCCACCAGACTTATAATACATTCTCCAAACTCCAAGAGTATATTCCCATTATCCAACAGCCTGTTCCTGTGGGAAATGAGGGAATTCTGAGAGCCAGCCTGACATCACTTGCTGTATGTTCTTCCTCCTGAACAATGCCTGTGTGGTGGTGATTTGTGTGGAACAAACGGGGGAAAAGGACATTGGGAGAAGCCTCAGAATCTCCCAGGCCCTCGTGAACATTCCCTTTCCATGTTCTCCGAACAATGCCTTTATTTAATACTGTGCTTTGGTTTAACTCCTGGCTTTTCTGCTCTTTGTGTTGCATGCTCTGTATAAGAACACTTCCAAGAAAGGAAGTGATTTGTGTGGACAAACATTGCCAGAGACCATCATCCATCCACAAATCTTTCTGTTTTTATGGCATAATGGTTTCATCAAATAAACAGCATCCTAAAGAAGTACTGAAAATGAAGCTTCTCTTTCTTCCTTTGAAGCCACAAAGTTTGATAAGTCATGCTAAAAAAATTCCCTGTACTATTGACTTCTCAAACCCAATATTAAACAGACATTCTTTAAATACAGAGATGGGACACAAAAGGTGTTTTTTCTAAAATAGTCTATCTTTACCCAGATGGTCATTGTTCCTATAGGAGAGAACACAGACACATAAAAATAAAAGTACTGAAACTTCAGCTGATCTTTGACTTCAATCTATTATTTAAAAGCATAAGTTGTTAAATATGAAGCTGCTATAGCAAAGTACCTTTTCCAATTAAAACCACTTCTTTTCTTGGTGTATTAACACCTCAGACCCTCACGCAGTAAATTATGCTTCATTTTACACTCAATTCAGCAAATTACTGTACCACCTGCTTTGGAGCTCATGCCTTAATGCCACATCACATGTGTCCTTCTGGCACAACGTCCATTTAAATGTCTGTAACATTGGCTTGTTTACTAAATCAAAACCCAGGCTGCATTAAATGGAGCTTTTTTAATTAAACATGAGACTGTGCCAAATGTGTTCCTGTTTGCCACATCTTGCCTCAACACCTGAGTGTCACCGTTGTCATCTTGAATGTGACAGCTGTACATCCTTGCAGACAGCTCCATGGTATTTCACTTTCCAGCACATATTCTGCTTGTCTCCTGCTCTTTCATCCTTGTGAAACTTCCAAGATGTTTTTATTGGAAAAACACTGAAGACATGCGAGCCCTGGCAGTGTGCCAGGCCAGGCTGGATGGGGCTTGGAGCACCCTGGGAGAGTGGAAGCGTCCCTGCCCATGGCTTTAAGTCCCCTTTCAATCCAGACCATCCTATGGTTATATGGCCTTTCCCATGGACAGCTCACCAAAGCAGCCATCAACCAAGACAATCTCAACTGACTATTAAAGCCCATAATGTAAATGCACAGCATCAGAACTACCATTTCTGTCAGTGCTCTCAGTTACAACACTCACCTTTTTGGTTTTCACACCAGTTAAAGCAAACATCCAGAACTCAACTGAGAGTAAGATAAAGACCAGTACCTTATTAATACCCCCATATATAACTTTATTTCAGTTATTTCAACACTTTCTTCCCATTGCTTATGAATCTATATAAAGATGAACATCAGTAGAAAAAAGATCCTTAAATATAGAATAACTTTCTCTTTTTTTGTCACGTTTCTAAACAGGACGTATTTTCAATATCTGGTCAATTACTTACCTTCTCTGCAATTTACTGCAACGTTCAACACTAAGTAAGAAAAAAGTATTTTGACAAAAACAGGAGAACAGAATTTCATTTTATAACAATTTGCCTCTTAATTTTTTTCTCTAGGTTACAGTGTGATTTACCAGCAGCTCCACATAAGATGGATAATGTGCTGAAGTTAGAGCATGCAGCACTGATAAATCTGTAGCTCATAAAATGTTACTCTCAGAGGCAACAAAAATTTTCACTGTCAAGTCATCTGCATTTTGCTGCAGTCTAGAAACGCCTGAAAAACAATAAAGATGATTTATGAGGAAAGTATTTTCCTGGAAACAACAGACAGGGATGGAGAACCATTTTTACCTCATGCAGGAGGAGGTGAGCTCATTCCTTAGAGTACCTGCAGGTCAGGAATTCTGATTTGTACACATACCAGAGCCAACACTTTACAGGAGCTATACTAACACTAAGAAGGACCAACACTCCCTCAAAATTTCGTTTCTCATTCTTCTATTGCAATTACAAACACCAAGAGTTTTTGATTATTTTCCATTTGCAGTAGGTGAGTAATTAAGTGCTCATTACCTCAGTAATAGCTTACATCGGTGTGCTGATGGGGGCATCCCCCTGAATTATTCTGAGAGAATTTTTTTCCCCAGTTTTGCTATTCCTATGTGGATTTTCTTCCCTCTCACCACCCCATTACGCTGCACATAACTAACTTTCCAAACCCACCAACAAACCCCAAAACTCCAGGAAAACTCCACAACCCCCGCCCTCCCTTATCTTCACCTCAGCGGCCCCGGGGAGCGACGCAGCGGGCAAGAACAGCAGGGGAAGGACGGAAAGCGCTACCCGGCTGTTTCTATTAAAACCGTCACAGAAACACACCTGGAAAAGAGGTTTTAAAAAAATGAGGATCAGCACCTGCCCCCACCCTCCCTCAGGAGCCGGCTCCTGACCCTCGCGCACCTGAGGGAGGCGCGAGGGGGAGTTACAAATGCGCTAACAATAGTACAGAAATTCAGGTCCCTTGTACGCCGGTGGTACGTACACGAAAGTTTAGGGGTGATTTCTCTTTTTTTTTTTTTAAACGTTAATTAAAGTCCAGTGAGGTTTTTTTCCCGGCTTCCCCGTAACCAGCGAATTAAAACCCCCTCGGGAACGGCTCGCGACCCTCGCGCACCTGAGGGGGGGCGGCGGGAAGGGAGGTCGGGGGGAGTTACAAACGCTAACCATAGCAGATACTCTGCTGCCTCGTACGCGGCAAGCTTAGAGCGAGTCTCTGAAAACACGAGTTCAGCAAGGCTGTTCCGGCTTCGCTATAACCACCGCCGCTAACTTCTCTCAGCAGCTCCCCGTGCCGGCTCGTTACCCGCCGCCCGGGAGCGGGCGCGCGCGCAGCCGAGCGGCCGCCCCCGGCCACCACCACCGGCCGCAAGGCGCTCCCCTCTGCCTCCGCTGGGCACCGCCTGCGGNGAGGGCAGCGGCAGCACCGTGCCCCGGCCCTGTCGGCCCCAGCCTCCCGCGGCCCCTCTGTCCTGCTCTGTGAGGGGACTGTGCTGTGACCGTGGGTATTTTCCGGTAGCTCGAGGAAACCCCCAGCCGTGAATGAACAGCCGGAGTTGGCTGTTGGGCGCAGAGGCTGCAGCGCAGCCCCGGCAGCCCTCCCTGGTTGCTCCTCTTTAGCCAAACAATTTGTTAGATAAAAAGCAAAGTCCGCGCGATGCGAGGACGAACAGCCTGTTCGAAGCACCTCGCTGTGAGCCCTGTGTGCCACAGCTGAGCCAGGGAGCCCCCACACTGCACTGCAGAGGAGGCTCCTGCCTGTGCTGTACTTTATCTGCCCCAAACTTAATGAGAGTTTGGTTTAGATTGAGTGTGTTTATCACTGGAACACAGCGTGAGCCAGAATGTTTGCTGCTCATTTAAACGGTTGAACAGAAGACGAGCAAGCTGTGTTTCCTTATATGTAATGTTTACTCGTAGGGATTTTCTTAGTATTCCTGCTCCAGCAAGCTGAAGAATTAATAGAAGCAAGAGCATCCCTAACAAGTTGTTGGTTGTCACGTTAATTTTCGTGGCAGGGAGGGAGGGACTGAAATCTGTGTATTGCAGAGACCCACCAAGCTTGTGTTGCTTTGGCTCTGTCTTTGGCTCTGTATAAAATTCACATTCCTCTCTGTAAATAGGTGCAGTGTGATCTAACTCCCTGCAGCAAAAGCACTGGGTGGGAAAGGCTTTCCCATTTAACGGGAAGTGGTGTTGGATCTGATACTGTGTCCTCATGGAAGCTTGGATCAGGGTTACATTGAGCTGGTGCCAGTGGGGAGTTGCTCTGCTGCACCGCAGTGCATTTGCTCGTGCAGATGGAATTTCTTTGTGTCCTCACCCCAAATAGCTGCTGGCCTGACTAAAGGAAAGGTGGAACACAAGCAAGATGCTCAGAATAGCAAGTACCCATCTTAGGAGTTACCTGATTTGAAGTGCTGAACTGGAAAGAACCATTACATACTCATCTGCTTTGCTTTCTGTGATGCTTTTTGTGTGTTAGTGATGTTACTTACAGTTCCTTCTTGGCTCCAGCATCTTTTTGGGATGGGCAGGAGCATCTCCAAGAACCAGTGATGTCTACATCAAAAAAAGCACTCTTGTCAGTGAAGTGGAAATCCTTAGCTAGCTATGTGCCCTTGTAACCACCTGAGCTGAATCCCCATCCAACTTATTTTCCCTTTCTCCCACCCCTCTCAGCTTTCTTCCTGTAACAGGACCTACCTGCACGGTAGGAGGCAGCTTTTATCAGCTCATGCTGTATTTTTAAATCTCTTTATACTGATAAAAACAGTTACTGGATGTTACCAATAAAATGCAAGTAAGCCCTGGACACTGGAGTGCATAATCCTAACCTCCTATTAAATGGGAACTGGTTTTCTTCCCAAAAAGTTTGTGTGTTGGAACTCTGTCACTTTTTGATCACACAGGTGCTGCGGCTTTTGAAATCAGTTGGCTGCAGAAGCAGCCTGCTCCAGTTACTGAAGGGAGAGACGTCATCCAGGAAAACCTGGGTTTGTTTTCTGAACCTGTCTGGAGTACTGCTAATGAAAATGTCTGGCCTGACAAGTCAGACATTATTCAGAAAAGAAAACTAGTTATCTTTGTAAAGCCATCGTTTTCCTTTGGTTTTTGTTTCAGATGTCTCCTGCTCCTCAACGGACACTGGCCTTCTTGAATACTTTTGGTGTATAGAGAAGGGATAATTCTCAAATCCCAGGGTCATCTGCTTTAGCTTTTCATGTCCAGTTCTCTTATGAAACTCCCAAGTTGGTAGATTCAAACACTCAGTTTCTTGCAAGAGACTTTTTATTCTTATGACCTTGTCAGTGAGCTGCTCAGTCTAACAGAGTAACTATTCTGCGGTACTAAATATAAATTCCAAGAGTTTTCTGAAGGTATTTAGCAGGATATTGCTTTCCCCCACTTTACTTTTGCTAGCCCTTCTACCCCTTTGCGTGGTAAGAGTGACCATGTAAAGTGTATTTGTTTTATTTTAGTCAGAGAGGATGTGTGTAAAAATGGTTGGCAAAATCTATGTTCATCTTATCCAGGATTCTTTGAAAAAATTCTGTCATATTTATTGGCTTTGAAAGCTTTTGAATTTTAGCACAGGTAAATTACTAGGTCCTAGTAAATGCCTTTTCTTCCGCAATTCCATTTTGATGAGTTATAAACACCTTGTTTGCTCTCTCTCCCATAGTCAGTGTGACTGCTTGGTGTATCCAAGTGTCTCCACACAGACATTTGTAGTGAAGACTGAGTCATGCCTAGCAAAGCAAAGGCAATAACCTCCAAAAACAGAGCAGTAAGCAAACTGTAACCTGGTTATAGGTTTGTATTTATCTGCTATAATTTTTCCATATCATTAAGTTCATGTGGATGGATGGCAATGAGGTAATGAAATAGCCATTAAACATATTTTTGCCATTAGTATCCAGCTTCCTGCTGAAGTCTACAGACCTCCTAGTCTTGGCTAGAAGTTAACTTTTGGTATTCTAGCCTGTTTTCTGTTGGGGTGCCCCAGGGACCCACAATGCAGGTGCTGATGTAAAGTTTATTTTCATCAGCTGGGGAAGAGAGGGAAGAGCCAGTTGAGATAACATTTGATTATTATCTGGTATTGTTCCACACATTTAAAATAGCAAATGACCTCAGCCTTCCACTCGTTACCAAAAACTTCATTTTCCAAGACATCATCCATGGGTAAGGATTCTTGGGTAGTTCTGTTGGCTTCACAGGAAAATGTTCTGAACTGGAGAATGTTAAATGTTCAAGGAGATTTCAGCTCAGGGCTCTTGAGGAATGTCATCTTTACCCTCTAATGTTGACCAAAGCTCAGCTGATAGCTCATAAAGAGCAGTGTGAGATCTGAGCTCCACTCTTGCAGAGAGGTTAACCATAACCTGGGTTAGGTGTGGGGAAAGGAGCTGTGCTCAGAGGGGGTTGGAGGGCTTCACTGAACAGGTTTAACTGGTGCAGTCTAGTAAGGCTGATTACTATCTATAAATGCAGGAGTGGGAGAACTGAGAATGAGGTGAGGTTTCAGTCAAGTAAAATAAAAAGGCAAAGCACCTGGAAATATTTCTCTTCTAGATGTAAGAAAGTGTTTCCAAAACCTTCCTGTTTCAGTTCTGGGGACAATACCTGAGCTCCTGCTTTGTAAACTGATAAGTGTTATCTTGTGGTACCTGTTGCACGTGAGGTTTGCAACTGGTGGTTCAAGATGTTCATTTCAGCCTTTAACTGAGGGATTTGTGCATTTCTCTTATTACAGCTCCCTAGGACAAGCTGTGTTCTCACCACTCTGCAGATGGGGGAAAATGAGGTGATGGGATTTGCCTGATGCCATCCATGAAAACAGGGAAAGAGGGCCAGAACTGGCAAGTGGGGTCATCCTAGTTCTGTTGCAGCCTCTAGGAAACAGTGCCTGGCTTTTAGAGGTACTTGTCATGCAGTGAGAAAAGTGCAGCCACAGGACGTGGGTGACTGATCTGAATTTCTAAATGTTACACTTTGGGCAGCTTGCACTGAGGAGTCACAGAAATGGCCCAGAAATAAATCACCACCAGCTGCTGTTTTAAATGACTTCCCGGACAGCTACTGGAATCAATGTTATAGTGATTTTTAGATATACTGAATTTTAGAAGATTTCATGGGCCTGCTCGTGCTAGATCACTAATCTATTGCATGAAGTCTAATTAAGTTAATTACCGCTTGATCAATACATTAGATTTTAACTTCTTTACATGAAAGATTCTAATAACGCTTCAGTACTTCTACAAAGTTGCCTGTAAAGCTGTACAACTATATAACATACTGCTTCAGTCTTTTTATTTTATTTGGTTGTTGAGTCACCCTTCTGCTCCATCTAACAGGAGTTTAATGCTTCTAAACCCTGTGGTAAATAATCACAGAATAGTCTGTAAAAATTCTAGAGATATTTTAGTAAAACTGTGCTAAAGGCCATCAGTGATTCTGACTTAACACAGTATTAAAGTATAGTTAAAACATAAAGTTATATTCTTTAGCCACTCACAGGTGTCAGTGTGAGAGATGCCTTTCTGTAACTCAGGTTTCCTGGACGTGCTGCAGCTGAAGGGAGTGTTCTGGCAACTAATACAAATTTGGGGGTTTTAATATGTTTCATGACATCAGCTTTGAAATTTAACCCAAAACATGTTGTGGTCTTGCATTCCTAATCAGATTTATTAATCAGAAAGCACTAATTTATCTTGTTCTTTATGGAAATTGGGGCGCAGTGGGAATTTTCATGCGTATATTTGATCAGTGAGATAAAAGACACTACCTGTGCCGTAGGAAGTGTTTGAACTCTTAATTGCTGAAGGTCAGAGGAGGCTTCTGAGGAGCAGCTGGTGCATGTTGGTACAATCCTTTTTTCCATTTCTTTTGGTGTTTCCTAAGCTTCTGCTCCTGGCCACTGTAAGAATCTGTGTTGTGGATAAGATGGACCTTTGGCATGATTTAGTGGAATTGGTCTGTTATATGGGTACAGTAAATAATTCTTGAATTTTCCAGTAGTTCTTTCATGGTGTTGTCTGATTGTTGTCTGATTGCTCCTACTTTGTGGTCATTCCGGGTTGTTCCATTGCTGATGCACAGAAAAGTCTGTGTTCCTCAAAGCAAGCTTGTGAATGTGCTTTATAATTTTAGTCTTTTTTTTTTTTTTTTTAAGACTGAAAAGACTACTTCATTGCTCTCCAAGCTTCCTTAAAACTAAATATATAACATTACAAAACCTGGAAGATTTCAGCTTAAAAGGAAAAGGTACAAAATGTGGAGGCTGACTTGCCAGATTACAAAGAGAATGTGAATGTGCTATATTAGTAACCTTTGTGCTTGCCTAAAATCTTACTGTTTTTACTGTTTGGGGTTTTTTTGTAATGTTTTACACAACCACTGCTCTGTACAAAAGGCTTTAGCTTAAATTATTCATTGGAGGACTGGATTGAACTTCACCAGTGTTGTTGCCAAACATTTCAGTTACTGGATTTCTAGAGACAGCACAGGTTCTTCTGTTCTGCCTTTTAAGGTTGATCTGGCTTTTTTTTTACTTCTGACCAATTTCCATTGTCAGTTTTGGGTATCTGGGGTATTACACAGTGCACAGGAGTGTGTATGTGTGATACAATGATGGGCACTGGTGTCCAGGGGAAGGTGTTGGAACCTTTAAGGTCCCTTCCAACCCAAACCATCCCACAATTCTGTGATATTTCAGCAATACTGGTATTGGTACAATACTCCAGTCTGGAGTATGGCAGGTGTCACTTGGACTCAAAGCAAAGTTTGTTTCTTCAGTAACTCCTACAGTACCAAATGTGTTTGTGCTCTTCTTTTTGGCAGTGATTCTTTCAGGTATTTTGATTTTTTTTGAACACATACATTTAAGAGATAGTTTAGTAGAGTTGATTTGATGTACAATATATTTAACTTCCATTAAACATACAGATTGTAGCCGAGGGCCAGCTGCTGCTGTGTTTTGTTAAATTACTGGATTTTAAAGGTTCAGGAGTTTTGGAATAAGTGGTAACAGAATTACAAGCCAAATCCAGCTCCCTGGAGCTTTCACGGGTTATAGTGAAAGCCTTTTGCTCAAACCCCAAAACACTTCAGTGAAGAGTAGTCACAGTGGTACCCAAAACTTAATTTTCTTGAAGTTCATAGTTGTTGTAAAATTGTCCTTTGTGTAGGCTCTTACGAGGTACCTTAACTCAGCCCAAATGAAGTTTTTAAAACCACATGGTTATAAATTTCTAAGATTATGATGAATGGGTTCCTTAGAACAAACCTCATCTGTTGCACGTGGAGCAATTGCATGTGTAAGAAAGTAAAAAGATTGTTGAACCTGGGATTTCATAGCTGGAGGGTTTTTTCTTACAGAAATCAAAGATTGAAACTCGCTGCCATCCAATTGGAAAAGAATTTTTGCACTTCTGGAGGTACTGAAGTATGGCACCAAGCTGTGTTTCTGTCTGGAAATGACTGAATGGTACATGAGATCTTGTATTAACTTAGATCAAAAGCTCATGAAATAATGCAAATGTAAAGGCAAAAGAACTTAATAGTGGTTTCTTTTTAAAGTAAAAACTCTTATTACATTTTTTTTATTAAGGGAAACAAAATAAGTTAGGTGGAATATATTTTGTTTGTCTCTTTTGTTTTCAAGGTTTGGCTTGAGCAACAAGTTTGATACAGAATTTCCTTCTGTTCTGACAGGGAAGGTAAGTGTGAGATTAAACTGTTTTTTCTAATGGGAAGAGCCAGTTCATCCAGTGGTTTCTGTGTTGGATACCTGAGCATGAACCCACTAAAAGCTGTTCCCTGTGGCCTGTGTGACCCAGCTGCTCACTGCCCAGTCCCTCAGTGTAGCTGGAAACAAGAGGGAAGGATTTGCAGTGATTGTTATCATTATTGACATTCCAAACACAGCAAAGCTCACCATGGATCCGACTGTTTCCATGCAGACATGAAAGCAGCACTCACTTAACCTTGCTTTTTAAATACCTGGAGTTTGTGCTTCCTCCTGGGTGAATTAAATCAGTACAAATACTAGACCTCTCTTTTGAGTATGCCTGACAAGGCTTGAGTTTGTTTAGACAAATCTCTGGGACTGGATCTGTTTTATCTGAAGCTTTACAGAACAAAACATAGCGTTAAATCTACAAATTAGGTAGGTTTTTAGTACATTTTCACAAATACTCTTTAGTTCTGAAAATTAGTGGTGGCAAGTCTCTTGCTTTCTCTGGAGTCCTGTCATCTTACTTAATGCAAGTGTAAGAAACTGTAATTTGTAGCTATTAATTCAATTTTCAAAATTGTTAGTTTTAAATTATTTTTGTAAGTGTATTTTTTAATCTTTTAATTGCTTAATTCTTTTTCTCTTGAATTTTTTTCTTCCTGCTGTTTCACTCTCTAGTGCTTTGGTTTTGCTTCAATTTGTATCCCCCTCGTGTATCTTTTCCAGAATTTGCCAAGAAAAAACTTTATTTGGCTCTTTCTACTTTGTCTCATGTCATGCCATAGAGCTCCACTCCCTCTGCAGCCCCTTGCAGAGGTTGAGTCATACCAACAATCCACTAAACACAGCTGGATGGTTGCTTCTGCCAGATCCATCTGGGCTTTCTCCTCCTGCATTTTCACACCAGAGTACAGTGAATAAAATCCTTGTGCTGAGGTTGTCCTGCTGTTCTCACAGCAGTACCCCTGGAAAGCAGGTTCTGCTTGGAGTTTTTGGGTGCTGAAAATTGGCCTGGGAATTTTAGGATCTCACTGAGCTCAGAAAGACAAATCTTACTGGTTCCAGTGTGAGGGCTGCTGACGATACTTTGCATTTCACCACCTTGTCAGAGGCTTATTCTTTTCCTTGAAGCTCTATCTGATCACTGAACAGCCACAATACATTTCGGAAAAACAATCTTATGTTCTTTTACTCAAGTTGTAGCTTATTATACATAAGCCTGTAGAAAATCCAAGGCAAGAAACGTTAAAACTAAATTTAATTATATAATTTCATCTCTTTCTGTCTCTCTAAAATATATTTGGGTTATTAAAAAAACCAGCCTACAACCAGGTCTACACTTTTTAATACCAGCACCAATGTCACATTTTCCACTTGATTGTCCCCCTCTTGTTAAATAGACAGTGAACAAAAGCTTAATTTAAAGTTCACTTGAGTGCTTGGATTTAATTTAGCAAAGAAAGAAAAGAGGAAATTCTTCTGTTGGCATTTACCCTTCTTGTTCTGTGGGTGTAATCAGTGCTACAGGAGTGGCATGGGCAGGGGTTTGCTGTATATAGGGATGCTCCTCTGTTGAGAATCTTGGTATTCTGTTATCTTGTGGATTTGGGGGGCTTTCTGAGCAAGGAAGTGAATTCCGTTTTGTCAGGGGAGAACACCAATCAAACAAGATAGTAAACACATTTTTCTTCCTGCCTGCCACACGCTGCCATGAAAGACATTAAAAACCACAGTTGTGGGTCTTTTGGTTTTTAACACTTTAGTCAATTGCAAGAAATAAAGAATCTGCTTCTTCCTCTAGTTGAGGCATCTTAATCCCTATTGAAAATGAAAATTCAGTCATTTTTTGCAGTAGGAAATTTTTCTTCAAATACCCTGTTAAATAATTCACAATAATCAGTATCATAGTCAACTGAGACCCCACTTTAAGATCCTCTGTTGTTAAAATGTAATTTTTTTCCTTTTTATGAAATAAAAATTTATGAATAACAGTGACTGTTTATATTTACAAATTGGGATTAAAATGTTTACTCTGAACTTGCAGTAGTCTTCAGCTACTCTAAGACAATGTCATAGTTTATTCATATTGCCTGTGTCACATTAAGTTTAATGGCTTTGCGTCCCCTGTGAATTGATATTAATAATAAACCCCATCTGCTAATGGAGTGTGAGAGATGAAGCCATTAGATGGGCTTGATGGAGTTCTCAGTGATACTGGTTTTGTTTTGAATGCAGATGTAAAAGATGTAGGTTTTTAAAGCAGGATGAAAATCCTAATGAGGGAAGACTCTGTAGCTATACCTTTCTCCCAGAAGCACAAACTTTGGGGATTTATGCCACATTCTTGTGTTAGTAATTTAAGCTTCCTGCCCTCAGTTTGCCCATCCACATAATGATGGCAGCAAACCTTTTGACTTTCTTTTTCTGAAATCTGGAATCTCCCTCCTCCTTCACCTGTTTTCCCAGTCTCCCAGTTTCTACAGAGACTGCATAGCTGTTGTAGGTTAGCCTAGAGCTACATGCTTGTAATTACATCTTCAGTGTTTAATTGAGACTTAATTTGTTGCTTTCCTTAGAAGAGGTGAATGGGTACATGTGAGGGTAAAGCAAAGACAATAAAATAATAAAGGAAAGGAAAATCCCCGGTATGTCAGATGTTTGGCATAGCTAGTTCAGCTGCATTAATATTTGTCTTGCAGGATGAGACATAAACTCACCTGGTTTGTCAATCCCGAGCCAGGCTTCTTTTCAGTGGAACATTATAAGAAAAGATTTGACTACACTTAATACAGAGGCAGTATTTAACTTTTAATAGTGTAATGGGACCTTGGCCTAAATTGGAATGGTGGTTAAATTTAAATTCTGTGTGCTACAGGTTCATAAGGTTATTAATTCTCTTAAACATCCTTTTAACAAAATATTCTCTGTGATATGGAGCATAATAGCACACACTGCTCCAGGTGACCAGAAAATGATGAAGGCAGTGATCTGAAGGGGAAAAGTGGAATTTCCTGCTCTGTTCTTGAAACAAAAGGGGTCCTGCCCAGAGAGGAGTGTGCAGTGCAGGGCAGTGTGAGCCATAAAGTGAGGGCTGGGCATTGTGGTGCCGTGTGATTGATAGGGCTGCTGATCATGGTGATTGAAGGAGAAAGATCAGGCCTGCTGGGCCTTACTGGCTCCCTTCCTGTGTTTGGAGATCCTCTGCATCCTGTTGTAAAATATTATGACACTCCTCCTTTCCTTTTATGTTTTTTTTTTTGTTTTTTGTTTTTTCCCTCCTAAAAGGAGCTAATGTCCCTTTCCAAGGTGTACAGCACAGCCAGGAGCAAAGTGCTTATCTCATTCTTTTCAAGAGCCAGACACAAGCTCTCCAAGAGACTTCCAGAATTACTCAAAACGAGGCTTTCTTAGGGAGCTGTCTTTGTGCTTTTAATTCTGTTTGTTTGAAATACATCAGCCCCTTCACATGCACCTTTCAAAAGCTGTACCTGCAAGAAGGCAAGAGTTAAAACGGTGTCAGAAATGAACAGTTCTGTGGTGACCTTCATTTGGATTCCATTTCATTATTAGATTAGAACAGTTATTTACAGGTATTTTGTTCTTAATCACTGTATAACAATGCTTTACTGTCACTGAGCTGTAAACTGAGCAACAAAATTGTGATTTCTCCTGTTTATCACATGAGGCTTATCTTGATCTCCAGTTCCTTTAGTTTCAGATGAAGATGTGTCATTAGTGACAGAAATATTTGTTGTGATTCCATTTCCTAAAGGCAGAAACTATCCGATAGTTTGGATTAGTCAAAAGCATCTTAAGTAATTTCATCCTATGTTGTAACCAAGAGATTCACCTTTACATGAAAATATTTGGTGAGTTAGCAGGTGGTGGTGCTTTCATAATATTATATTAAGGTAAACATCAGACCAAAGTTCCTGCAATGGGAATATTCTGTTGCTTAGTGGCATCCAAAGTTGGCTTTTGGTTTAGCCATTTGCTTTGCAGGAACGAGAGTACTTCAACTTCCATCTTAAATGTAGGAACATGTTAACCTGATTTGAACAGCAACTCCCTACAAATTATCACAGGAAGAGGGAATCTCCGTGTGCTTTCTTTTTAGGTCCCAAATTTTTCTGCCAGCTGTGATCTGAGAATCTGGTTGAGTTCTCTTTGTGTTGGATGTTACAACTGATAAGGGTTATTCTTGTTAAACTAAATTCTGGGCAGTGCCATTCCAATGTCTTTGGCAGGTTTGTTCAGCTGGATTTGGAGGCTGGGCTGTGTTGTTGTCAAGGTCCAGTAAACTTTGTGTCTGAAGGAAAAGGAAACATTCTCTTTTCTTAGGGAGTCTCATTACAAAAGTGTAAATGGGTTCCAGAAAAAAAAAAAAACCTACTTATTTTTGTATTTCACATAAACAGAATATAAAAATTCTAAAAGATTTATCAAAGGAAGTGCCATTTGTAGATATCTAAGTATGAGGCCCATGGAAACTTCCTTAGGAGTTGAGAATGCCAATTAATGTAGAAATCTCAGTTTACTTTGAGGCAGTGCAGCTGTCTGAGGTTACCGCAAACCTCCAGCCCAGATGTTCTTTCCTACAAAACACTCTCCCACGTTGAAGATGAAATGGTTTTGTTTATGGGCATCTGGTATTTGTTATATCCCAATACAAGATCTGGCACTGGCAAATAAATCCATAAAACCTTGTTCCAGACACATGCAAGTACAGCATAGTTTGCCACATTACAATGGGATTTTTTCCATTGCAGATGTCCCAGTACAAAGGATCTCAGGAGGTTTCTTTCACCATTTTCCTTTTTTTTTCCTAAACTCAGGTGTCTCTTGTAAAACAGGCAATTTTTTTTAGTTGCTCCATTTGTAGATGTAAAACAAAACAGTCTATTTAATGTGGGAGGGGGGTGAAATAATTGCTTTCTATGTATTTATTAATTCCTGCTATAAAATAATCACACTTAAATGATGTTCTCATGTTATTAATTGTAGGGCTGGCTTGTGTGCAAGCCCAGCTGGCCCTTGACTCTGTAGTGCCTGGTGACCTGAACGGTCAGGAAACAGATGTTGTATTTATTTACTCCCTCCCCTGCAATGCTTTAAAGAACTCAGCTCAATAGGCAGAGGCAGCAGCATCAGGTCCTCTCCACTTCCTGCCCTGTGGCTTTGCCCCTGCTGAAAAGGATCTTTGTCATTAAATGAACTTTGGTTGGTGTTGCTGCCCTTGTTTGCAGAGTCAGATGAGCAGAGTTGGGCTTGCTTGGTTGGGGCTGTGGAGCACTGGCACAGCTTTGTGTACAGACTCACTCCAGGGGCTTTGCATCAACATGGCAAGTAGGTAGGAAAGGTGGGGGTTTTAATTGTTCTGAGTTGTGCCTGCCTGGTCAAGTCTCTGGTTGGTCCTGATTTATTCTGCTTTGTGTATTTGAATGCTGGGTTGTGTTAGAGTCAAGGGTGTCATCTTGGAGTCACTGCCTCAAATCCATGTTTGACTTGTCAGATGGAAGTGACTTGGATTCTGTAGGGAGATGAGGGATTTGGGGTATGTGAGTGGTTGAGAAATGCGGTTACTGGAGAAAAGAGCTTCTTTCTGATACAAAATGGGGCTTCCACTGTGACTCTGCAGTGGCAATACAGGTATAAAATACTTACTCCTTCATTTCAAAAAGCTAGTTTTCAATAAGTAGGCTTTATTCCTAACCCTGTACAAGGTGCATTGCTCTGCCTTAAATACAATCCAGTGTATTTCTTTCTAGGCTTCCCTATTTTAGGAAGCAGCCACAAGGGAAGTTGTGGCTTTATTATGGGCCACTTCAGGAAGTTATTTGTGGACAGAGCCTTCACCCAGGCACAGTGCAGACTTAGATTGGTGTGACACTAATTTGGACAATATTCTCCCTTTCTGTGATACCTATTTTTACTCCAATGCTCCCACATTTCCTTGGAAAGCAGACATCTCTCATTCCTCCATGCTTTTGCTCAGCGTAGCCAGTACATGTACTGCCCATCTGTGTCCCAATTCTGATTTTGTCTGGGCCCATTGTGTTTTCAGGCCCATTTATTAATTATTGGTGCAATAAATATGGATGAGGCTGCTCATCTAAAAGATGTTTGGCTTTTTAACTCAGGTTTTTGCAGTGCATGCACCAGAAGTGAATTTGTTGCAGGAAAATGACTTTCCATGCTCACTGGGTGACCAGTTCTTTAGAAGACTGTGCCATTTCCTGTCGCATTTTAACCTGTAGAGGCAATTTCTGAGAAAATACACCTGTGCTGGCTCTCCCTGAAGCTGAGCCCTTCTGTTGCAGGTGGCCCCTGAGGAATTCAAGACCAGCATCAGCCGAGTGAACGCCTGCCTGAGGAAGAACCTCCCTGTCAATGTGAAGTGGCTGCTCTGTGGCTGCCTCTGCTGCTGCTGCACTCTGGGCTGCAGCCTGTGGCCCGTGGTCTGTCTTAACAAAAGAGTGAGTTTTGTTAAATGTCTCATCTTATTCTGTGGATTTTTAAATTATTGGTAGGATTAAATAACTTTTCATAATATCTTCCCCATTTTAAAACCCTGGTTTGGCCTTGCATTCAAAGGGTCATTCGGGTTTCCACCTTAGAAAATAGAAAAAATTTGAAATGATAACAAATTACCAGTTGACTCAATAGTTTTAAGAATAGCTGATCTCATCTCAGTTCAAACAGGATGGAATATACAATACTCTAAATTTCCAGGATTTCCCAAGGTCTAAGAATTGAATGCACAATGGAACCTTCATGACCTTCAAAGAGTGGCAGAATTAGACTGAAAAATCACTTTTCCTCTTCACACCGTGCATCCCCACTCTCTCCACCCCCCAAATAAATATTTTAAAAATTTAAAAATCACTTTTTTGTGTGCAGTAGACACCATAACATTTCAGAGCTGTGGGTTATTTGCTGTATTTTACTGTGCTGTTTCTGTTAAGAACAAGTAGAATTTTTTTTCTAAAGACCTCCCCCCCAAAAGAGTTGATCACTCCTGTAATCAGATCCAAAGTAATAATTTTGAAAAGCACTGTAGTAATATCAGTAAACATGATCTCAATTGCCTCTGTGATTTACATTTAGAATTGATTTATCACAGCAGTAAATATTGAGGAAGTGCATTAATGTGTTAACTTGTTGAAGTGCTCATCACTGAAGCTGCACCACTAAAAAGTTACCAGACTTGTTTTAGTTCATTTTAACTGCCTTTATAAGCGTAATTATTGTAGAAGTTTATGCCTGAGAGATACAAAAGGAATATTTGCAGTTTTAAAGCCATTTTTAATGTCCCTGTACCAGTGAAAATCTAAATAAATGCCCATGTGATGGTGTAGTATTAATTATATTAAATTCTCAAGGCTACAGAGAATATGCACCAAGTAGGGAAAATGATGGCCCTTCCGTGGGGGTGTGAGGGGGATAACAATCATGCAGTGATTAAAATTAAATGTATACCATGCAGGATCATCACAGTTGTCTTTCTGTGACCTTCAAAATCACTGAAACTTGAGATTTCACAAGTTACTGTGAAATCCACAGTCGTGGAAAGAGCAGGACATGAAGGACACATTTGGTAGCCAAGAGTTGAAAAAAAAATGTTGTGAACTGGAGTTTGATGGTGAGGGTTTTTTCCAAGATCCAAATCACCATTCCATTAGCAAAATGTGGAAATTAAATGTACGAAAATCTGTGTTTTCAGCAGAACACCTGCAATGAGTGCAGGATTTGGCCAGGAGAACTTGGGAGACTCTGTTTTGTTGGCTGTGGGAGGTAAAAACACCAAATTCAAAAGGATCTCTTACTATAGCTAAATGAACTTTGGAAAAGCCACAGGCCTAAGTTGGAGTTCATCTTAAAAATTTTTCCAGTGATTCTAAGTTAACAAAAAGCCCATGAGCGTTTCGTTTTTGGAAAAAAGGGGGAGTGGGGGTTGAAGTGGTAAGATTTCAATTCATTTATTATTTGTTTTGTTCTACTTTTATAAAACTTAACTGACTATAAATTAAGCTTAGCCAGAAATGCAGTAGTGATATCCTTCTGGATGAGACTGGCTGCTGAACCATTTCTGATACACTTCTGACTTCCTTTCTAGACTAGAAGATCAATTCAGAAGTTATTAGAATGGGAAAATAACAGACTATATCATAAGGTAAGAAAAGAGTGCTTGCTTTTTTCAGCTTTAAGAATATTGGCAATGAAGGATTTTACAGTCTTGTCATAATTCCATACTTTATACTGATCCTAAATAATAGATTCTACTAATTCAGTATTGCTAATGCTTGTTGCATTACCCATCCAAACAAGGCTGTGCTAATCCTTTGTTAATTATTTCCTTAGCTTGGTTTGCACTGGAAGCTGAGTAAAAGGAAATGTGAAACTAGCAATATGATGGAATATGTGAGTATTGCTTTTTACTTATTGTTATTCAACAGAATTATGATTGAATAGAGAAAATCCTTCACTTAGTGACCCTGTGCAAAAAGATCTCCCAAACAAATGTGCAGTTTGGTCTGTAATTTGGAATGGGGGACTTTGTTCTTTGAAGTGATTCCCACACCACCACCAGTCCATAGTTCCTTAACACTTGCCCACCTTCTCCAGTGGTATTCATAACTCCTTTGATTCAAATAATTTTGCAGAAATACTGCAACTTTATAGTAATGTTGGTTTTGGTTGTACATTTTCTTTTTTTTTTTTTTTGTTGCTTTTGGTGGGGTTATTTGCCAGCTCTAAATTTCACATGGTTGTAAACAAGACAGACCTTGTAGGAAAGCAGAATTTCAGATACTTCTGTGGTTCTACCATTCCCCTATCCAGTTTAAGATGTAGCTGTGAAAATTGTGTAGGCTTTTGGGAAAGAGATCCACCCCAAAAGAAGCCAAGCACCCAGAATCCCTCTATTTCAGAATGACTGGAATCTCTGCTTTGTTACCCTGGGTTCTTCCCTCCTCAGAGATTATCTCAGATATATTTAGTCTTATGAATTAGCTAATGTTCATGGAAATTATGCTGAAGCTTTGAACTTTCTGGTTACTGTCTTCTGTTCTTGTCTTTTTCCCTTCTTCAACAGGTAATATTAATAGAGTTCTTACCAAAATACCCCATATTTCGACCTGACTGAGGAACAACATTGGTCTTTCATGTTACCTGTCATTTTCTACCCTTAGTGCCTTGTAGATGATTTTGGAAAGAAGATGGTCTACTTTGCTGTGACTTAAAAATGTTCTTCAGTAGAAATCTTCCTTGCTGTTACTTTCTTTTGTTAAGAAGAGAACAATTTGCACATTTTTTTATGTTAAACGAGGCTTCTATGTTGCACTCTGAATTTTTAACATTACCAATAACTGATAGAGTTGCCACTAAGGATCTTAACATCAGTGCTGCTTAAACTTGTTCTGAGCATGCTGCCTTATTAATTTCTCTTTGCTGTCCTCCAATGTGCATCCTAAAGCTGTGTCCTTCTATATTTCATCCTAAGTGTTGCAATCCTAGAAACCCTCAGTAGGAATGCCCAGGTAAACTCCAGTAGTAATGATTTTAGTAGAACCTGCTTGCATAGGACTTGCAATCAACAGCACTGGTTTTGTCCTGCACTTTGCAAAATCATCATTTACATTTAGGGGGGTTCATTAGTTTACCCACTATGGATTTGTAAATATTGACTCTTTGCATAATGTAAAGTGTGGTATGCCAAGGTTTACAGAATGTATTATAGCTCTTATTCTATTGCCAACAGTCCCCCAGCATCTGTTCCATGTGCTCATTCCCCTGGGATTGTACAGCCCCACCCACACTGGTTTTATGGGAAAGCCATAAAGAGTTTGTACATACATCAGATGTGTAGGGCTCAGTTGCACTTTGTTTAGTAAATGGATGAAAAATGCATAACAGTCTTGATTTTGAAAAGTATTTCAGGTGGTGTTTGCAGCACCTGAAATACAAAGCTGAAATCTTCACCTCTGCAAAAGCTGTGTTTGTGGGGCAGATGGCAGCTGCTATTAACAAAATACCCTAAAGTCTCTTTTGAAGTGAGGAATATGTGGATGTTAAGTTCTGTTTTGTTTTGAAGTCAGGAAGAATCAACCTCGAGTCAGAGATCTTCATTACAGAGGAGAAAAATTAGGGAAAAAACAGCCAAATCTGAGCTGAAGTAGCACCTTTGTTATTGTTGTGGTGTGGTTGTACTTCAGCATTTTCACAGTCAAGTGACATGAGGTCCCTTCCAGTGGAAATAGGTTTTATCTCAGTCAAAGTGGAGTTTCAAAACATGCTGAGGGGAGGAAGGGCAGCAGTTGAAAGGGCTCCTGAATATGTTTTGGCAGTCAGGCACTGTCTGGAGAGCCAGGAAAGCCTTGTGGAATTCAGTATTATTTTGGATTCTTCCCTGTTTGCCTGATCTCAGGAAGGGAAGTCATTGTAGAAAAGCTTCCTCTAATGGCTGATCTAAGCAAGAGCACTCGAGAAAAGAAAGCAAATGGAAATTGTTGCAAGTTCCCTGCCTTTCCTAACTAGAAATAACAAAGCCCAGTAGACAACTGAGCATCTGCAAGTTGTGGTGGATTTCATTATCAGTGTCCAGGCATTTCTTCGTAGCATCTTGACTCCCTGCAACATTATCCCAAGTTTCTTGTTATTTTCAGGGTGACTTGGGGTTTCCTCTGAATGTATTTGCATCTCTCCAGTTTGCAATATGCTATTAAAATACAGTATTTGTAGGACCTTTGCATCCTAATAGCCGTAGTAGGTCAGATTCCTTGTACACAGTGTTTACAGAAGGCCAGTTTTATGCAAACTGTTACTCAAAGGGAAGTTTATGGTGTTCCCTGTCCCAGACTGATGGTTCAGAGTTTGAAGTCTGCACATTTTATGCAGAAACTTTGTTTGACTGGTAGATTGGTGACAACTAAATGTGTAATTGCATTTGTAACATGAATAAAAACCTCCTGTGTTGTTTGAAATTATCATTAGCTACACCTTGCAACTCAGATTTTCATTGCAGAACCAAGCAAAGTGTTGTCTCCAATTTATTTCTTTTTTTGGGGGATGAGTGTTAACTGGAAGCAGAGAAAATAATGGCAGAAAAAGGCAGAGTAAACCAAAACTGAAATGGCACACCTGGTTGTTTCTTTGAGTTTCTCTGACAAATGAGTTTCTGGAGTAATTAACAGAACAGTGGAAGTTTCTTACTGTTTTGCCAGAACTTTGTTGTGCAAAATACTCAAGAAATCTCAGCAGGTTCTGATTTTCTTGTTCACATGATAATTTTCTCCCTGTACTTTTCCAAGAGGGAGAACAGGCACTTCCCATGGAATCACAGAATGGGTTGGGTGGAAGGGACCCCAAAGCTCCTGTCATTCCACCCCCTCCTTCCACTAGCCCAGGTTGCTCAGAGCTCCATCCAAACTGGCCTTGAACACTTAAGCACATAATATTAATTTGTAAAGTTTACATTTTAATTACATAAATCCTATACATTTTAATTTGTCCTTAATTATTAATTGTGCAGTCTTCAAACCATGAATGGGTCTCGTCTTTGTGTCTTAATTAACAATTAATTATGTGGCCATGAAGCAACTGGTAAAGAACCAGAGCCAAACCTGTCATTTACAGTAAGCTCCATGTTTTAGTAAGTAGATAAATTTGCATTAAAATGCAAAACCAGCAGCAGTATTATATTTGCATGTGAAAGACACAGGATTCATAGCTCACTGAAAGGTGAAAGCAGCTGGCAGTACTGCTGTGAACTCTGTACACAGGTTCTTTTTGCTTGGGCTGTCCTTTAATACAAAAACATCACAGGTAATTCTGTCTCTGGAAAGACTGGAAGTCTCATTTTTGGCAGTAAATGATCTGCATGAATTGGTGAAGTGCTCATGGAGAGAATATCTGCCAGAATTTGTAGCGATGTAACATTAATGTCAGCAGAGTGAGTGAAAGTGGCAAAGAAAGTGCCTTGGCTGGTTCCAACACCATTGTGCAAAAACGGAGAGGAGGGAACTGGTCCCTCTCAGGAGTGGGAGTTTGCAGCAGATTTTTAAAAGCAGCTACTGTCTACCAAATCAGTGTTTATTCCTTCACATCAACATGTTGACACTAATTTTGTTTCTAGATTTTATCCAGGAAATCTTTGGGTTTTTATCTAGAAAGTTTTGTATCTGGAGAGTACTGAAGGAGTGCAGAACTCTGGCAGAGCATCAAAGCTCTTCCTTTAGTGATTCCTCACCTGCTCCTGCAAAGGTGTTTTCCCAGAGGAGGAACACAAAAGTGTTCAAACATGCACACCCAAGTCTAGGGAGTGTGGGTTCAGTTGTAAACGGGTGACTTTAAAACAGAAAAAAAAAATTATTAAACCTGGTGTGGTTTTGGTAAATAAAAAAAAAGTTCTCATGCTCTTCTTGATAGGTCCAAAACTCCATATGCAAAACCATAAATTGATGTTTATTATTGTCCCACTGACAGTTTACTACACTTTCTTGTCAACACACTACCATTGGAGCAATAAAAATGTCAAGCTATTAACATTCACCATCAATTATTTATCACTTTAGTAAGCACTGTTATGTGATTCTTCTGCCATTCTTTTGTTTTCTGCTTTTGGTGTTACAGTGTTGTAACATACTTGTATTGCTTCTGAAAAGTGGTTTTGTTTAAGCTGTATGAAACCGTGTTCTTAACACTTTTATTCTGTTTACAAGTGAACAGCCACTTTTTTAACAGGACCTCACGTCTGGAGAGTTTTCTCTCTATTTTTTATTTTAAATGAAAATAAAATTCTAACTGAGCTTGCTTTCTTTAATTTACTGCACTGGCTTGTGCCATTGAAAGAAGCTGGAAGTCAGACATGCTTCATCACTTTGAGACATTTTTCTTTAATTAAATTCAAAGATGAAAACCTTGAATAGTGCAATGTGTTTACAGAAAAAAAAATTGACATTTTCTGCGTCTTTCCCTCTAGAGGTGTTCTAGTGGGATGGCAGCAGTGGTGGGGTGTGTCTAAATTGGAAACACCTGACACAGCCAGGCCAGGGCCTTGGCCGGTTCAAAGAACAAGACTTGGAAAGCTTAGGAAGGATTTCCAGAGATGAAAACTGCAGAATGATCATCTCGTCTGATTTTCCTGGTGATCCACCTTCCTGCCAGGACAGCGGTGGAGTCCCCATCCCTGGAAGTGCTGAAAAACGTGTGGATGTGGCCCTGGAGGACATGGTTTAGTGGTGACCATGGGGGTGCTGCTGCTTGGTGGTTGCACTTGGTGATCTCCCAAGTCTTTGCCAGCCTTAACAATTCCATGATTTGGTTGGTAGGCTCACAGACCCTCCCTGGTAAGGACTTCCTGAAGGAATCTCTCCCTGCAGCATCCCTCTCCAAAAGCAGAGGTTTTCTTACACCTCACAGCCTGAGCAGAGACAGTGTGTGAGGGTGAACAAATCCCTGCCTTGCCAGAGGGGTTTGTGCCCAGCACAACGCAGCCCTTTGTGTATGTGGCCAGCCTGGCTTTGGAGCTGTGAAAGGAGGACTTAAAACTAAAGCCTTTGGCTCATCCCTGAGGGAAAAGCACACATTCCTGAAAGGGGCACGCGCAATGTTTTTGTTGGAAGTTATTTTGGGCAAACCCAGGAGCAGTGGGGCTCATGGGCTGCTGGAGCATGGAGCCGATAGTGGATGTTGGCTGAGAAACGCAGGGAATGTTACTGGGCTGAGTCAGGAGTGAATCCCCTCGGGGGCTTTAGGAGATGTAATTGCCCAGACTTAGCAGCAAAGGCCTGTGTTAGGGATATTTGGGATTTGGCCCTGACTCTATTGGAAGGCAGTCTCAGACCTGTTGGTAGAGCAGCTTTGCTGTGGTGTCTGTGCCAGTGTATTTATAATGCTGTGTCTCTCATCATTTCAGCTGTTCTAGCTGAGTTTATTTTTTCTAGTGAAGCTTGGAGAGACTTAAACCCTTCATTTCTTAGACCAAATTAAATGTTAGCCTCCTCTCAAAAGCAAAGTTGTGTTTCTGCTCATCCTGCTTGCATTTATTTGAAATAATTTTCTTTGAATAGGAGTGACCAGGAACAATATTCCAGTTAGTGGCTTGTGGCCAAGGCCCCAGGTATTTATTTCAGTGTTGATAATTCCCTCTCTCCTGTGAAAAGAATGTGATCCATTAAATTTAAAGAGTCACATTTGTCTCCGTAGTGGCTGTATTGTATTTCTGATCCATAGCTGTTCTGTGATAAATCTGGGGCTATTTCTCTTCAGCCACTTGTAGTTTATACTCAAGGATAAACTCAAGTTCCCTTCAGACACTCATTATCAGTCCAGGCTCAGCATCTGACACTTTGTACTGGTGAATCTCTCAGTATTTCCATTACTGTGTCCTCCCAGTGCTCCAATTCTCCTTGTATTTGTGCTCCCAGTCTTCCTGTAAAAAGTGTTTGTCACAGGCTGATGCAATCTGCAAAATTAACACAAATGAGTTTACTAAAGAGATTAGTTCCCAGACTGAAGCCTGAATTTTGCTTATGATTTTCTAAATGCCCTTTTACCTATTTAGTCCCTGACCTGCTTTAAATATTTCTATTATTTCTACATCTGACTGAATCAGTAATTTCCTGGTTGTGGTTTATCTGGGAGATTGAATCTACCTGGACTTGGTTGATTTACATCTGGTTATTTTATAAACATGCGAACAGCAGATTTGGGTCTGGGCTAAACTGCTGAATTCTACATTTTCCCTAATCACTCAGTGTGTTTAGGTAATGATTTCAATTTATTTCAATTTCAATATATTCACATTTTATTTCACATTCTTTATGTAAACCTTATGATCTATAGTAGCCTTTCTTGAGCAGTAGATTAAAATTTCTGCAGGAAATAGGTTTGTATATTTGTATCCAGTGATAACAAATATAACCTGAGATTTTGGCTAAAAAAGAAACACTTCTTAACAACAGTGCTGATCCCATGGGATAGGTCAATAGAATTTGAAAGGGATATTACAGTAGCTCTCATACTAATAAGAATTTAAAATTAAAAGGCAAATATTAATCAAAAGGTGATGACTGATCTGTATTTACTGTAAATTACATGGTGTGCAAGCCTGGAGGAGTAGCTGAAAACCACTGGTTCTCCAGACAGTTTCTACAACGATCTCCTTGGACATTTTTGATAGTGAAGTGACTGAACAGAGCAGCAAAGGTCAAAAGGAATTCTGGGGTTTGTTGTAAATGGAAACTGGAAAATGGAAAGGCACTGCTGAGACCTGTTGGTGAGCAGCACTTTCCCACCTCTGTGGAGTTCACTTGGATCCATGGGTATAAGCAGGGATCTCAGCGACTCCCGGTGATTTCTGGATGTCCAGTTCCTATTGCAGTTCCTCGGGCGAGTGTTCATTCAGCATTGCCGGTGGCAGGGCACAAGGAGCAGGAATGGAGCACAGCCCCACCGGGACCCCAGGGCCGAGAGGGAACATTTTAATCCGGGATTCTTCTGCCACTGTTTAGTGCACGGGAAAGGTAAGTTGCTTCAGGATTCTCTATAGTTTTTGTGAGCATTAGTGCTGAAAATCAGCTTGCTCTCAGTTTCCCTGTGATACTGATGGAGTTACGGGCTCTGGAAGAGGAGAGGGTCACGCTCCAACAGGAGCTCCCAGGTGGAGCTGCAGAAGGAGCCTCAGACGCTGCTTCTCCGGGCTGTCAAGTTCAACATTGACCGAGGAGCTGCACAGCCCGGCCTGGGAGGTGCAAACCCCACCCAGCCGGTCCCGAACGTCCCCAGCTGTCCGGGAGCAGGGCCGCGCTGACGGCAGTGCCACGGCGCGGCGTTCTGCGCTCCCCGTGCCTTCCCCGCCCTTCCCGGGCAGCTCCGAGCGGGAGGCGCCACAGCGGCCCTTCGGGCTGCTCTCCGCACGCCGCGCTGCTTTCCGCGG
>VXAX01005967.1:493440-535447 GCA_013399835.1 Leptocoma aspasia
GGCGGAGGAGGACGAGGAGCACTGGCTGTACGGGGGTAGGTACCGCGGGGACAGCGCGGGGCCCCGGCCGGCAGCGGGCCCGGCCCCGCCTCAGGGCCGCCCCCGGCTGCGGGGCCGTGCGGGACCGGGGGCGGCCCCGCGGGAGGGAGGGACCGGCATCGCTCCCTGGGCCCTCTCAGAGGCACCGGCCTCTGCCCCCGGGCCTCCCCTCCGGAGCGCCTGAGCGGCCCTTTCTGCGCGGGTGGCGGCGGGTTTTTGTCCTTTTATCGATAACACTGGTGCAGGGAGGTTAACGCGATGCTTTGTTAAGAGTTGGAGTTCGCTCATCACCCAAACCTTGTGAACTCCTAGGCATAAACCACAGGACTTTATTGAAACGTCTTTGTCCTCCCCGTAGGCTTTCCACGTGAATGCTTTTATGTTTCTTCTTCCCTGGCACGTAAAAATTCTATATAAAGACGTTCATAGGTGACTTCAGTTCCTATCTCATAGTTATTTCTGTCCTCTGAGACTTAGGATATATATTTTGAATTTGGTTTGGTGTGAGACATCACCTCTGCAGATGGGTGGTGTATGTTGGGTTCGGTTTATTTTTAGTTATTCCATTTCTAGTTGAACTTTGTTGAAAAGAGAGCATTGGGGTTATATAGCCTTGACACCGCTGGGTATTTCTGTACCTGTGATGCCTTTTGTGCTAGAATTTAGCTTTTCTGCTTTCACTTAAATAATTCCTTTGTTGTTAACTGTTATTTTTGCAGATGACACCACTAGTAAGCAAGAAGATGGACCAATTTCTGGGTGAGTCCTGAGGCTGTTTATTCATTTTAACAATACACGGTGTAAAGATTGAGCCTTGTTGAGCAGGGCTTTGAGAGTGCTTTAGAGCAGTGCTGTTGCCAGGACCAGCAGCCTGTCCTTTCCCCATCCCATGGGATCATCCCCAGCTGCCCCACAGGGGGTGGCAGGCATTTATGGATGTAGAAGCTGAACTGGATGAGTGGACTGGTTTGATTTAGAACTAACTTTTAGCCCTTTTTTTCTCTTAGCAATTAGTTTCAAACTAGATCTGTTTTCCAGTTTGATTCTCTGGGAAAAACAATGCCCTGAGGATTGGTTTTGTGCTGGCCTGGCATTGGTAAAAGTGGCCTGTGCTTTAGTCTGGGAAAGGTAGAAACCTTCAGCTTGGGTTAAAATCTTGAGATGCTCAAACCAGCACATTCTGTGAGATCTCTCAAGTGGTGTGGGTAAGACTTGGAGATAAAGCCAATGATCAGTTTGGCTTTTTGTGTGTGGAAGGGATTGTCTGTCCTGGGTTATAGTTCCTCTCTATTTGTAGCTGTGTGTTTTGCGCCAGCAGAGCTTGGTCTCAGCACAGAATTACCTGTTTGCCATTTTAAATGTAACATTTTTCAGAAGGCTTGGTTTTCACTGGGCTTGTGTGTGTTCAGCCTCTTCCAAAGTTCAGTTTAGTGTTTATTGTCATTGCAGGTTCAGTGTCTGGAATGTTGAGGTTTTTACAGATACTGTCCTATTTCATGCTTAAGGAATATGAAAACTTGTTCAAATAAACAAGGGGATAAAAAACATGGTAAATTGTTACCTAAAAACATCAAATGAGCTTTGTGAGGAGGAACAACTTTTAGACAGAAATTTACAGCTGCTTTACATAAATTTGCAGTTCCTTGTCACATTCATCTGAATGTAATTTTACTTTACAAGGAGGACTAAAAATCTGAATTTCCAGCAACTGTCTTCAATCACTGCAAAATGCAGGAAAGAAGAATATTAGTGGCCATGCGGTCTCTCATTTTTTTTCCCTTTTTTTACTTTTTTTCCCCATATTTCTTTCTTGCACAATGAGAATCTACCTAAATGAAGAGCTGTGGGGAGTTTTAAGAAAAATTTGTTCGCCCTGCTATCAGCAGCTGCAGCTCCGAGGATGCACTGCTGGCTTGTCAGGGGTGTTTGTCCCCACCAGGAAGGAGAAATCTGCAGAGTTTGGGATGCAGCATCACTGACATTCCCGAGCCTAAGGGATGTGTTAGATGCCAGCAGGATGCTGTGCTGTCAGCAGTGCCCAGGATTATGATGGCATTCTGGGGGGTGAAATCTCTGCCATGCTGTTCTGTGCCCAGACAATGCTGGGGACCTGTCAGATGGTTCATTCCTGGGAGGCAGGTAGATTAGGAAAGGCTCCTGGTTCCCAAGTGTCTCTCTGAACTCCAGTTCATACATTTTAATGCACACCCACAGATGCTTCATGTGACTTGAAGCTGAAGGTAACACTTGTCACTCTTCCTGAACATAGTCATCGCAGGGTTTTAAGGAGATTCAGGGGTGGAGGTCAGTGCTGAGTTGCTTGCATTGGGCAAAAAGGTTTTGGATCCATCAGAGAGATTTTCTCCAGTGGTCCATGCTTTGGTCCTCATGTCACAGCCTGTCTGCAGCATGGAAGTACCTGGAGGCTGATTTTCCCTCTGACTGCCTTTTATACCTGAAAGTGTGTGCAGGTGTCACATGAGGAACTTGGCACCCATGGGACCTGTGCTTGGTCAGCTGCCCAACCTTCAGCCCTCTTTTTGATCTTGGCCTGATGAATTTCTTTCTGTATGGGACTTTGCCAAAACAGGGTTTCAGTTATGCTCAGATTGTTTGTTCTTTGTTTTACACTCAGTAACAGTTAAGTTGTGTTATTTTGCCTTTCTTGTGCGGTGTCTGGTGTCACTCTGTAGTAGCTTTAACATGACCAGTGTTTGGATTCTGTAAGATGTTGCCTGTTTATTTTTGAAGACAATCCTGTGGATGTTTGTTGTCTGATGTGGGTTTTTCAGTTGATAGCAACATCTCCACAAAGCACTGGTGGAGAATTGGGTTTCTTTGGCCTGGGCTGTTCTGATTGTCTCTCTTGGAAAAACTCAGAATTATTTTGAAACTCTACGAAGTTTTACCTATGACATTATAGACAGGTGATCTCTCTGTATTTCAGTTCTGTAACACTTGGCACACTCTTTTCTGACATGTGTACATCAATTCCACTTTCTTGCTTGGCCAGTGCAATAAACAATGTTAATATTTGTACAAACTCTTAAACTGGAGGTA
The DNA here is from genome assembly GCA_013399835.1 of Leptocoma aspasia. Classification (NCBI taxonomy): domain Eukaryota; kingdom Metazoa; phylum Chordata; class Aves; order Passeriformes; family Nectariniidae; genus Leptocoma; species Leptocoma aspasia. Next base: position 496,540 of record VXAX01005967.1, read on the forward strand.
GATCCAAACCTGATCGTTGTTTCATCAGGTCTAATTTGTAATGAGTGAGAAGAATGGGTGCGTAATTATCTGACTTTTCCTTTTGGAATTTTAACTACTTACTGTAAACTATTCATAGAAACAGTAAAATAACTTTTTCTTTAATTTCTCTGGGACAGATGCCTTTGCTGCTGACTAAATGCATGTGTAATTATTAGCATCCTTAAGGAGGAGGTGAAATTTTGCATATTAGGGTCTTATTCTTATCAGTTGTGATTGTGCCAAATCCGAGCTGAGCCAGCTGCCACTGAGCTGTTGAGTGCTGTCAGGTGCTCTCTGGATGTGTGAAACTGATTCTTCCCAGCAAAAGCAAAGCCAAGCCAGGAGGATGGATTTTTTTGTCAGGTAGTTGAGCAAATGCCAGCAGAACAAACACACAAGAAGAATAAAGCATTGTGTGAAAGTCACCTGGGCAAAGGCTTTCAAACTGGTTGTAGGTGACCCTCTAGGCTGGGCTTGTCCACTTTCTCTTCTGTGTCATGGTCACTTTGTTTTCTCTGTCCCCTTCACCAGACACACAGAATCTGCTCACCCTCTGCAGGATGCTCCCCAGGAGAGCCGGCCCGTCAACAACGAGGACAGAGAGATGTCCCAGCACGTACGTGTCCCACGGTGCACCCGGGGATTGCTGTGCTTCTCAGCACTCCTGGGGACAAACAGGGAGTGGAAAGATCCTGGTACTGCCTAATGCCTGATATTTGCAGTGTTGGGATGTTCTGACAACTATTCCCAAAGCCAGGTCCAGGAACAGCTTTGTCTTGTCATCCTGCCTGGAGTGGTGGGGAGGGAACCCTGGTGCAGGCTCTGCTCAGGAGACAGATCAGAGTCTCTGATGCTGCAGTCTGGTAGGAGAAGCAGAACACAATGTGTTCCAGCTCAATATTCAGTGTGACTTCTCAAGGACCTGTAAAATGTGGGAAACACTGGGACAGAAAGCCCAGGATGCTGGGAATCAGTTTTGATTCAGGCTCAGACCTCTTAGAATGCAGACTGGTGGCTCGGAGCTGAAGGAGGAGGAGGGTTGCTTCTCCCCACCCTCCTCTCCTGGACTCTTTGATGGGTTTGTTTTCTGCCACTGTTCTGCCACGTCAGGAGGGTTCATTCAGGGTTCTGACAGACCCACATGGAAAAGGTGGAAGGCTTAGGGATGCCTTCCTCATGTAGAGTGAGGTGCTAATTCAGTTCGTGCTTCTCACAAAACTGCACTTGCTGGATATCTGCAAGATTTCTTTTTCTATTCCTTTACTTCTGTGCCCAACACTGGAGTCATATCTGTAAAGTGAAGTGACTTGGGGGCTGATAGTGCTAAAGCAGCCAAACCTAACTCCTCAGCAGCTCCCTACCACAGAAGTTGTGGTGAGAGAATATTTGCCTTGAGGTTCTTAGGTGTAGCCTGGTGAATGTGTTTTGGTGGTTTTCATTTGTGGTTGTGTACTTTGACCATGTCCCTTGTGAAGGAGGTGTGTCAGAAAAGTCTCAAAAAGAGTGGGGCAGAGGAACTGAGGGACGTGGTAAAGTTCTTATAACTGAGCTAAACCTTCCCCAGGTTCACAAATAGTACCCCAAATTTCATGTAGGGCCAAATCTTCAAAGGACATGGGAGTTTCTCTGTGGGCAACTGCTCAATGTTGCTCAAGAAGCTTCCTGAGATTTGGCTGTGCTGGAGAATTCTCAGTTGTGTGTATTGACGAGCTCCTGTGTGACTGTGCTGTTGCAGGCCCTTCCCAGTGGTGAGGATGATGAGGATGACAGTGACAGTGACAGCGATGATGATGACGTGAAGGTCACAATTGGCAACATCAAAACGGGAGCACCATCCTACATGTGGGTACTGCTGGGTGTGGGCTTTGGGGCTGAGGGATCCCAGCATGCTGGCATGGAAAGGGGGTGAGCTGAGAGCTGCTCTGGCTCTTGGCAGCAGTGACCAGAACACCACAGTGGGCTCAGGAGCTGATGGGCAGCTCTGCCCTGCAGTTGCTTCTTGGAGAATCCATCTGTAAAATGGGAATGATAATCTGTGGGGCTGCTGCTGGAAAATTAATTTACTAATTCCTGGGCTCCCTGGGGCAGAATCAAACATGGGAAGTTGTGTTTAACTCATCTGTGAAAACTTCCAGAGCCAAAATCTGTATTGCTAAGAATTTGCATAAGCTGTGAATTAACTAATTTCCAGCTGTCTGATTTTCTGTGGCTCAAAAATGGCAAGGCTGGATTTGAGAAGCAGGAAATTACATTTTTTACAACTCTGCCTAATGTGCTTTGAATGAAAATAATGAGACAGCATTTTGCTTGCTGCTAGCAGCCTTCCTCTTACACAAATGACTTACCTATGCTTTGCTGCATATTCTAATTTTTCCACTTTATGGATAATTTCCTTCTCTTGTTGTAGAGGTGGTTTCACTCTGGTGGATGACTCTGAATAGCAAACCCAGGTGAACTAAAGCATCTCCTGAAGGGTGTCAGGGCTTGAATATATTTTGCATGAGAATCTTTAGCCAAGTAATTTGTTCAAATGCCAACATAGTGATTCTTTTCCAATAGGGGAACTCCTATGAATCTAAACTTAAAAACGGGTAGAGGCTATGGAGCATCAGCTTCAGGTATTGCTGTTATTTTTATCCTTTACCTTCGCAGTATTTCACCTACCTGGCACTGACAGCTGCAGCAGCTGCAAATTTTGCTCTGTTTAGAGGATATAGAATTAGTGTAAACCAACAATAGGAAGTGCATTTCCTAAAAATCAGTGTTCCCAGCACAGTCTGAGGGGGCAGGATGCAGTGGAGTGATTTAATTACCCATCACTGAGCAGGGTGATCATAATTCTATTTAAACTAGGAAAAAATGTATTGATACTTTTACAGTAAAACCCCAGAATATTTCTAAAATATATTGTTGCACTGGGGCTGAGCATTGCAGCCCTGGAGAAGGACTGGAACTCAGTGTCCTGAGCTACCTGCAGTGTAAGATGCTAAAAGAAACAAACTCTGGCCTTGAGTAACAGCTGTGCTTATTTGGCTGCTGAAATTTTCCACACCATTCAGTTTAGTTTCTACTGTAAATAGAGTCTTGGATTCTGTCCTTCCACATATGTGAGACTATCCTTTCATGGGCTTCATCTACTCCCTTCCACTAATTGCTTTATCCAAATGAATTCTCTTTTGATTGAGAAAATAAGAACAAATTCCCCTTGTAGGTTCTGTACCTGACAGGTTTTTGCAGACTCCTGTTAGTCCACTAAAGACTGATCCTGAAAAAGTCTCTTGTTATGAGAAAATGCGTCTGTCTTTGGAGGGGAAAATAAATACTTTGCCTGGGGAGAAAAATAATTTCATTTTATTTTATTTTCATTTGGGGTAAATTTCATGCATGTCCTAATGATTTACTCTGTCTCTAGTACCAATATGGGTTGAATTTGCTTCTCTGCTGTTCAGCTGCAGGTGCTGCACACCCTGTTTGTTTATGGAGTGACTGGAGTCCTTTTTATTAAAAACCTGATTGTGGTTACCTGCGTGCTGTAAACCCGGTGATTAATTCACTGCAGTGCTTTGTTTTAGCTGGAATAATTTGCTGAGCAAATGAGTGGATCAAAGGCATTGCATTAAAAGTTGTAACAGTCCCTCTCTCCCCAAAGCCAAGTTGCAGCCCAAAGGTATTGACTTGGATGCTGCAGGGAATATAAATGGATTGCCTGTGATAGAAGTGGATTTGGATTCATTTGAAGACAAACCATGGAGGAAACCAGGTGAGGCCTCACAGTTCCTTGTGGTAAATATTTTCTGCAGTTCTAGTTGTGTCTCTTTATTTGCACATGTAATTTCTGTCCATTTATTGTTGCTAGGGAACAGGGAAGCTGGAACAATGTGTGTTGCTCAGCCTCTGCTGCCTGGCTAGACAGTCAATGGCATTTACTGATTGAACAAGCCATGCTCTACGTAAAATTGGGTTGCATTTGTTCTAGTAATTGAACTTCCCTGAAGGGAGCAGCTATTTTTTTAAAAGGTCTATTTTGTTAATTCCCTACTTCCCGAGAACATTGCACTGATACCAATCCAATAATGTTTGGCCTTAAAGGCAGCTGAGTGGGTTCAGGATTTGGATGTTGATAATTGTTTTCCTCTTCCTGTGCAGGAGCTTGTTCTGTGTCCCCAGACCAATCCCAGAGTTGTCCCTGTGGTCCCTCCTCATTTGGGTCCTGGGCCTGCCCACACTTATTTGTATGAGGGAAGATTTCTCCTCTTAGAGCTGTAGGATGCTACAAATCAGCTGCTGTTTTTCTCCTGATACAAAAGTAATTGAAGGAACTAGACATCCAGATTTTTGCTGTGCTACTCTCATAAAATGTGCTCTGATGAAAAGTCAACTGAAAAAAAAGTCCACTTGCCTTTTCTCAGCCATCATTATTGTCCCTGCCAGCCCCTGTATTTTATTTATCTTTCAGCAGTATTGCTGTGCTGAGTAAGTAAAGCTTTCCTGAGGCTGCCTGTGGTGTGGTCTGGGTATCTCTTGCCCACATGAAGGGCACTCCCGTGCCGAAAGCTCCGTGGGCATGTCCAGGTATCAAACCAGCACCAAAGCACCCTGCAGGTAGTGCAGGCAGAATGGAACAGAAGCTTTTCTTCTGCAGGGATTTCTCCTTGAGTGCGAAGTGAGACAGAGGGGAATGGGAAGAAAATGAGTTAGAAAGAATACAGTGAAGTTCAAAGATAAAGCGTGGACATGGTTGTGGCCATGCTGACATCCCTGGACCAAAGTAGAGCCAGCTGGCCCTAAACAGTGTTGGAATGCAATAGAGGGAAGATTTCTGCAGAGCTGTGTGGTCTGTAAGTTTATTTTAGATAGCAAGTAGCTCATTACTCAACAGCCTTTCAAGTTTATATCCTTTACAGTTAATTGTTCAGCAGCTTGGTATGTCTTTGAGTGAGGGAGTGGAAGGAGAAATCCTGTGTGGAAGAACTGATAGAGGTCTGAAATAGAGGCTGATAAAATCGACAAGTAAATGTTGTGTTGCTGAGTCGGTGTGGATGCAGTTTGGATGTTTGGGTGGTACAGCAGGAAGAGTGGCCAGCCCAGGAGATAAACCTCACTGCTTTAACCTCACAGTTAAATCAAGCTCAGCTTGGGCAGAGTTTTGCTTCGCTCTTGTAGCAGCTCTTTGTTTTGGAGTTGCTCTGTGCGGGACTATCTTTGCATGGGGGATGTTTGAGGGACACCTCAGCAGGGCAGGAGGTACTTTGTAGTGCTGGGAGGTGGGAGGGGTGCTCCTGTAATTCCTGCAGCTGGGATTGCCCCTGTGTATCTCTGGTTTCTTGGCAAGCAGTTTGTGGTCACCTCTGTTATTCAGAAGTGCTCGTGCTGAATTAGCACATTGCACAGGAGACTGGCAATGGGAGATAACACTCTGGGATGGCTAATTAGGGTTGTGACTGAACTGTAATTACTTGTGTAGTCCGGGATGCATCAATAAAAACCTTCCACTTTAGCTGCCTTTCACGAAATGGGTGAGCCCCAGAATCTCCTCTCAAAACAGCAAAGGCAGTGATGGTCAGGAGGAAAATGCGTGGGCTTAGTTCTGCCAGGAAAAAGGTTCTGTGGCTCCACCCCATTTTTGTGGCGGAGGCTGGAACTGTCAGTCCTGTGCTATGCCCAGCACTCAGCTCATGTGGACAATTGGAAGAAACCAGCCTGAAAAAATCAGGCTGGTGAATAAGGAATTTCAGGGAGCTCACAATGGCCTGTGGAGGTGCTGTGCTGTGTGTCCCAGGGGGTCCCACTGCTGCTCAGGCCATGTCCCCCTCCCACCCAAGGTGCAGCCACTGTCTCCTCTGTGGCACCCACAGCTTTCTGACAGGCAAAGGCACAAGCTGGGCTCTCTGGAAAACTTCTGTTACCTTAATCCTTTATGTAAGCAGTTAAGAACAACTTGAGAGTGCAAGTGTGCAGAACCTCTTTGTTAACTCCTGCTCCCTCTGCCAGGTGCTGATCTTTCTGATTACTTTAATTATGGATTCAATGAAGAAACATGGAAAGCTTATTGTGAAAAGCAGCGGCGGCTTCAGCTGGGGCTGGACCCTGCTCCTCCCATCAGCACTGAGAACAAGATCACGGTGGGTGATGTGTGACTCCTGCTCCTGGCTCCAGGAAAACTGGGATTGTGTTTGTAGTCACAGAGATAAGAGTGAAAGAACTGTTCTGTGTCCTTTCAGCAAGGAGAAATACAAAAATGAATCTTTAAAGGTTAAATCTCTGTTGAAAACTTTTTCTGTGTGGAAGGAATAGTTCCATCAGCCTGGCAAGTTTGAACCACTACAGCAGCAAGACTGGAGTGAATTTCCAGTTGACCTGTAGGGGTGTCAGCTTGGCACATCCTCTGGATGAGAGAAGTGCAGGGAGGGGAGCTGAGCCCCCAGGGTTGTTTTGCTTACTGCTGGTGCCTGCTGCAGTGGTGTGGCTGCCTTTTGTGTTTGCAGACTGCTTTGGCCATCAACCTTGCAGGAGTCCATGGTGGCCATCAGAACTTCAGCCAAATTGTCAGTACAGCAAGTTTTGGTCATTCCAGTTTTGACTTAGTGACTCTGTGGAAAATTATATGAGTTTAATAAACTCATAAGAGGACTTCTGATGGGAGACAGTGGACAGCAGGCTGAGGCTGGAATGGGCAGTAGCTGACAGAACTGGCTGTGCCTTGACTGGAGAACAGGTTGCTGTGATTGTTCCTTTTCTTTTGCTGCGGGTTAATCTCTGGTGCTCCATTCAGTTGAAAGAAGGGCACAACACCCATGTGTTATCTATTACCTTCCATAGGTTCAGCAGGGAAGAACAGGAAATGCTGAAAAAGAAGTGGAAAGCAACATTATTAAAACAGAGTTCAAGACAGACTTCTTGGCTCTGGTGGGAGGACGAATGAAGGCTGGGCCTCCTCCCAACAGGTAAGAGAGGAGCATGTTTTTCATGTGGGCACCTGGGAGCCACCTGGGCCACATCTGAGTCTTCCCAAGCCTCAAGGAGAAGCTTTTAAGCTTGGCAGGAAGCTGCTGTGGTCACTCATTCAGTGTCACCTCCAGCAGTGCAGCCCCTGCCTGTCCATTCCCCCCTCCTTGGCGCAGGGAGGGAATCCTGGATCCCAGCTGATGGGACACATCTCTGGGAGTGGAAGGAGCCAGGCAAACACCTCAGCTTTGAGGGCTCACACTGCTGACATTGCTTGTGCTTGCTTGGCTTATTCCTACTCCCACGATGTTAATCTTTGCCTCCTCAAGTGGAAGTGGATTACGAGTTTGGCAGAGGATAAGAGGAGCTGTTGGTTCCTGAGCCTGTGTGCGACGCTGCTGGATGTGTGGTAAAACAACTGAGTCATTCTGAGGGGCAGCCTCTGCTGGGGAAACCACTTGGCCCTTAGGAGATTGATGGGGTTTTATCAAAAGCTTCAGAAGAGCGCACCAGATGAGCCAGAGCTTTGGGCTCAGGGTGTTTCTGTTGCTTCATTCACAAAAACAGCTTTTGCACACCTGCCTTGCAGAAAGCAGCCCTGCATCCCCACTTCACCCCTTGTCTGAGAACCAACTCTGTGCTCCAAGGATGGGCATTAAAGCTCTGCTCAGTCTGTTGGATTTGAGGACTCTGGGGGCATTTCTGTCCCGGTGTGTAATCCCTGTTTTTACACCTGTTTGTGGTGGTTCTTTGGATAACATTTCTGGATGTTCAGAGAGCCCAAACTCACCCCTGCTCAGAGAGAAGTTGTTCAGGAATGCAAACGGGCTTCTCCTTGGCTTCTCATCCCCATTTGAGAGATGTTTCCCTGGTGGGAAAGAAAGCATGAAAGAAATCTGCTGACAGCAGGGAAAATTGCTCTTTCTGGTGCTTCTGAGCCTAAAAAGATGCCTGTGCTTTGTACCAGGAAGCTGGGTGGGACCATTGATGTGATCGGGGGCCAGGCAGGCACAATCCGCAGGGTGGAAGGGAGACGTCGGGATAAACACGCCTCGGAGGAAAACCCCATTCAGGTAAAACCTCTCTGCTGCCTTGATGAATTGCTGATTTTATTGCACTTCTGGTGAACCCTGGGCAAATGTCCCAGGGTGTGTTCCTGACCTCCCGTGTCCCAGTTCATACCTGCAGAGCAGCAGGTAATGCATTGACCCAGTGGAGGTGTGTGCATGGATCATTCCCTTCTGCAGGCTCAGTTAATTTCTGGGTTAAAAGCTTGGTCTTCCTAGGAGCCAGATATGCCTTTAAAGACCAGTCTTCCCTTTGGAATGGTAAGGCCTGAGTTCTTTCATCATCAGCTCTCCCAAAGTATTCCTAGGAGTGTCTAGGTGGGAATCTCTTCTGCGGATTATTCCTTTTCCCTTCCACTGTGGGGTTGGAATCTTCAAATCTGCACTGAAGGGTTTGTACCTGGGCCTGCTGTTTCTCTGTACTTTAAAGTAACCTTTAGTCTCAAGTCAGTTGGTGCAGCCCACGCCTGAGACTGAGCCTGGGCCTGTGTTACTGGATCTTGTCCCTTGTAAGAAATGAAAGCCTGGGTTTAAAGCTGGTCTCAGCTTGCCTGCCCAGTGTGTGACCATAATGTCCTGGTTGGTTCCTAGGCAGGAAGCTGCAGGGTCTGAGGGCCATCTCCCAAAGCCCCTTCTCTTAACCACCTTCCTCCTGCCAACCCTGCTAACTTGCCAGAAAAACCTAAACATGGAACCTTCCCCTTCCTAAGCCCAGTTCCTTAGATTTTTCTCCATAATTGGGTGGTCCATTTATTTTTTTAGTAGTTAATTTTCCAGATTTTGCCAACAAGAAGAGTTAGCTTAAGAGACGGAATTTGCTGGGAAGGGGTTGGTGGTTGTTCCTGCCCCTCACAAGCACTGCCAGCAGCACTTTAGGTCACTGTGATGCCTCTGCATTTTGGTGGCTGTTCAGGCACGGCCACAGTCCTGTTGTGGCGATGCTACCAGCATTGTGAGGGCCCTGCTGCAGGAGCAAAGGGATTAAAATGCTCTCTTGTCACTCCTGTGCCCCCATAGGTCCTGGGAGACCATGGCAGTAAGCCCCAGCCCCCCCAGCAGCCCCAGCAGCCCTCCCAGCCCCAGCAGCCTCCTCAGCAGCAGCCCTTTGCTCCACCAGCAGGGCCTCCGCCTCCCCCGCTCGCCGGGCCTCCTCCTCCACATTTCCTGCACCCTCCTCCTCCAGTGACTTCTGTTCCACCTCCCCTGCATCCTCCAGGTACGTGTTCACTCCATGCAATGTCAGTTGGGATGTCCCAGGCTTGGGGCAAATCAAAGGTTTAATGGTTCGGTGCCATGGGATGGGTGAGCACTCAGGGAACAGATCCTTAACCCTGGCCAGGCTTTGTTTAGTCTCCATCAGCCTATTTAATATTTGCCCTGAATACTTAAAAATGTCACTTGGTCCTTGAAGAAAAACCCCTGGGCTTTGTTTCCCTGAGGGAACCTTCCGGTGCTACTGATCCATTTGCTTTATTGATAAATGTCAAGGATCAGGTTCCTGTTTTCTCTGGAGGAAGCTGAGAACTGTTGCTTCTGGCTTAAATACACCAGGCTGAAGTGAGGGGGCCACACTCTGGGCTTCCCCTGGTCCTGGAGCAGCAGCCAGGCTCTGGAGAAGGCACCAGGAGCACTCGATGCAGTGACTCCTGCCTGAGGAGGATTTGCTGCAGCACTCACGGGTTCTTTTCCCTGGTAACTTTTCCATGGTAGCTTTTCCTACTGCCTTAGACTAAAATGCTTGGCAAAATCAAGATGGACACACTGGAGTGGAGCCTGCAGCAGGTTCTCCTCTCCAGTTCCTTCAGTTGTTCTGAAGACCAAATCAATTGTTCATGTATTCACGCTCAGAAAAGGAGTTCCCCAGTGTAAGAGAACAGCAACATTTTAAATTATAAAGGTAAAGAGATCATCATTTGGGAAAATTATATTATTTATAGGTTAATTCTCACTTAGTAGCACCAATTTTTCTGCTGCTCTCTTTGCTCCAGTATGTGAGATTTATTCAAAATTGTGGTTTGAGGTTTAACTTGAGGTACAGAGAAGCCACGCTTTCCTTGTTGTACTCACTTGTTTTCCCTACTTATTTCCACAGGCCTGCCACCTCCAGGTCCAATTCCAGGTAGGTGTTACCTTGTTCTTAATAACAGCAGCAATTTTGATTACACAGGTTCAGAGCATTTGGACTAAGTAACATGAAATAGGATGGCACCAGTTTAGAGCACAGTTAATTTAAGATTAATAAGCTCCAGCTGAGCATTGAACCTGAGCTGCTTATCTTCTACTCTGACACAAATCTGTAGGTCAGAATAATTTGATTGTTATATTCTGATCAGAATGCAACGTGTCTGCATCCCAAGAACCACTTTTCCTCCATGGGGCTGTAAGAGTTAATTGCTACTCCTTGATGAATTTTATGTTCAGTATTTATAAGTCAAAATAGAAGGTAGTTTTTTGCTTTGTTTTTCTTCCTATATCCCTACAAAACTAACAGAGCTTTAGGGTGTGAATTTGGGAAGGAGATCCTACACTGAAGGAAAGTTACTCCATTTTAAACAGGTCCTTGTTTAGAGTAAAAACGTGCTTTAATGGTTTTTAACTGTGAACAGCACTTGTGAAGCTGCAAGATCTTGGTGCTGATCTACCCTTCTGTGTCTAGGGTTGTTCCCACCACCTCTGGCACCACCACCAGCTCTGCTCATCCCAACCTTGGATGGGTAAGACCACACCTGGGTAAGATCATGCCATGGGAGCAGCTCCTCTGGAGGGAGGAGGGGAGGAGAACAGGTCCAAAATCAGTGCTGGGGATGCATGGTCGGGTCTTGAGTTGGGATGGGGGAGAGCAGAGTCTGTCAGGAATCCTCTGTGCATTCACCTGGATTTGTCTCATTCAAGGCACAGGAAGGAGCCAATAAAATCTAGGTAAAGCTTAGAGTAGTTGATGACATGATTTGTTACTGCAGATGCTTTCTCCGAAGGTGCTCCAGGTGGTTTGTGAGCAGTGGTGCTTTCCCAGGGCAAGCAGTGGGATTATGGCAGGTTTGGAAGCTCTGGCAAAACCCGTGAGCGTTTCTGGTAGTGGGATTCCCATAAGAATGCTCCACAGACCTCCAGGAAAAACAGGGTGAAGCTGCAGCGCAGCCAGAGCTGTGGGGGTCCCTGATGTCAGTAACTCACCCCCTTTTCTCTCCCAAAGGCAGCCAGCCAGCTACAACAACAGGCAGCCACCTCCCTTTGGCTACAACTCTGCAGGTGAGCACCGGGCAGGGCACATCCAACTGCTGCTCTCTCTTCCCCAGGCTTTTCTGAGGCTGACACATGGTGTCTGCTCCAGCTCCAGGGTCTTGCTGTGTCCCAGACAATCCCAGTCAGGAGCACATGCTGGGTTTGCTGCTCTCAGGGTTGGTGGTGCAGTTTTGTGGCTGAGTGCTGAGGCTCAGGTCGCCGTTCCAGGGCAGATCCCCGGCACAGAGGAGATTCCCCAGTGCCTCAGCAGTGTGTTCTCCTGCCCATTTGCACACACGTGTGCTCACCCCCACTCACACTCACACTCTCTCCTTTTTCCCCACCCTCAGGGATTAGCACAACCATCCACAACTACTGAGCTTGGCATCTCCTCCCCGAGCTTTTGAATCCCTCCTCCCCCACTTCACCCTCTCCCTTGCCTACAGGCACCATCTCCTGTGGTTTTGTAATGGGAGAGGCAGTGCCAGGATTTCAGCAGATTCCCTTCCCTGCTGCAGCCCCAGTTCTCTCCCAGTCCTGTAGTGACCAGGAGTGGCTCCTCCTGGCTGTGCTGAGCAGTGGAGGCACAGGCAGCCCTGCAGTGCCTCCCTGGAGGACAGGGTTGGAGGAGAGACAGTGCCAGCCCTTCCCAAGGAGAGGAGCCACCAGTGCTGCCAGATGTGGCACTGCTTTGGGATACCACCTTGCTGGTCCAGCTGGCCACCTCTGCCTGGGAAATGCTGGTGGCTCTGGACTCCCCAGGTGACATCCTTCACTGGCAGCTGGTGCCCCTGGCCCTCCCCAGGTGCCACCCTAGACCAGAAGGTACCTGGTGGAGGTGGGGCCTTGTACAAGTGACCAAGAGCCCAGGGCTGACAGAAACTCTGCAGTGCTGCCTGTAAATGTGCCTCTTGTGCCTTCCTCAGGGAGAAGGAGTTCCCTGTTCTTAGCAAACCACTGGAATGAAGGGGAAGGACAGCAGGGAGCTGGGCCATTGTCTGCTTGGATCCAGTTCTGCTGCCAGGGGGGATCTTTGGAAAGGGAGGGAGAGAGGGGATGCTGGGCATGCTCTGGATGATGCAGGGTTTCTGCTCTCTGCAGATTCAGGTTTCATCAGCTACCCCCCCATCTCCACATCCCACACGCCCTGGGTGACCACGGTGGACAAGGGCACGAGCAGCTCCAGCAGCAGCCACTGGGAGTACTCGGGCTCCAGGCGGGACAGGGAGCGGGAGCGCGAGCGGGAGCGGGACAGGGAGCGAGACCGGGACCGGGACCGCACCCCGACCACCAGTGAATACAACAAGTGAGTGCTGCCCTGTGCTGCTCCCTGGGGCACCTCAGGGTGTCTGGCCCAGGGCTGGGTTATAGAGGACACCAGCTGAATTGTCTGGAATGTCTGGGGAAGAGCTCTTTTGGGTCAATAACTACAGCACAGACCAGGAGCTGTGTCACTGGCTGATTTCCTGTCTCTAGGTCTGGGTTTTTTGTTTAAATCCAGCAGAACCAGTTCCTCTTGCTCTCCCACGAGGCCAGTCAATGAAATAGCCCCTCTGTGTTTACTCAGTGTTTCACAGCTCAGTGTGAAGCACTGGCTACAGGAGCTGCTGCTTCTTGTCTTCTAAATGTCACTGCCAGATCAAAGGATAAACAGCCCGCTCTGCTCCGCTCTCCTGTGGGGCTGGGAGTGCCATTCCCTGGGAGTCAGCCAGGAAATGGGAGTAGGACTGGAGAGACCACCTTGGTGGGAGCTGCTGTGGCCTCAGCTGACAGCAGTGCTGGGAGCACTTGGGAAAGAACAGGAGGCTTGGAGCCTCCCTGTGTTCATCCAAGGCAGAGGCTGGGCTACAGAGACTTCCCAAACCCATCCCTTTGGTGTTCAGTCAGCAGCAGCGTCGGCGTTTTGCAGGCTCCAGGCTCAGAAATGCTCAGAAATGGCTCAGAAATGATTATCATTCAAAACATGATCAGAATGTGCATTCCTGGCACAGGGTATTTCCTACCAGGGAGCTTCCAGCCCAGGGAGGGAGCAAACAGTGTGCTCCTAATTTTTTTTTCCTTTATAAGTGTTTGGGTCCTGTGGATGGGAGGGGGGGGAAAGAGGACAGAAGACAAACTTTCTAAAATTGGAGAAGCTCAGACTCCCTCACTTCCTGGTCTATGCTGGAGCCAAGGCCTGCAGTCAGCACTTCTGAGCACATTGCTGGCATTTCTGGGTGATGTGGAGCACCCTGGTACAAGTCAAAGCAGGGCAAGTGGCCATGCAGTCCTTTGGAGCACTCCCAGCTGATTGATCCTGGACATTTATTTGTCCAGCTTGTTTCCAGGAATGTCAGAACAATGTCTCTGGCATTCTTTCTCCCAAGAGAAAGATACTGTTCCCACAGAGGGACTGTTAACCCTTTGGATTTTGCGTTTCAGAAGTTGACCGGGGGATGTAGAGGGGAGTGTGGGATGTGTCTCAGTTTGGGGTACACCCTGCCCGCTCCTGGGGATTGAATGAGGTGCTTTGAGCAGGTAGAGGGGTGTAGACAGAAAGCTGCATTGACAGCTGGAGATTCTGAGTCTGTGGGGAAGAAAACAGCCCCTTACACAAAAGGATGAGAGGTTGTCTGGGGTGTGCGTGCTGAGGGAAGCCCAGCAGCAGGGAGGGAGAGCCACGCGAGGGGCGCGTGTGCCGTGTTCCAGGGGCACCCCCGGGCAGTGAGAGGTGCCAGGTGTTGCTGGCGAGAACGGCTGCAGCCCTGCCCAGTGGCTCAGGCCCAGGGGCCGTGTCCCTGTGCCCACGTGTCCCTTGTCCCCGCAGTGACGACGAGCGGTACCGCTACTACAGCCGCGAGCGCAGCTACGACTTCGAGCGCGATTACCGGCGCAGCCGCGACCGCAGCCGCGAGCGCGAGGAGCGGCACCGCGAGCGCCGCCACCGCGACAAGGACGACGGCAGCAAACACAAATCCTCCCGCAGGTCGGTCCGTGCTGGGGAGCAGCTCCCTGTTCTCGGGGTGCACTGCAGCCTGGCTCCTCCCAGCTCCCTCTGGCCGAGAGCCTTGGGCGGGAGGAACCCTCTGGGACAGGGCGGGGAGAGCTCGGGGTTGAGTTCCCACGCAGTGAAGGAGGGATTGAGCTGGGCTCAGCGCCCCAGCAGAGCTCCCATCTTAACAAAAGCACACACAGAGGAGGTGCAAGGCCACGACAGAAGCATCAGCTTTTGCTCCTGCTGCTCCTGCGCACCAGGGCAGAGCTCACAGAATCAATTAGGTGGGAAAAGACCTGTAAGATCAAGTCCAGCCTGTGACCCAGTACCACCTTGTCACCCAGACCGTGGCACTGAGTACCACATCCAGCCTTTCCTTAAACATCTCCAGGGACAGTTGACTCCATCACCTCCCTGGGCAGCCCATTCCAATGCCCAGTCACTCTTTCTGTGAAGAACTTCCTTCTGCTTGCACTCAGAAATTGCTTCTCAAGCAGGAGGAGCAGAGCTCTTGCCCAGAGCCTGATAGTGAGGGGGGTGATGGTCTGCACCAAGGTGAAACTTCTGGGCAGAGCAGCATGTCCTGAAATCACAGCTTTTCTGCAGAAAATGGATTTGCAGCAGATGATCTTCCTGGAAGAACAGTCCCCAGCAAAGCAGCAGCTCTGCTCTCTGGGCTGAGGCAGGTTCTGTGCTCAGGCCCTGTGTCGCTTCACATCCCATTAATGACTTGTTCTTGCTCTTTTTTCTTGATGCATCAACTCCCTTTTAGGGGAAATTCCTGTCGGCTCTGTATGTAATTATCCTTACTTTGAAACTGGTATCAGAAAAACTCCTATGTAGTGACTGGAGGAAAAAGACTGGTTCTGTCCTTAAGGAGATGAGTAAGTTTTCAAGGAAAGACTGATTGCTAAAGGGTTGTAAGCAAAATGATAGGAAGAAAGACAATAATAAAAATTGAATACAGAACAACTAGAAGCAGAGCTGGTATCAGACAAACAAATCATTGGCTTTAGGGTTATTTCTCAGCTTCCTCTACTCAGAATTGAAACCTTGGAGTAGGTACCTCACTGTAGGAATCCCAGCCCATGGTCCCCTCCAACCCAAACCATTCTGGTATTCCCTGCTTGAGGCACACTGAGGTTTGAGCCTGTTTGAGGCATCTGCAGATGAAAGGGTTTCATTTCCAGCTTCCTGCAAACTGAGCAGTCTGCAGGAAATCACTGACGCTGGTTTCAGTATTAAAGGATGGTCACATTGTCCCAGCATAAACCACTGACACATCGGCCACGAGGTGGCTGAAGGTGTTTTGTGGAGAGGCAGCAGCCTTTTATTTTTCCCTATTTTTTTTGCCTTTAATGACTGTGAAACCATTTATTAAACCAGTCAGAAAATTACTTGAAGCCAGGAGCTTTTCAGCCAGGTTCAGCCAGTTCGGTGTCTGCTGCTAAACTGGAATTCCAGCTGTGCTGAGAATTGGTCTGTACACGTGCTGCTGTCCCTGCTCTTGGAGCTGTGCCTGCACAGTCACCGTTTATCCTGGGATAAATTTATCTGCTTGTTCCTGTACTCTGGACTGTGCTTTAACTCTGCCGCCTTCGCACCAGTCAGCTCCTGAGAGCTCCCTTGGTTTGAACCTGTGAGAGAAGCGGCAGAAAATCTCCTCCTAGGAGGGGCCAAAGCAGCGCTCCGCCCTTTCCCGGTGGGAGGCAGAGCTGCTCCTGGGGCTGTGTTGGCTGCATGGAGCAGCTGGCAGGCACAGGCTCAGGGCATGAATGGCCTGCTCAGGCCTCTTCTGCCTGGGATTGCTCCCACATCACAGAAATCCTGGGTAAACATCCCCAGTTATCCACCCACATCTGGAAAACTGGGTGAGATAAAGGAGTTCTAAAGCACAAAGCCAGCGAAGAGCCAGGTCAGGTGTGGGTTGGTAGAAGTAGAAACAGAATCTGCCTCCCACGGGGAAACCCCCATTTCTCTAGCTCCACTGATCCCTTTGCTGCCTCTAGTCCAAGGATTTCCCCAGCCTGTTCAGAGGAGTGAAAGTTTTAAACACGTCCTGGGTTTAGGACTCCTTCTCTCAGCCTCGGTGCTGTGTCAGAATAGTTGGAGCTCTCTGGGGAGTGGAAGAACAGCAAGGTGTTGCCTGTGGACGCTGCCAGGAGTGGCTGTGCAGTGTGGCAGAGTGTGGCAGTGTGTGACTGTGGCAGTGTGACAGTGGCAGAGCGTGGCAGTGCTGATGCATCCCAAAAATCCCCGCCATGCCCTCGGCACTGCTGAGGTGGCTCCCGTTGGTGGCGATCAAAGCCCCTGTGCCCATCACTGGGTCCCTGCTGTGGCAGGGCTGTGTCTGATGTCACTTTGTCCCCTCTGTTCCCCGCCCAGGAAGCAGCATGAGAGCGAGGAGGGGGAGAGCCACCGGCGCCACAAGCACAAAAAGAACAAGCGGAGCAAGGAGGAGAAGGAGGCCAGCGAGGACGGTGCCCAGGAGGGCGAGGAGCAGGACACCAAGGAGTGAGCCAGGCCCCCCATCAGCCCTTGGCAGGAACTCTCTCCTGTGGAACCAGCATGGAATTGGTGATGTTTTGGTTGGGGGGTGATTTTTTTTTTATTATTATTTTTTACTTTTTTCCAAGGGAAGAGGCTGACCGGGCAAGCCGTGGCACAGCCAGCAGTGCTTCGGGAGCTGAGGCTGCACGTGCCCTTAAACTTCCTTTTTTTGTTTGTTTTTGATACAAGACAATACAGCAGTACTAGTTACAAAGCACTGAGCTACTCTACCCATCCACATCCCTAGGGAGAACTTTGGTGTATCAGATCCTATGGTTTCTGATGGAAGATGGCTTCAGCTGAAACTAATGCAATTAGGTCATAGTTCTTGGTTCTTTTTGTCATCATCATTCCTTTTTGAGAACTAGGACAGTAAGTGCAACTTGAAATTTATTGTCCAAAGAACAGTGTGACTTAGACCCCGGGAGCCAGCTTAGACTGGTGTCCAGTAGTGAAAAGTCTCATCCCTGAATAAATTTCTTTATAGCTACAAAAACAGCTTCTGATTTCTCCATGGCCAGCTGGGCGTGTCAGGAGGAGCTGCAGGATCTGCTCCAGGTGGGCACAGAGGCCTGCCTGGATGTGACAGCTTCCAGAAGCTGCTGAGGGCATTCACACAGCGTGTGCAGAGACTCCAAAACTGTTTTTTTTAACCTATTGCAAAGGTAGTCCTGTCATGTTACACCCCTACGTGGGGAATCAATGAAGATCCATAGCAAGAGCATGAATTTCTCTTTAATTCCTATTGACTTAACTATTTTATTTCCTTTTTTTACTAAGAGTTGACTGAATAATCTAGAGTGCAGTAGAGAACACCAAGTCCCAGTTAGCAGTTTGCCCTCATGGGATTGGCGTTTCTATTTGGGTATCACCAACACTCCTGTCCAATGCATTCCTTTCCCTTACATCCCAAAATAAATTTAGTCAAATTCCAAAGTTTCTTTGGACTTAGTATTGGTTGGGGAAGGGGTAGCAGAGATGTTTCTGGGTGGGAAGAACTGGGGAGATAATTTTGAGGGGTTTTTGTCTGTCTGGTCATTAAGACCCTGCCCTTCTGTTCATGTGCATCCACAAACGTCTCATTTTCCTTTGACTTGTTATTTAAAACTGTCTGAAATATTTGTCCTAAAATAATATGGTTCTGAAATGTTCTGTATTTTTTGGTATGGTAACCTTGGAAGTCTTGAGTGTGCTGGGAAGTGTCCAGCCTCTGCCAGGAGAGCCCTTTGGTTTGGGTTCAGCACTGTGACAGTGGAGTGATAGGTTTGTAATTGCAGAGCCCAGGGGAGGAGGAAGGAAATCGGGACTTCTGCTGGGTTTTGGTTTTCATGGAGTTTTTTTAATGTGCTCGAGCTCCTGGGAAATGTGTGTGCACTGAGCCAGGGTTAGCTGGGATCAGGCTCCAGGGTGTTCCTGCCTCTGCAGCCACGGTGGAGCCCAGATTTAGGAATATCACTCACTGCCCCCTGGGCAGCTCTGCAAGCTGCAGCAATCCCAGCTCCTGGCACTGGGTGTTCAAGGAAAAGGGAATCCTCCTGGCAGCTTCTGCTCAGGGCAGGGCTTCAGCTGGGAGTGCCCAAAAGCTTTTAGGAGAATGGGATGAACTTGCTGCACCCCAGGAGAAATCCAAAGCAGAGTGGTGAGGAGGATTCAGGAGTGCTTGGTCCGTGCCCCCTGGCACCATACATGACAGGGATGCCTCCCTCCCTTCCAGAGCCCAGCCTTGGCCAGGGCAGTGCCAGGGGGAGAGAGGCCCAGAGCCCTGCCCAGCCTCCCTCGGGAGCCTGCGTTTGGCGAGGATGAGACGTGCTGGCTGTTCCAGCACAGGACCTCTGACCAGAGCCTAGGCAGTGCCAGAGCACTGGGCAGTGCCCCCAGCCCCCTCTGAGCTGCCTTTTCCTGCCTGAAGCAGGAACGGTGCTGCCACTGGAATGCTGCACCCAGGTGAGTGGGGGTTGGCCCCAGCCAAAGACATTTCTCCCACCTTTGCATGCTCAGGTGTCCCTGGTGCCTCTCCAGGCGTGGCCAGGGCTGTTCACACCCACTCCATGATCTCCTGCACAGTTAATGGTGATCACGTCCAGTCTGCATCCCTCCACCCTGGGTGGTGCTGTGGCAGTGGGAATAGGGAATCCAGCATGGATTCAGCCAGGGCTGCACCTCTTCATGTGTTATTTGAATGAGCTGGACCCAAGTCACAGGATATGCTGAGGTGGAGGGGACCTTCATGAATGAAGCGGGCTTTTGGGGCCAGGAGCAGCTGTGAATTTGAGGTAAATAGTTTTAAATTGGTTTCTTTTCATTAAATAGAGGTAAATTGTTTGCCTTTACTATCAGGGAAGTGTAAAGGTGGGGTGTTGGAAATAATCTGTACTTGGCGCCAGGAAGCTGCTGCAGGTTCACTGGTGTTGGGATGTGGGGTTTACTGGTGTTGAGGGATTTTTCCCAGCCACAGTGTATTTCAGGATAGTCCAGCTACTTTCCTGGGAGAAGCAAAGACAATTACACTGTTTCCTGCCACAGGGTCACTTTTTGGAGCAGTCTTGCTGAGGTGACCTGCTCTGGGGGCATTAGCTGCTACATGGAAAGAAAGGGTAAAGATCACACCTCTGATGCATATTTTTCAGCAATATTACAATAATTTATAAAGGCATCAAAACAAATTCAACGTCTATTAACAAGCTGATTTTGGAAACAAAATTTAAATTATGAGGACATTCTGGTGAAGTTGAAGGCACCTTGAAAGGAGTTGGAGTAAAAATGGTTCTGCAGCCTCCTCCTCCCTCCACAGCCCAGCAGCTGCACAGCTCTTCCCTCCTGCCCTTTCCCCACACTTTGGGGCAGGCAGTGGGAATCACCCTGTGTCCACATCAATATTTACTGTTCCAGGCACAGATTCTGCACATTGATTGGAAAGAGATAAAAAATTGCTTCATGTTTTTGTGTCCCAGTGAGGTCAGTGATGAGATTTCCTTTGTGGATTATTTTGCTCTCAGCATTCCCCAGTAGAACAACAGGAAGAAGCAGCCCTGGAGCCCAGGTAGCCCCTGCTGTGCTGTCAGAGCCCCCAGAGGTGTTCCTCAGCCCAGCCAAGGCTGCTGTGAGGATGAAGCCGAGGTTCCTGCTGTGTCCTGGGCTCTGGGACAGGCCCTGCTGTCCCTGCCCGCAGCTCCCAGCGCAGGAGGTGAAGTCACTGTGAGTAAACAAGGCCCAGGGACAGCAAATGACAAGTTGCCATCCCAGGAGAAGCTTCAGCAGGGCTGGGCTCTTTCCTGCAGGGGTGCTACAAGGAATTAAACATTCATTCGAGGCAGCATTTGGACAGGGGACAGACTCCTTGGATTCCTACAAATCTGCTCCTGCAAAAGGCGCAGCAGAGGCAGCACAGGAGGAAAGATCTCTCAGTGCAACCTGGTTTGAGAAAAACCCATCATTTCTGCTGCTCATTAAGCTGCTAAAAAAGGGAATTGCTTCACGTGGAGTTTGCAGGTACGAACTTTCACAGTGTCAGAGGTCAAACCACCCTGCCTGGGCTTCAGTCCTTTAATTGTAAATTTTAACTGCACGGTGGGTTTGAACTGAAGACAGGCTGGGCACAGTCTCCTTCTGGAGGTGACTTTTCCTGCAGCCAAGGATCCTTTGAGCTTCCCCTGATCACATAAGTTGGTATTTTGGTCCAGCTGCAGGAGGGACATGAACAGAACTGCAGGAGAAATCTCACCTGCCTGACAGTACAGGTGCTTCTGCCCCTACCTGAACTCTGCCTTTCATCACTGGAAACATAAAAATAAGACAGGCATCAGGCTGGGCCAGAGCTGCCTGATACCAGCCCACTCCCTTCCTCACCTTCCTTCTGGGGAAAAAGCTGCTTTTATCACTCCTAAAATCAGGGAAACTTGTGTGCCCTTGACCTTTGGTAAATTCACATTTTGCAACATCATGTTTCAATGAAACCCCTCTTTCTGATACCTTTTAAGCTGTTGAAATTGCCCCTTTGGCATGAATCGGTGGAGTTGGCAGGATCCTAAATTGCGATTTGTGACAGGACCCTCATACAGGTTAACACAGCTCCACCAGGCTGTCCCAGCAGCTCTGAGTTACCGTGGGGTTTTCATGTATTAACTCATCCCTTGGGTTACTGACACCTTAAAATGAGGACTGGGAAATCCTGGTAGGTAGAAATGGCTAAATTGGGTCCCCATCCTTACACACTGAGTAGCTGCTTCTAAAAGCCTCTGCTTTAACCCATTCAAATACCCAATGGAAAGCAGACCCTAAAATCAAGGCAAGCCTCAGCAGCCTCCAGGGTAGGTTGTGGAGAAACACTGGGAAGAGCCTTCTGTGCACCACCAATCCTAAGGAGCTTTTAATGAGCCTGGGAAGCTCCAACAACTATTGGATTAACCCTTACTTTGAATTCAACATCCAGATTTGTTGGTAAAATGTTTTCCATAAAAAGGAAGCAAGGAGTCTTCCATGGCACTGCACCAGGAGCAGGAGTGGAGCAGTCCCTGTTTCCCTGTCGGGTGTGGCCTGGGTGGTGCCCAGCTGCTCTTGGATACCTGGAAGTGTTGGGGTTTGTTGGAGGTGTCACACGAGGCTCCCTGGCCAGGACACCACGGTCAGGGTGACTTTGTTCCTCTGCTCCTTCAGCATTGGGATTAATTCCGAGTTGCTCATTCCTATTGCTGGCACTCCATTCACTGCCACGATTTCATCTCCACACCTGCCCAAAGACAGGATCCAGTCAGGACTGGGTTCATTATTAACCCTGCAACCAAACCATCAGCTCCTCCTTGAAAGAACTTTCCCTTGAGTCAGAGGGGAAGGGAAAAGGAGAACACTGCTGGTGTGCTTGGGTGACAGCAGGGAGGGTGAGGCAGCAGGGAGGAGTTGTGCTGGTAAAGCACTGCTGCCGCAGGTCAGTCCTGCAGCTCCAGGACTGCTCTCCAGCGGCCCCACTGCCACCATCAGAGGAGTGAGAGGGACCTGCCCCTCTCTGGCACACCCAGCCTCTTCTGAGGAGTGCAAGGGGCTGATCCCCCCACAGCCCTGTCCCAGCACCCAAGCAGGAGCCCAGCGCTCCCACCTGAGCTCTGGGAGCAAAGCCCAGCTGCCTGCACAGAGCTGTGTCCCCTCCCTGTGTCTGTGGCAGCCCTTCCTGCCGAGGAGCCAGCTCAGCACCCCAGAGGTGCCTGTGGGGTCCTGCAGCCACACCCTGCTCCTCTCATCAACAACCGTGCCAGCAAAGCTCGAGTTAAGGTTCCTGCACAGGAGGGCTTGTGTTGTTTGTGTTGGGATACTTTTCCTAATCTAAGAGGTTTTTATACTCTGGAATCTCCAAGATTTATCTCAAACATCCCCTTTCTACTTTTACCTAATTTCTCAATTAAACCCTTCACAGTTAGGTTTTAAAGAGCTGTAAATTCCTTTTCGTTGCACCTTTATAGAGAAACCAAAGCCCTGCTTAATGCAGGGCTTAGTTTGTTACAAGTTTGGCAACAGTATTAACTTTCATATGAGTGCAAAACCCAGTCATTAACTTGGAGCTGAGCTCCTTCCAAGGGTCAAAGAGTCTGGGAAAACCCCCCCAGCCCTGGTGGTGGTGCCGATTCCCCGGGTACCTCACACCTACTTGAGTTTCCTGTCCCGGAATGCGGGAGTCCCAGGCACGATGGTTTTGATGAAGAAGGGTTGGTTTCCTTTGCTTTCCTCAAAGCCTCCCACGATGCTGAAGCCCCAACTTTCCAGGTTTCCTTTACTAAGGACAATATCTTGACAGAAGTGAAGGTAGCTGTGTCAAAAACAGAGAAGTTATGAGGGAAATTGCCTGACCAGGAATGTATGTTTTCCCTCATGGAAAGCACATCTGTGAACAGCCTCATTTTCCTGTTTTTTAGGACTTGTGACACCCCTTTGCAAGGTGTGTCAGAGCGTTAGTTCTCAAATGGGATGAAGCCAGTCCTTTAGAAATCTTTTCTGAGTATTGGTTTAAGAGCTAAGAGGAAATTAGCTCTAAAGGGGTTTGGGACCTGTAAGGCTCCTGAATAACTTCATGAATTCTGCTAATGAACACCCACAGCAGCAGTGACAAACCCAAATTAACGGTGAGCAGCAGCTATACCCATGCAATTAATGAGAGCAGACGGGTTTTATCCCCTCTGTGCACTGCACTGGTACAAGGAAGGCTTTCAGCATCACTGGCAGCAAATGTGAGGTGCAGCAGCTGCCAGATCAGAGCAGGAAGGCCTTTCCTGCAGGATCCAGGGTATCCGGCTCTGGTACTGGGCTCCTTGGTGGGAGCTCCCTGGTTCTGGATGCCGGCCAGCGAGGTTTGTCTCCTCAGGGAGCCTGGGGAATGTGAGATGCAAGTGCCAGCAGCACTGCCCGAGCTGGTGGCACAGAGCCCCACGAAGCCTTGGCGAGGTGACACAGAAGGTGTGGCAGGAGCGTCTCCTGTGCCCTGGCTCCCAGTCCGGCTCCAGCTCAGGTTATATCCTGGCACCGAGGAGCTGTGAAAATGCTGCTCATCATCACCCCGCTGAGCTATTCCAGCAGCTAAACTTGTCCTAATAAACGTTTTTGCCTCAAGGGCTTTGCTTGAGCAGTTTGCAGAGGAGTTTCAGATTTCAAAAGCCTTCCCAGTTAACTTCTCACCAGGAGAAAGATCCAATTATCTACTTTCAAACTGTAATTTACTTTTGTAGGAGTTTTTCACACATAAACGCCAGGAGACCCAGCTCGAGCTTACTGATTCCTCCGTGGTTTCCTTCCACCGGTACCACACAAGTGCAAAAACACAGCTCTGAGCCATAACTGGCAGCTTCTGCAAATAAATAGCCCCAAGAGCAACGGTGGCAAGGGCTACGTCAGCACAGAACATAAATAAAAACGTCAGGCACATTCTCCAGGAGCCGGAAAGGGCTGTTTGCTAGGAATCCATTTTTCATTAAAAAGGGGTTCTAGGAAGAGAAACTTGAATTTACTACAATCAAAAATGACTGTGGGAAAAGAATTGGAGAGTTTAGGGAAGGTCAAGGCCCAGGTTTTATGGTGCCAAGCACGCTGCTGAGCTGGCAGTTCCTGGTCCCTGGTGGAGCTGCAGCGGGGCCGGGATTGGGAGCTCCACGTGGTTCTTGTGGGGAGAGTCAGACTGGAGTCAGATAAACCCCAGGGAAGAGGGCAGCAGGAAAACTGCTTTTCCACCCCCAAGACTTCTCCACAAGCCACACAGTGCACTGTGTTTTCAAGAAAAAAAGATTTTAGAGAGAAAAGATAATCAATCTAAACTTGTCTCTGGTACCTTTGGGATCCAGGGTGTGTTGGATTAGAACACAGGCCCAGTACAAACCAGCTTTTGAGATGGTATTTTAGACTACCAGTGGCTGATGTGGCTTTAATGCTAGGAAGAAATCAAAAGTTTCTGTTTGACAGAAACCGAAATCACAGACACAAGAATCCAGGCCTGAATGAAACACTGTGGGCTCAAGTGTTGCAAGGATCAAATACACTTCCCTAGCCCTGAGCACTTGTTTCAACTCACACCTTTCAGCATCAAGTCTGGGTTCAAATTAGAAAGAAATACATTCCTCTAAAAAAATGGGATATTTCTGCTGGAGCAGAGGAGTAACTGAGGAAAAAAAAAACCGCTGAACAAACCCAAAATTGCACACGCATTTAGCTTTGGGCTTTCACCCTGCAGGACATATCAACACAGTGAGGCCAGGGCAGCCAAAAGGAGCAGATCCCACTGGAACAGCTGGTGCTGGGTCCAGTTTGGGTACATTTCTGGGGGTTTTCTGTGTCAGTGTGGTGCACACAGGGTCTGTCAGGGCCACAGTGCAATGGACATACCCCTGCAGCACTGGGGGTTTGGTCCTGTGCAAAGGAAACCAGTTTGGGTGGGTCAGGACCTCTCTGCCATGGGAACCACACCCATTGCACAGCAGGTGAGGGCACTGGGATCTCACTGCAGCTGCACCTCCAGAGGCAGCCTGAAGTGCCAGAGCCACCCTGAGCATGCCCAGGTGACAAACACGGGTTCTGTGAGTGGCTAGCAGGTTTTACTGGGAGCAGATGGGAAAAGGAGTGAGGAAGCACAGGAATTACAGCCCTTTTTAGTGCTGGAAAGAGGAGGAAGATTCTGTCAGATCCCAAAGTGGAATAACCTTGCTGTGTGCCTCCTACCAACCCTCACAGCCAGAACTGCAGACACATTCCAAGGCCAGAATTCAGGCTGGAGTAAAAGGACTCTGGAATTGCTTCTTGCTTCAGGAGTCAAAAGGGGGAACATCAGTACCAGCAGCAAAGGAATCTCCAGCTATGCATTAAATGGAGGTAATGTCAGGACACTCCTGAAATGAGGGCAGGAGCAGAGAAGGCTCCAGTCCCCGCAGCAGAGCGTGGGGAAGCTGCAAGTCACCTGACAGCCAGAAAAATTGGGAAAGGAAGAAAAGAAGCCCAGCCAGGTTTTGCCTTGCTGTAGTTCACTGCAGCAGCAGCAGCTCAGGGAACAAACAGCAGGCAGCATCTGAGGGTTTGTGCCCAGGTTTGGGCTCTCCAGGTGCAGCTCAGGGCCAGCTCACACCAGAGCTGCCAGAGCAGCCAGGCCAGTTCCTGGGGGAGCAGAGGGAGATGGGAGGAGGTGCTGAGCACAGGCCAGGTACAGGAGACACAAAACCTGCCTTTCCTTGGGCTGGCTTGCTGAGCATTTACAGACTGCTAAGTAACACAACAGAGGCTTTGTGAGTGGTTCTTCTTTAGGTGTCTCAGTGAAACAAGGCTGTAAATGATCCAAGCTTCCCACAGCAGGTTTGGCTTTATGTTCCACCTGCAGATGCTCCTGCAGTCAGCTGGGATGACAACTGACTCTGCTTTTCACAGTGTTCTGATGTAACTGCTAAAGGGAGGGAGCCAGAGGTTCACCTCTCCAGGAAGGAGAGGGAAATTCTAACTTCTCTTGGAACTTACCAGGTTAAAACCTTTCCTGTAAAGCTTTGCAGCAGGAAAACTCACCTGTGCAGGATCACTTCTGCTTCATGCTGAAGATGACACAGTTACAACAGCCAAAAAGAGTCAGACTGAAAGAATGTCTGCCCCTAAATGAGATTACCAGATTAGAAACTCCCAGACAGCCCAGGTGTCTCTTGGCTTGTGTCAGGGCACGCAGAAAGAGCCACGGAGAGATTTCAGTCAGTACTTTAAGCAAGGACTGTATCTAACATTGACTATTTCTCTTTAAAAACAGGGTTTCAGGGCTTCTAAAGCATGGTTACTGACCATCAGGAGTGTGAGAATGATGGGTCACTCCAGAAAAACAGTGGAATTTCCCTATGTACTCATTATTCTATTATCTCATTGGCAAATGAGGCTTTCCACTGCCTGTCAGCTAAACAGGAATACCAGGAATGCTTCCAAGTTCATCAACAAAGTAATTAATTCCTAGTGTTTGAGTGAAAGTCAACCCTGTAATTAATAGCTCTCCATCCAGTCCCTGACAAACATACCTGGGCAATCCAAGCCACGTGATCCAGAGGGGAGACCAGCTGAATCCCTGCTCCCTGATGTCCAGGGATGGCTCTGGGGAGTTCAGGGGGAGGATTTCCAAGGCTTTCAGTGTGACTGAGTGGGAAGCTGCATTGGATTTCAGAGCTGAGACAGCTTCATAGTAGTTCAGATGAGTCAAATCAATGCCATTTATGCTCAGAAGTACATCCCCTGATGATGAAATGAAATGGGATTATTACAGACCTTTGGCTATGCAGCCCATTTCAGCCTCAAGGGGTCATGGGAACCCTGTTTCCAGCCTCTCTTAGTGTACAAGTCTAGGTTCCATTGAAAATATCCCACAGTTCCTAAAGTATAAAGGGTCTGAGAGTCTCCCTTACCTCTCTTGATTCTGCCATCCCTGAAGAGGCATCCAATGGGCTGCACACTTGTCACATAGATAGGGAGCTTGTTTTTGTTATCCCTTCCACCTCCAATTGTGATTCCCAAAGATTCCTTTGGCTCCTTTTTTATTGCAACTGTCTTCTCATGACTTACATATCCCTGAGGCAAATCCTACAAGGCAATGACAGCACAAAATGCAGCTTCATTATTGCATTTAACAGGAGAAGCCCAGCTCCAGAAGACAACATTTGTCTCCTTCATCCAGAGCATTCCAGCAACGTTGCTGGAGGGAAAAGTCAGCTTCCCACGTCCTTGCTGGGGGTGGGAATAGAGAGCAGCATTTCTAAGGTGAACCATCAGTGCTGTCCTAATGATCCCAAATCCATTTGCTGCAGGGAGATGCTGCCTCTGAGGAGGGGAATTTTGCACTGAGGAGCAAGCTATGAGCTCATCTCAAGGCTGCTCATGCCAAGCAATGAAGCTCTCCCTGACTGAATGTTTAGGTGGAAGTGAAGGCACACATTAGAGCACAGGCTGTACAACAGGGTGTAAATGCTACTTGGGGATTTAAATGCAGGAACCACACTCCAGCCACGCAGGACAGCAACTCCCTGAGCTCCAGGGACACTGAAACACACCACTCCGAGCAGCTGCAGCAGGTTTGTCACTAGCTGGAAGTTCTACACACAGATTATCTCTCTGGGTTCAGCACACTGGGGATTGTCCTCTTGCTCCTGCTGTTTGTTGTGCCCCACAGAGGGGTGGCAGACCCACACTGCAGTCACAGCAACACCACGGGGCCACCTGGGGATTCTTCTTCTGGACCATAAAGGCCTCTGGCTCCACACCACCTCAACTGGGTGTCACTGCAACACCCTCAGTGTGTGGGGCTTGATGGATGTCAAGAAGCAAATCCCAAAATATCTCATTGATGGCAAATTTCTTATTGCTCTTTCCAGACAACAAAGGATTAAACACCAGCTCTGCATCAACACTGAAGAAATTTTGTCACCTTTTTCCCTTAAAATGATGTTTCCCTGTAGATGATAAAGTGGTTCTTCAGTACCAAAAGCCCCAAACCTGCCTGAGCAGAAATGGAGCTGCTGATCAGCCTTATCTGTGATAAAACACCATCACAGAACAACACAATAAATACTAAACCAGGAACAAGCAGCACCTTGCCTCATTTCCCAGCCCCACCTTCTGGTAGTTGGATTTTCGTCTGTAGTGGTTCTGGTCTGGTCGCCTCCGGTGGTGCACGGGGCTCCCCCCATTGCTGCTGCTGCTGCTGCTGCTGCTGTTGGAGCTGCTGCCATCCTCCACTGGCTCCCCCAGCTGCACCCCAGACTGCCTCAGGATCACAAAGTTCACTCTGGATTCCGTGGTCTGCCCAGAGAAACAAGGAGTAGAAATTAAAAAGACAGAAAAATGGGTTATAAATGAGGGACAGCCCTCATTGCCTTGGGGAGAGAGAAGGGCTGGCATCAGTTCCTACTGAGGTTCTCCAACAGGTCTTCAATGTGATGCAAAGTCTTTTGTGAAGAGCCAGGGAATGTGATTGGAAAAAGAAAAAGGGAATTAACAAACATGAGTCAGAAGGAACAGGAGTAGAGGCAGGCTTCACTCGTGCCTCCCTCCCCCACAAATGCCAAACAAGAGACGGTGGAAAGGGATGATTAATTCTTGCACTTCTGTACAAACAACCAAAATAGCATCTTGTGTTGTACTACAGAGTGAACAGAGCTGGAACCCTGGCTGATCGACGCACCGTGACCATGACAAGCACTGGATACTTTTATTGCACGGGAAGTTGTTAAAGCTCTTTCCCTCCCAGCTTTGTTCTTCTATTGTTCACCATCTCCCATCCACTTTTTCCCCAGAGTACCTCTGTTTAAACACTTCACCAGCTGCTTGTCTGGCCTTGGCAGGGCTGCAGGGGAAGTGCTCCCATTGTTCCTGCTGCCCTCACTGGGTTTGTTCCTTCGGACCACCTGACAGAACCTTATTGTGAAGGACTCACTGGGGGAAGGCCCACGTGCTCACTCGCGGCGTTTCCGGCCCTGGATAGCAGAAATGCAGTTGCTGCTCTCACTCCTTGCCACAGGACCCTGCTTTCCTGGTGCCAGAGTGAATTCCCTGGCCTTGTGAGAGGGACTTTTTAAGTTACATTTAAGCAAGGACTTCAATTAGCCCTCAGAGGAACAGATCGTGTTTGGAAAACTGTCGCAGTTTTACACAAATGTCACTTCCAAAGAGATTCAACCCCCAAACTTCATGAAGCCAGTTCTGAGACTTTGGTTGCTGGTTCCAGTGGGATCAAAAGAGTTCCTCACATGGGAGCTATGTGTGCACATTGCAACAGGAATGCAGCAGCACTTGTGGGATGCAAACAAATTCTAAGAGGCCACAGAACAGAAGCACAACATGAAAAAGGACCTCAGTGCTGGAACTCTGCTCTTTCTCCCATGGCACTGCACTCCTCTGATAACTGTGAAGAGGACTGGCTCTCCCTCCTGCTGACCTCACATCCTTTCTGGGATATAAACAGAATGGGATGAGGTGCATCGTGTCAGATCTGTAGATAAAAACACAAACTGGAGGCACTTGCCTGGGGAGATAAAGAATTTAAACTGATCTGTGTGATATCTGCTGCACATGCAGCAATCCTTAATCCTTTAACTAGAATTCCTTGCCCACTCCTTCCACCAAAACGTCTGGCATGCTGCAACAGGAGCACATTCCACAGGGAAAGACCACCCCTCTTCTGCCCATTTAGTACCTCGTTTTTAGCCTGAGGTGCTGCACGTGGTTTTCCAGTCTCTCTTCACAAATACAGGTAAAACGGGGAGAAAGGGCTTCAAATCAGTCCAAAGGGATCTGTTGTGTGCTGCCAGCCCACCCCATCTCCCAGCCAGCACCTTCCCCGTGACTGTTGGAACCACAAGAGGCTGCCCTGATCCCTCCCTGTCTGCTGCATGAATCCATACAGCGCATCCCAACATTCCCTCTGCTGAGAGGCTGCAAACACCACACAGGAGATGCAATCTCCTCAGGTGAACTCCTGTGCCATGAGCTACTGGTTCTCCTCAGACCTGTCAGGGCTGACTCACCACGGATTCCCACTTTTGGTGTTTATCTTCATTTGGAAGCGGTGCTTCCCACACATCCAGAGGGGAGTCGCTTTCCATGAGAGATCTGGGGGAATGCAGCTTGCCCTGGTGTGTTCTGTTCGCCCTGGCTCAGAACAGGAGCCCTGCCACCAGCCACTCACAGCCTCTCCACGTCTGAACTCACCTGGATTATCTGGGCAGCAGCCTCAGGAGTTCCTTGTCTCAAATCCTGGCCATTTATTGAAAGGACTCTGTCATTCCGACTCAGCTTCCCATTCTTGGCTGCCAATCCTCCCTCTAAGAGATCCAGAATAAAAATCCCTGCCTCGTCAGTTTTCCTGATCAGTTTGATTCCCAAGGGCTCGGATCTGTCTCTCTTTACCAAGGTGACATGGATCACTTCCCGGGTTGTGGAAGTGGAATCCTGCTGTGCAGTCTTGCTGGAAAAGCCCTTCTCCTGCAGGACCATGAGGTGGAGAACAGGGCCTGGGTGGCGCAGGAAGGAGACAGCCTGGCAGTGAGTCACACTGCTGATGTTGACGCCATTCACCTACAGAGACAAACAAAGCACTCACTAATCAGAGCCCACATTAATTAGGCTCCACAGTGTGGGGCATGGCCAGGCTGGAGCAGGACGGAAAACTCCCATCTGTGCCATCTCTGACTCTGATGCACATTAGGGAGCAAAGTTTTCTAAAAAAGAATGAAGAAAGCTGATGGAATTAGACTGTAATTGGTGAATAACTGAGGACAGGGACAAGAGAGGACAACTCACACAGCTAACAAATCTAAAAATGTTCAGTCATTCTTTCCATGCCATGTAAATGCAGATCTGCTTTTCCTTCATTTCCAGCATTCAGTACAGGTTTGGAGAAGACCCAAATCTCCCCTTTTGAGTCGTCCATCGTCTACAGGCTTCTGGAATCATCCATCTAATTATGCTTTTACCAGGGTGACTCTGAGAAGGCAACGTTTTGCTTTGCCTGTTGTCACATAAGATTCTGTGCAGTCTTTTAGGATGTTAATAGGGCTCCTAAGTGTGTGACCTGCCCTATTTTCTGAGACTGAGACACGGACAATCCAACTGGATAAAACAGGAGTCACTCCATTAGTCTACCTGAGAAACCAGCTTGGAGATCTCATCAGCCACTTGCGTGGGGGCTGCCAGCCCTTCCTGATGCCCAGTTCCATGGGATAATGAGAATTCATGGCTTGGCAGATGGTTGGGTAGCCACGGCTGGGGGTGCTAACAGTTGTCACTGTGTGTACAAGGTGTCACCTCAGTCACCCAGGGCCACACAGCCCTGCCAGTGTGGGCAGTGCCCTGGCCGTGGGTCAGGCGTGGGCAGGAGCTCTGCATTTACTCACATTTTGGAGCTGATACTCACTGCCAGTCAGCAGCTCTCACCCTGGACCTGCCCATGGAGAATATGCAGCTTAAGCAACACAGTGGAGCAAGCAATTATGAGACTTCCTAACTAGAGCAGAGAAATGGGGCTGTTGTGTGAAATTTATCAGGTAGGAATTTTTTACTTTATCCAAAACGGATAAATTTCAAAAACCTGTCAAATATGCAAGAGAAATATGAGTCTGACTGGAAGGAATGCCAAAAGTGTTCCTGAGCCCCAGCAGACACACAATGCTGCTGACACAGAGGTTTCATCAGTGCTCTAAAACCCTCAGCTGCAGAGATTTCCCAGTTTTTCCAGGCACTCTCCTCCCCCAGTCAAGGGAAGCAGTGGGGCTACCAGGGGGGTTTCCCTACCTCAAGGATGTGGTCTCCAGGAGCAATTCTTCCATCAGCAGCAATCACAGAGTCCCGCAGCACTTCCTGAACAACGATGTTCCCTAGGGGGGTGTCCTTACCCCCAACTATCCTCATCCCCAGCTCTTCCTCTGGATCTTCCCGGTGGATTTCGATGGTGGTAGTTTCAGCCACAAGACTGGTTCTCTGAGGAAGGTCTGGTTGTGGAAATTGAAGAAAAAGCAAGACATTAACAGAATTTTCCTTTTCACAGCATCCCAAGGTTCAAACTCCTGGCAGGTTGTGTTCAATGTAGCATCTGGAGGGAAAGCAGCTATCAGGATACCTAAGGTCACATAAAAAGCTTAAAACCCCTCTGTTTCTTTAGAGTTTCTCCAGAATTTTTCCCATTTTCTCCTAGCTTTTGGTGAATTCAAACTCTTTATTGTTGTTGCTTGGGGTTTATTAAAAGGCATTTGGTATGGTTTGGCCATATTTAGAGATCTATTTTTCTCCTGTGATAGCTGGCCTGCTAGAAGCATGCACATAAATTCCAGTTTCCATGATGCCTATGAGGGAAAGGGACTAGCCAGCTGTAATTACTGCTCTGCAACTTCCTTCCTCTAATTTCCTTTGCTCCCCTTTTCCCATCCCCCCCGTAAAACAGGAGGAATGTTTGGCTGTTTCGCAGCATACTGGAGATGAAGCAATGCTGCACTTTGAAGATGGAAGTTGTGGTCAGCAAGTGGGCTGAGGTCTCCCAGCATGGGGACACTCAGGCAGACCCAGCAGTGCCTGGCAGGGTGAAGGGCAGGCATCACACCAGGGATGCAAAACCTGCTCCACGTGTGCTTTGGGAAAAAGCCAACAGGGAACTGAACTGACCTGTGAGTTACCTCTGTCCCAGGCACAGGGGCTGGAAGTTGAGCCTAACTTTGAGACAAGGCACTGAGGTTTCCATGCTGCTGCTTCCTACCAAGCTGAGACAAGTGCTGCTACACTGGAGATGGTGATTTGATCTGCAAGGCTTTCAGAGCTGCCTGTTAATCAAAACCTAACTTATGCTAGAAAAACACCAGGAGGGAGATACTGACCACTCCAGGAAACTGAGTGTATATTTAACTTTCCTAACAAGATTAAAAAGAACCTGGAACACTTCCTAGTTACTAATTATCTGGCTTCTATGAGGGCTTTAAGTGCTCCACGTTCACATTGACAAGGACTGCTTTTGTTTCTTCACAGAATACTGCAAATACTCACTGCAATCTCACAGAGTTTCTCCAAATGGTTTTGTGCAGTTTTGTGCCTGTGAGCAGACTCTGCCATCCCTGATGCACATCAATGCATCTCCCTTCTGCTCAAGGAAGAGATGCCTCTGATGACCACTAATGGCTGAGTAGCATTAAGGATGTCTGACAGTGATGGGGGCACTTAAAAATTGAATTTTCTGAGATAATTGCCTGATTTGTATATTATGAAAGGTAAATACATAGTTCCACTTCTGTACCAAACTCTCACCTTCTTCAGTCTCCTCAAAAGCTGGATTAACCAGTCCAGGCTCTGCAGTCCCCAGTGACACCACAGCAGCTCCAGAGCTCTCTGCCACAAGTGAGGAGCCTCCACTTGGGACCTCTGGATCCTTGGGTGTGTTTGTCTCCCCCTTGGCAGGAGGATCTTCCTTCCCTTTGGAAATGGGATTCTTTTTCCGCTGGAGTTCAGATTTGTATTTCTTAAACCCAGGACACCTGGAGAGAGATTGGCAGGGACTGTCAGTGACTGTCTCTGCCTGGGCAGGTGGCCCAGCACACGAAAGCTCTGACAAGCCTGTGGGAAGAAGCTGGTTCCAGCTCTCACCAGTGCAGTGCTGGTTTCTCAGATGATAAAATTGATTCTCATTTGACCTTCAGTTTCTACTTATACAAGTATCAGCTTAAGTGCAGGCTTGTTATTTCACTACTTTTGAAATTATTAAGGAAATTGTTTGAAAAAACGTAATAGAAACAGGAGTCTCCTTTGCTAAATATTTACCTGGCAAACACGCCATGAAGAAAACAATCCTTCTTAAATATAAGCAAATACTGAGCTCTGACATTATAGAGATCACTATGAACCGTACCTTGATGCAAAGAAAGTGGCTCAAGTTTCAAGCTCAGCCTTGAATTAGGCTTTGTTTTAACACACCAGCTACACACAAGAGCAGCAAGGGAGGATTGGACATTTTCTGTTATGGAATGAGACCTGACCCTGGACCTGATGCACTTCCAGTCCATGCAGGTAATGGCTCTACCTGAATGGGAGCAATTTAATTCCTAATCCCACTGACTGCTCCCCACAGAGGTCCCAGAACTGGGATGTAATTGTACACACAAAATGTGCCCTGGATGCAGATACATCACCAGCCTGTCTCAGCACTAATGGGTGAGGAAGAACAGCTCTTTTATCACAAGTATTTATAAAAAAGGTGACAGGTGAGGAGGTGATAAATGCAAAAACATCACTTTCAGAGTGAGTATGAGTAGTATTGGGTGTTTATCAGAGTCACTTTTCAAGTTAAATGGAACTATTTTCACTCTGGCTAAAGGAGTCTCATCCCAGTATTACTTCCTCTGGTTTACTCCTACTCATTTATTCTCCAAGCAGTAAAATAACCCTGAACTTAATGACAGAAGCTGAATGATCCACTTGTGCACATGACCCTCTTAAGATATCAAAACACAAATTCAATTTGCAAAAGGCAGGGAAACCCCCCAAGAAAATAAGTCACTATGTGCTTCTTATTTCCTTAAATCTTCTCCTATCAGTTAATATCACTTAAAACAAGAAAACACCCAAATCCCAGTGCAATTTTCGTATCTGTTTTGGTTCTTTTCCTCCTTATTTTTCAGTCTGACTGTGCCCACACTCCAGG
The DNA here is from genome assembly GCA_013399835.1 of Leptocoma aspasia. Taxonomy (NCBI): domain Eukaryota; kingdom Metazoa; phylum Chordata; class Aves; order Passeriformes; family Nectariniidae; genus Leptocoma; species Leptocoma aspasia. The sequence continues at coordinate 530,972 of VXAX01005967.1, forward strand.
TGAAATAGCCTCAAATCTTAGAATACTCTGTCCCAAAGAAAGATACAGACAACTGTGGAATATATAAGAGAATGATACAGTTTCCAGGCAGCTCTCTAATGTAAACATTTGAGGTGCCTCCCTCCCTCCCCTGTGTGTAACTCCAGTGCCAGAGGGATTACCCAGTGACAGGAGTTTACTGATGGCAGGGCAGATTTGCAGAGCAGAGGAAGGCCCAGCCCTGGTGTGAGCCATGGCCCCAGCCCAAGCAGCCAGGACAAAGGGCTGCTTCAAGAAAAAGGAGATTATAAACTTTCACTGAAGGGAAAGGGGCACCCAAGCACCTTCCATCCCTTCCCCTGGCTCTAACAGGAGCTCTCAGCTCGAGGGGACTAAGGACAAGCAAAAACCACAAGGGTACATCCTTGGCTGGGGCTGCAAAGGTATCCTAAGTGTACCTGTTCCCTGGTTGGCTTATTTTTAAAATATGTCATTGCCACAACAAACTACAACACAGCTGAATTGAACAGGCCTGTGGCATTTCTCATTGCTGACGAATACACCCTGCCAAGGAAGGTCTGTTCCACCTGCAGCAGGGCTTGCACTTAGCTCCCTTCCCTGCAAATCATTAACCAGGTAGGAACAAGGGCTCTCCACGCACCATGGCAAGAGCTCTGTCACCTGCAGTCCCTTTAAAGTGACAATATCCTGCCTGCCAACAGCTCAACCAGCAGCGAAACACCAAAAAGCCTCCTTTCCTCTACACAACAGGAACAGAAAAAAACATAGTCATTTTCATTTGCTTCTCTTTCTCAGCAAAAGAATAAGAGAAGATAATGGAATTATAAGTAGGTGATTCAGCAAGCGCATAATGTGCAGCTTGGAGGGACTTGCACTCTTTGAATCAAAGACTTGTGTATTGCACGTCTTAATTGGACCAATTAAACTGGCAGCACTGCACAATCCCTTGCTTTCAGAGCCTTGACTTTGTGCCTTTCTCCTCTGCAAAAGGGAAACGAAAATAAGCTTGTTTGTAACAAGTCCAGAGCTGGTGCCCCAGTTCAGGACCCGCAAATGTCTGGGTATTTGACAGGTTTAGTGTCTGCAGACAGGCTGAAGGTGAGCAGCTCACCCTTCTCCTCCAGAGCACACACACAGTTACGCTGTCCTCACCCACCCACCTCTGCAGCCTCACCCTGGCATCTCTGGTGTCCCACCTTGCCTCAGTTTAGGAAGCTGCTCTGAGAATGGATGGTTCTGACAAGCAGCACAACAGCCCTGGCAATAACAGGATGGAAAGGGGAATGCACCTGTTTTGCAGGTGAGCTTCCAGCTCACACCGCTGCATGGTCTGCTGGCACTCGGCCTTGAAAGGACACAGCACAACCAGCTTGTCCAGCAGGTTCCGCACCAGGAGGCTGGACTTGTGGCACTGCTGGAAGGAGAGCTTCTTGCGGTCCATGGGACAGAAGTTGTACTCCTGCATGAAGTTCTCAAGGCACTTGAAACAGTACGTGTGCCCACAGGGCGTGTCCATGGGCTGCAGCAGGGGCTGCAGGCAGATGTGGCAGATGAGCTCATCGTCCACCTCGTCCTGGAAGTTGTACAGGTGATTGTCCAGCAAGGGGTGGGCCTGGCCACACTCACAGCACAGCTCGGGGACTTGGGACACGTTTTCCTCAGTGACGGGGTCAGCCATGGCAGCCAGCACCAGGGAGGAGACTGTCACACAGCAGCTCAGCCACAGACCTTTAGGGAAAGGGAGAGAGAGACATTTCCAGCCAACCGCCTGCTTTAGATCCAGCCGACTAAAAATGAAACTGTATTCCTGCCTTGAGCTTCCTCCCCAGCCCCAGCTGCCCCCCGCAGGGCTCCTCCTTCCAGAACCACCCTGTGAACCAACAGCCCAGGGATCAGAGGATGCAAGGACCTCATCCAGCACAAGGTTTAAGCACGTGGATAAACTGAGGCTTAAACTTTACACACACACACGCACCCCAGAGACAGACTAAATAAACCCTGCCCAACACAGGGACTAGAAAAGCTGAGAGAAAAACTGCATGTTCTTGAGGGAGAACAACCCAGAGAGGGAAGGGAAAGGAAGGATACACAAGACAGTGATTTTTAAACTTCCTCTGGCTTTCCAGATTATACCAAATCTTTTAAAGACATCTGTGGTAAAAAGACAATTTGGGAACTTCTGGCTGTTAGGATTTTTGTTTTGTATTTGAGGGGTGGGGAGGACGAGGCAAAAGAAGAGGAATAAATTTCAAAAGAAACTTAAATCTAAACCACATTTCCTTCCTTTCAAGCCCACTCCCTTCAAAAAAATTTGTTTTAACAAACAATGCATTGTTCCCCACTCATCCATGCCTAAGTTCCCGCATGGAAACAAATTTCCTATAAAAAGACTAAAGCTTCCTAAGTGGAAAAAATGTAAAGAACAGTCAGCATCATTTGTTGTAAGGTTGGAGAGAGGATTGACCTTCAGCTCCTTTCAGCCAGGGAGAGCAGGATAAGGGACAAACTGAGTCCTTGTAGCTGCTGCTCTAATTTTAACAGAAATGTCTTCAGTCACATCCATTTTGAATCTTGCCTGTTGTAATTAAATATAAAATTCATTTGAATTTCCTAGCAGATTACAGGCACAGGGATGACTGCAGGAAGGATTTTTTTTAACGTGGCAGTTATTTTAATGAAGTAGGAAATGTGGTATTAAAGGAAGCAAACTACATTACACGGGTGGGGGTGGGGGGTTGTGGTGATGTTTTAAGGAGTTTGTGATTGGTGGGGTTTCTTTTAAGTAAAGAATCCCAGACTCTGAAAACAAAACAAAAAAAAATTGCACAACTGTGACGAAATGGAAAATTTCTGAAAGATGATGTGGAAAATACGTGAAAACAATGACTTGATCTGGAACAGGTAAAAGCCCAAGCAAGAGGGAACACTGGTCTGCACCAGTGCCTGGAGGACACAGCTGGCATGCACCAGAACTCAGGAGGGGGTGAGAGAAGAACAATAAGATAGCAGGAATGGCAAGAAAAAATTAGTCATGGGTTTCTAATAAAAATCATACATCACTCCAATTAATTGTCAAGGTAAGTCAGCTATTTAATTAAAGGAAGAACGTATCACCAACAGAATCAGCCATTTCACAGGCGACTTTTTACCCAGCCATAGGAACTTGTTCACTTCAGAAGATTAAAACATCCCTGTCACAGTTCCAGGTGGGTACAACAGGAGTTGTTTGCTCCTCTCTCCCCTGCTGCAGTGCCAAGAAAGCATCTTCCCCTTGAGGGAAGCACTCAGGCTGGATGAACATCCCTGACTCTTCTGTTTGCATTCCCTCCTTAACTCCTGCGTGGCTGACTCAGTGCTCCCAAAACAAAGCAGAGCTCTCAGACAGCACCCATGGAAATGAAAGCAGATATGTCCATGCCCTCCTGTCTCAGAAATCTGCCTGCTGTTTCGTGCTTGCCTCCACCTGAAACAGGCAGCCCTTCTGTTTGCCTTATTGGCCTTTTTGCCAGCCTTCAGCTGATCTTGAATGGTCTCACAGGTGCAAAAGGAACATTTCAACATCAGACCATCACTTAACGTCTCCTACCAATTCTAATCAATCAGCTCAGCACCAACAGTTAATGAGACAAGGAGCTTCCAAGGCAAGCACTATCAATCAGAAATAGTTGTGCTTCAGGTTGGACTATTTGCATAAAACTTTGGCAGGTGATGAAACAAATCCACTTTCTCAGCAAAAACAAACCTCACAGTAATTTTGCTGATAAACTACTTTTATTGGGATTTTCTTTCGGATTATTTATCAAATTCATTCTCTGCTCTGTGTTTTAAGATTACACAAGATGAATCCCATTGATGAGTAATTGCTGAGTGATAACTTGTGGAGGATAAAAGTGTCACCAAAATTTTGCTGCTCCAATCTGATCTGCTGTCTCGCTTCCAGATCCCTGAAAACAAGGGGTGAAGATTTCATTTAAAGGTGCCCAGGTGAATTTTACTTTTATACCACTGTCCCTTCAATAAGGAGGACACTCCTGCAGACACTAAGGAACCCAAGGCTGACACCTTTGTGATGAAACCCAACCCAGAGCCTTGGGCAAGGCAGGGCTGAGTGAGCAGCACGGGGAGGGCAGCAGGCTCAAACAAGCCTTCCTTGCTCAGGGACTCGGGCACAAAGCAGAGCTTCTGCAAGGGAAGAATTGCTGAAATCTCATCCAGCACAGATGCTGCTGCAGCCCAACAAGGCACAGCTGAAGTGTGTACAAAATCACTGTTTCATCCTGGCAGGCCTGGCTCCCCTCAGCTTCAATGAGCCACTCTCAAAAGTCAGTCCAGAGAGTCCCCAGGATTCCAGCTTTGGAGGGGAGGTTTGATACAGATCCAATCCTTTGCAATCCAACCTCAGTTCCTTGTTCTAACTTCCAAGGGCCAGACCAACCCAATCAACCTCTCCATCCTTGTGTTGCTTTTTTTTTTTTT
>VXAX01005967.1:545275-597119 GCA_013399835.1 Leptocoma aspasia
CACTGCCCTCAGCGCAATTCCCCCTCGAGGTTGTCCCGCTGCCCTCGGGGCAATCCCCATTCCTCCTTCCCTCTGGGCATCCCTGCTTCCCTCAAGTTAATTTCCCTTCCCAGCAATTCCCACCGGCCCTCGGAACAATTCCCACTCCCCTCAGGGGCAATCCCTGCTCCCCTCAAAGCATTCCTGCTCCCCTCAGGAGAAAAGATACCAGGGAGTGCTGATTTACCTGTCATTTCTATAAACTCCAAGTAGTTCCAGGTTCCGGTGTTCCTATTGAGGCAACTCCCAGGAACTCTCCTGCTTCAAACCAGCAAAATGACAAACCACACACGTGGGGTTTAAAAGTTTCCAAGCTGTGTTAGCATTATGTCCAAGCTTGGAATTCCTCCCAAAGGAAGAGACCAACCCCGCAAGACCCAACCCATAATAATATTATTTCTCTTGTTCATCACACAGCCTTGCAATTGCTTTTTCTGCAGACAAGAGGGTCATGAAGTAATAAAGATGACGCTTCTGACAATAAAGAAAAGAAAACAGAACTTTAAACCAGCAGTTTAGAGGAGGATTTATTAGGAAGGGAAGTTTTGCACCCTGAGAGGTAATGCAGTGTAGATGGAACTAGCACACGCCTGTCTGTATTTGATCATTTAGCATATCACAGAGGTGCTGATACAGACCTAAATGGAGAGAGGAGAAAATGCTTTCCATGTCCTGAAAATACCTTCTCTTCTTTAATAGGCCTGGGGATCTGTGTTATTCATTAATATTCAATAAATGAGAGAAGAGACCATCTTTTATTTGGGGTCTGGAACGAAATTATATTTAAGGTCCTTTCCAATCCAAGCAATTTTATGATTTTATATCAGTTTTTAAATTCAGTTTGTCCATTTTGTGTCAAATTTTCTATGGAGTCTTTCTGGTTCATTGCTGTCTCATTAATTCGTTCTGTTCCCTTGTTTTCGTCGGTTGAAGTCTTACAATGGGGGACTGTGAACTGTGCTTGGGAGTGAGTGAGGGATCTTTGTGTTGCACAGGTGAGGCTGTAGGAGGTACACCATGTACTGAAAAAGCAGCAAGGCCCTTTCATTACTTTATTTAGATTATTCTTGGAACTCTAATGGAATTGAGGCACACCAACAATCCGTCTTTGCACACATGAGATCCGTGTTTCCACAGGACATGAAGTGTAAGGTGTTTTTGTATGGCTCAGCTGAGAACTATGATCCAGCTTTGCAAACCCGTCAGTTTTGGTTACAATAAATTAAATGTCAGATAGGATTTTCTCTGAGGCACCAAGGCTTAGGAGGCTGGATAGCATCCATCAGATCATTGTGAACAAAAAATACTTTAGGAATAAATCTGCATTGCCAGCTCAGACATGAGCACCAGAACCTGGTGCAGAGACATCAGGCTGGATCTGCACCCCTAACTCACACCTGAGCTTGAACTCATTAATCCAGAATTAACTTATACTGAACAGCCTGGCCTGTAAACAGGCAAAGCTTAAGCTGAGCTCTGTAGGGCTGGAGAACTCCTGAGGGGAGAGATTTAAACCTTAGCACAGAACATTTCCCTCTTCTGTGCAGCTCCAGGGTGAGGACAGGAAATGTGTGGGTGAGCTGGGGGTACTGGGGAGGCAAACCCCAGGGAAATCTCAAATGGATGCAAATCTTCAAAATGAGGAATTCTGTCAAGTTAGCACTCGCTGGAGATTTTTATCAGGTGTTCCTGAGTGGACAGTGTGACCATACATAATTAAGATCTGGTGATAGTTTATTGTATAAGCGTGCTGGAATTCTGGTTTGGTTTTGTAATAAAGGAACCCCACTGAGTCATGGCTACTAAATGGACTCATAGAGGACACAGGTCTCTTCTGCAGAGCTAACACAAATGTAAGGAACTGAAATTAATTTGTTTTTTAGCCCAGGCAAGACCAGCCACATCTTAAATAAGGCTTGGCTTGATGACACAAAGACTTTGCTGTATTACTGGTTCCTACCTGCTCCTGTTCCTGCCCTGGCAACAAGGCACTCCAGCCCTTAGCTCTGCACTGTGAACCAGGTCAGGACACTGATCCAGGTGAAAAACAAATCAGGTGAAAATCTCTAGAAATATATTTTATGTTAAATATATAAACACATTTAAAATAGATGGATATATTTTTAAAGCCAGATGGAATTCCCCAATCTAGTTTATAATTCAGAGGTGGAATGGATGGATGAGATTCTTCCCTAGAAATGCAAAGGAAGCAGTCAGAAGAGCAAAGTGGCCAAATATGAAACTGATCCTGGTGAAGAAGGATCCCAAACCGCAGCTGAACATTCACTTTGCAAAGTGTAAATTAATTGCTCCACTGAATTGTTGTGCTGGCAGTTAATGTGTTGTGTAAACCTGAAGAGAAAGCTCAGATGTGTTTTGCATGGAAAACACCTCTATGTTTGTGAGAGAAATCATTTCTGGGGTAACACTCAAATGGTGACTTTGGTTAAACTGATGTTGGTGAGAATCTCAGTCAGCTGTGCCTTCTCCAGCACCTCTCACAAACCCCACACTCTGGTCTTCACGATTGATTTTGAAACACCAAAGTTCTGCACAACTCAAGGAGTTTTTATTTACTAGCAGTTCTGCTGAATTATTTGTGTAGCTTTTGAGAGCTACAAAGGCTCTCTGTCACAAAATGCAGCAATCTCAGGTTGAGTTTTATCTGCTTTCACTGCTGATAATTTCCTGTGTGTGATTTGTACAGTAACCACTGCGTGGGAAAGATTATTGTCCACACTCCTGTGCAGTGCATGTGTCAGGATTAAAATGCAGCTTTCTGGCAAACAGAATTCAAATATCAACTGAGTAAACTTGTATGTTTACAGATTATGAATTCTTTTATTTCAGAAGATTCAGACAGCTTTTTTTTTTAATCTGAAAATAGGTATTCAATAAGCAAAATAATTGGAAAAATAACAGCAGGAAAATTTGATGAGAAAGCAACAACACATCACACAAAGATATATAAAGATTAGTTTATTAAAGATATATAGATTAGTTTCATCCCATTAAAGTTGCATAAAACTTGGTAACTGTGTGTGTGGCTGTCCTCTTGTGGAAAGGTGCAAGGAATATATGACTGCACGGTATTAATTTGGGACTCAACTTTGATGTTTCATCACAAACAAAGCAAAATTCCCAACCCACACACAAGAATGTAAACACAATTAAAAAACAAATCCCACAAACAAGGAGAGAGAGTCATCCCAGGAATTTATGATTAAATGCCCTGGAATCTCCCTTTTGTGGAAAGCAGAGTGATGGAAGCACCGTGTGCATGAGGACCGAGGGCATTCTGGTGAACCCGAGCTCCCAAACACTTTGTTTGGATTCATTCTGCCACATTCCATAACATTTTTTGTTGCTTTTGCAGTATTTTGTTATGTTTGCTGCAAATTAAAGCTACCTGTGCATTGCATACTGTGTTTTATAGGGAGTTGCCAAAGTCCCAGTGTTTGGAATTTATAAATGGGAGCAAACAGACTATTGAGAAATAAAACACAAGAGTCTTGTATGTGTTAGTAATGATTTAGGACTATTTTACATTCTCTTTCCTCGTGGTGTTTTATTAACAGTGGACAGTTATTAACAATGTTGGAGTACTTTATTTGATGGATCTGTAGGATGTTTTCATTAGATGTAAACAGACTGATTCTCTGCTTCCAGAAAAGTGCCTGTTGGCAGATATAAAGAGGGCATCTGGCTTTTCTTAGGAGGGGAAAAACCCATCTGGCTTTTTGCAGCGGAGCAGATATGATAATATAAGGATAAAAAAAAATACATTAAGAAAATCACTTTCTGGGTTTGCTGTTGTGAAAAATATTGATGCCTGTCCCTTAATTTTTAAATGATACTGTTGAAATGCTGTAGCTTCTTTGTAACCAGCTCAGATTCCTTTTTGTCATAATGCTTCTATTGCAGTATTTTCAATGAGAGTTCAGAAATACTTCACCTACCAAAAAAAGATACTGTAGCAATAAATAAAATAATATTTCTTTAGGGCCATTTCAGGTCCCACTGAATTCTCCTTTATTATTTTACAGGAGTGGACTTGATCTTTGTGGTGTTTAGCCCAATAGCCTGACTCCCCTTCCTTATTAATTTCTTGGAGAAAAGAGATAAGGTACCACATTTCCAGCAATTATTTCTATATAGCAAGTATGGTGCTCAATTTACTTTATAGCCTGTAATTACAACACTATTCTCGTAGTTAAAACTGATAACAGATACTGAGGAGACTTGATCCAATTCAGGAATATTATCTATGCACTTTTCTGCCTGGGAGGTACTGCTGCTCTCTGATACAGAGTCTGTAGTAAATAATGTGTTCCTGTAGAGTTTAGAATTTGACCTCCAGCCACTTTTGTTCTGCTAACTGGTTAAAAACAAACTTGATTTTCTGTGTTTATGAGCTCCTTGGGCAGCCGGGCCAGAGGAAAGGGCTGTGTGTGTGCAGGGGTGTTATCCTGTCCCTGACAGGAAACACTTCCCCTTGGGGTCCCAAGTGAGGCTGTGCAGCTCTGATCTTCCTGGAGAGGCAGGAGCCACGGGAAGTCTGCAGCCCTGCTCCTGGGGGTGGCGGCAAGCTCCCTGCCACCAGTGTTGGGAGCAGCAGCGGTGACTATGGAATACAGAGCACAGTGTGGCATTCCTGCGGCATGTTCAGGGCTTGCTCTGTCATTACTGCAAGGCAATAGAGCACGTTTATTTCCCCAGCATAAATGCAAAATGCTCGGGACGTGTGAGTTTGGGGATTTGATCACCTTTCATTTGGAGTTGTCTGCCAGAGGATAATGCTTGGCTTCCAGTTTTCTGCTTCAGCAAGGGCTGCTTGGCCATACAATGTGTTGAAGGCACCTCCATTTGGAAAACTAAACCAGAGATCCCCTTGGTTCGTGCCACCACAACATCTTTCAAACCATTTTCAAAAGCAGAATCTCTCAAGGTGTCTCTTTTTGTGGTATTTCACCCAGCCATACATTTACAGCCCACACCTGTGATATGAACAAAATTTTGGTTACTCCCCCAAAATAGGTTTGCCGTGCCGCCCCCAAGTTTCAATGCAAACTCTACTGTTATTATAATGTTGTCAGAAGTTAATTAAGTTAATATTTATTAATTGTTAATGTTATTAATTGTTAGTATTTGTTAATTGCTGTTCTCTGTACCCCTGTTTGTCCCCTTACACCGTGTCCTTACCTCTGTATCCCCTGTATTCCCTCCCCTGCCGTGCCGGGGTTCCCCCCACCGCTTTTCCCAGCACTTCCCTGGGGCTGCCCTGGGGGGGGCTAGCTGCTCCCGTGGGACTTTGTGCCGCGTGCATATTAATTAGCAACCAGTTCCAGGTATCCGAGACCCCCAAACAACGAGCCAGCTACATTAACAGCGAAATGGACAGCACAGCAGCAGAGGGACCCTGCCGAGGAGCCGGCGGGAGTTATTCTGAGTCCTCGCCATAACTTTTCAAGCATTAAAGCGACAAGACCCCTAGACAGCGAGCGAGCCAAATCCTCTTCCTGTGCCCTTCCTGTGAGGACGGGAGTCACACCTCAGCCCGGTGGACTAAGCTGTGAAGTCCTCCTCTGCATGGGCAAAGAGGGAACGTCAGGGAAGCAGTGGCAGCGGCGCGTACCCCCGAGCCCCCTCCTACGAGCTGATCTCCTTAATAAAGGCATTTTTAAAGGAGCAGAAGGTCTCCTAGCCCATTCTTGACGCCTGCACTCAAGAAATGACTGCAGCAAGTCCTGAGTGTCAAACTAGCCATCAGCAGTGGGACCAGGAACTGTGACAGCTGTGCAAAGAATGGTAAAGGATAATGATCCTAGAACTCATAAAAACTGACAGGTTCCTCTCATCACTTCTTCATCCACAGCTTGCTGCAAGCCCTTCAGCACAGCAGGTGCCAGAGGAATTTAAATGTGCATATAGAAAATATCTCCATAGGGATTAATCCTTTGGTGCCTGATTTTCACTTACTTCTGGAACAGAAGAGAGGCTCAGTGTCCACTTATTTAACTGTGTTTAGCACCACCCTCCAACAGAGTGAGGAAGCATCTCAACATCAGGAGATGTCGACATGTTTGTTAGAGAGGCAAAATGTCCTGAGATAATTTGGCATTTCTTTTCTCCCTGGAGTTTCCAGTTACTAACATTGCCCTGGAATACCTTAGGTATTTACAAATCAATTCTTAATAACAGTAGCATACATCCCAAAGGAATGTGGGATGGTTGCAAGTCTCATCAAGCTCTAACACGGATCTGGAGCCATACTAGTTAAACACACTTTTCTTCAAAACTCTGCTCAGGCAAAGTGACATATTTCCAGCAAGACTGTTCAGTCTACACCAAAAAAATAGACATATCCTGAGGAAAAACAAGATCTATCCAAATAATTGCTATGTGCTGCAGCTGGAGCTCTGTTTCCAGAAAATAGCTAAATATAAACATTCCAGACTGGATGGGTGGGAAGCCAAGGCTGCCTTGCAGCACAGATACCCACTAAATAGAATTGTCTATTAACAAGCTAATCCACAAGAATTCATTCTGCACTGAGAGATCAGAGAAAGAAGCAATACAGCTGCTTCAAGTACAATTATATAATTAATAGAACTTCTCTGAAAATGCCAGTGTGGCCTCTGCTAGGAGTTATTTCTCACACTCCTGGACCAAGGTGCTTCATTTCCAAATCCAGAGGTTACATTTTGTTAGCTGTCAGTCAGGAACTCTGCACCATCTCAGGTGACCTGCAGCTCTGGCTTTCCTCTGCTTGCTGCAGTGCCGCTGGAGATTATGTGAGAAGGAGACACAGCTTTGGTGCTGCTGTCCCAGATTCCTTGGAAAGGACACTGCAACCCCAGCTGTAGGACTTTACATAATCTTTGTACTTGTACATCACTTCTGCTTTTCTAGGTGACCTCTAAAATAGAAATCTGAAGTGCCACAACAAGAATACAGCTGTAAAAATAGAATAAACCTTTCATAGGAATACTTTAACACAGTTCTGTCACAACTTGGAACTGGGTTTTGGCAGACCCAGTCATTAAACCCTGCATGCTTCTGTAACCTGTACTTTGGGCTCTTTTCTGGAGAAATGTAATTCTGCAGAGTTGCCACCTGAAATCCTGAACCAGATGCCACAGATTTTCTGAGGGTTTTCATGGATGTATTACACGAGTTTGCTGGCCATAATTATGGATCTTTGTGCTAATGAAAGTCCTCTGTCGTGCTTCCCCATTAAGCTGAATTCAGATGCAGGGGATGGTCCAGTTGAAAACAAAGGTGCTGCACGTAACACAGGACATTCCAACAGTGATTCTCTTCCTGCCAGTTCTCCCCCTGAACACTCAAGTCACCATCTACGGAAACCAAGGATTTTGTGCTTTTGTCCGCAAGACTATTTGAAGGTATTTTATAGGCCCATCTTGTCAATCGCTGGCAGCAGCCCTCAGAGACTGTTCTGACCAGTTTTAGCGGCCTGCCTTGAATTCAAGCTATGCATGGCTTAGGAAGAACGAGCTTGTTAAATACATTCCAGAGGTGACTTAGCATAAGAAAAAAACACACCTCTTCCGTGCAGTGCTAACAAATGTGCTGCTAAGTCAGGTGGGGTTTGCCTGTGAATAATTTGCTTGGCTCAAATTAAGATTCTGCTGTCTGAACATAATAAAAGAGGTTGGGATGAGGCACATCTGCTTCCAGTCCAGTCATCCACACTTGTAGGATCTTCAAAATACTGAAAGAAGTAAAAATAGTTTTACAGGAAAAAAAGGAAGGTATCTGGTATGAAAGAGTTACTTTCAGAGATGGAATATGTCTGTGAGTGCAGATATTTTCAATAGATCTTCACTGGAAGAGCCTTCATTTGTGTTTTGACCGAGGTGTTCCTGTGATGGACCTGGAAAGAGCCTGCTCCGTGCCAATTCTCTCCTCATTATTGCACAGTAAAACAAGAAATGTACTCAAGAAATTAATAATAATTTTAATAAAAACTCAAGGGATGTCGGTGAAATGGAACACATCTGTCATACAATATTCACTGAAGTACATAAATTAAATCTGCTCTTTTGGTCATAGCCCATTTTAACTTCTCCTTTTGGCTGAAATGTGGAGCCCAGATCTGAATTCAGAAGAAATGCAACAACTACACTGTTTGCCCTCCTCAGAGAAGGGGTTTTTAGGAACCAGCTGCTCTGGGAATATCATCTGCTATATCCCAGTGTGTTTGCTGACAGGAAGTGATTTGACACTAAATCTATTCAAGATCAGAAATCACTGCTCACTTCTAGTGTTATCCTTTCTACATTTTTTAGAAGATTCAATGGTCAAAGTAATGATCATTATATATTAAAAACTGAAAAAAAACCCCAAATAAAAGAACAGCCAGCCAAGCAAAACCAACCACAAATCCTACATCCCTGCTTAAGTGAGGGCTATTAATCTGCATACCAGGGTTTAGCTACTTAAGAATTTCTTCAGCAGTGGGACTGAAATATATCCCCCAAAATGAATTACCTAAACAATATTATCAACTGCCTACTCCATCTCCTAGATCCAGCACTTCCCTCCTGTGGCTGAAGATGCTTTTTGGTTGTGCAGCTCACAGGACATCTTTAGTCACAGGACATCTTTTGATTTCTGGCCCAGCTGCGTTCCTCACCAGCCGTGGCAGCTCCCTTCTGCCATGAGTCCACTGGCAAGTTTGTCTTCTTTACTTATAACCCTTGGTTTTCCTTAATCTCTTTTCCCCTAATCATCAAAAAGCACTTTGCAGATATTAATGTGCAGATTTGCCTGCTGGCAGACTCCCAGTTTCCAGTTCAGGTTACTGATTTAGAAACTGTAGTTTAGTCACTACAGGACAACAAAGAACGTGTTTAATAGAACTCAAGGAGCTGCTTTTATTCTTATTTACATCCGCTTCTATTTGTCTTTATTCTTTTGCTAATTGTGGAAATCAGCTCAGCACTCCTCTTGCTTTCTACAGTAAGGAAGCTCCCTGAGTGCCTCAATTTGCTGCTGGGGAGAGGAAAGCTCATGTGTGGAATTTTGGGAAGAATTTGCCAGATAAGGTCCCAAGTCCAAGCCAGGCATGCTATTTTTATCCCTGATATAACTGAGCTGCAGTAGAGATGTTACAGTAGCAGTTAATTTAGGGTTCAAAGCAAGGTAAAAGGCAACTTGATACTCCATAATTTTGCATTACTAAACATTGGTTATGAAATGTTACTTCTGAAAAGGCTATTTTATAAGTACATCACAAAAAAATTCCTTTTTCTTAGCACGGAGATGTTGCTTCCATGGATCTTGGCGCAGAGTAGTTTGAATCTATCATGTTGTTGCAATCCAAAGCAAAGTTTGGCTCAAATAAGATAATAATAAAATGAAATAAGGGGACTAATCTGTGTTAATTAGGGCTAGTTGACTATGCGCAAATAAAAGTGCTGACACCAACACAGACTTTTCAGTTCAGCAGAATCTCTGCAAACAGGGGTGTTCTCTGCCTGATTACAACAACACTGCAGGTGTGGGTGTGAGTAAAGGAGCAGGTGAAAAACCCGTCCCTGGATGACACCAAGTTCAGGTGGAAAAAGAGTCCTCGAGCCCTTGCCGTGTGTGGTCACAGGACAACAAATCAAGGTGAGGTTACTCTGAATACTGCCCCTAAACTTTTAAGCTGCTCTTAAAGGAATAGATCACGTGGTAGCTGAGGCATGAACTTTCTTGCTGCTCTCTGCTCTCAAGCTACCTTTATAATAAAAAAAAAATCTCACTGCCTACTTTCCCTTTTCCCTGAGGAATGGTTGGGTTTTGGGCTTTCTGCTGGATATCCTGGCTGCTCTGAGCTCAGCCCTGTGGTGGAAGCAGGATCTGACGGAGAATGAGCCCTGCTCAAACCCCAGGTTTTGTAGTGGTTTCACTGCTTCAGCAAAGAGATTTGTGAATTTATTTTCAAATCAATTAATGCCTACCTTATTTTCATATTTATTTCATATCAACCAATGCCTACAAGCATAGGAGGTAAAGTACTTATATTCAGTTTTTTCTGATCTGCATTGCTATGACCACATACACTGATAATATCACTTACATTTGGACTTTTATTCCCTTACATGTAACACTTCAGCTACAAAGCATAAAAAATTCATGAGGATAATTCCATCAATCCAGATGTTTTGTAATAGTTGTGACCTTCTGCTTGACCTGGAAGCCTGAGTGTTAAAGAGCAGCTTTTTGGAAACAGCCTATAGATCATTGTGTGTGGCAACAATTTCAAAGTTTGATTTATATTCTTTCCCTTGCTCCATTACTAACGAAGCTCCTTAGTGACAGGAGAGCCGTGAGCTTTGCTTGTCCCTGAAGGTCCCCTGGTGTCCCCCGGGGCTGTCCCTCCCTTGGCAGCACTGCAGAGGTAAAGTAGGAGTACCCTCTGCTGGCACTCTTTGTGCTGGGCTCTGTCCCACAGCTCTCCAGCCTGCTTCTGTTAGTCCATAGCACGTTTCCCAGTTATCCTTACGTCCGTATATTCATTGACAGATTTCCCTTCAGAGACTTTTATACTTTAGTAACTTTAACTATTCTACCTAAATTTTCTATTTTTTCATCATAGTGTGATGTTGTCATTGTAAATAATTTCTTTCCCTGCTTGGCTTTCAGGTCCTCGAGTTAAATATTTTTTCCAACAAACAGCACCTGGACAAAACATATTAAAATTTGTTTTTAAGTGCTGATACACTGATACGTTAAACATGGAATGCTGATGGGATTCCAGATCACATCCAGGGATCACAGATAAACAGTAAGAGTCTTGAGGAAGTTTCTACAACAGAAATCTAAGGGGGAGAAGAGTTTTGGTTTCTTTTCAACCACAAAAGTAAATAGCAGAGAGGAATCGCTCTTCTGGGACTGGGAAATAAAAATTGTCTTGGGCTAGTGGTGAATCCAGGCCCTGTTTAGCCACTCTTAGCTGGAATTCGGAGAGGAAATCCTGGGATCTGAGTCCTTTGGTGAGTCTTGAATACAATGGACATCGAGCATAGCTGGGAGAAAGGAGTAGCTGCAAATCAAGATTCGAAATCCCCTCGGGGCGAGGAAGAAGGAACAGATGGTGCTTCCCGTGGTTTGCCCCAGGGCTGGTTCTGAGCATTCCCTCTCCCAAACGCTTCAGCAGATTTTTAGGAAAGAAAAGCCCGAGTTCCCTCGGGCCCCTCATTGTCTGCTGTGTTTAACTCTGCTGTCTGCCCATCTCTGGCACAGAGGAACCACCTGCCTGCTCTGGGGCCCCTCACAAATGTTTGTAGGCTGCTTTATAACGGGGCAGCTGCCGTACATTGATGGAAACCAACAGAAAACCACGGCAGTTGCTCTTTCAGCTTCTTCAGTGACAAGTGTCTAAAGCGAAACCTGGTGCCTCTGGTTCTGTAACAGCATCAGACCCATCCAGAACATCAAAGCTGTCACTGAGCAAGCAACACAGAAGACCTGACAAAATCACACAGTAGGCTGCACATAAAATAGTAAATGATGGTATTTATTTTCTATGTTTACCTCAAATAATCCTTTGGAGGTCTGAAACAAGAGCAAGGCAGCGTTCGGTAGGTGTCAGTCCTTTGAGACTCATTCCACAGCTCCAGCACCGCACCCATCAACTGGGTAACAGCTGAGCTGAGGAGGAAAACAACACAGCTGGATTTCCTTTCCTGTCCTTGACACCTGGGGATCTCTGGTGACTGGCACGGCCCTGCTTGGATGCGTCACCTTGTGAGACAGCACTTCTTGGGGCAGCACCTTCCAGAGGTGTTGCATCAAAGAGGAATTCACTTTGGAATGTCTGTGTTTCTACTGGTCGATATTGGCTATGAATTATTAATCACAGCTTTGCAGTTTACACTGCAGCCCGAAATTCCATTGTATTCGCAATTCTGTCAAAAATAACCGTTTAAAAATGCTTTGACGTCTGCTTTTCTGGAGAAAAGGGATCTGCTTTCTTTCCCTGATAGCCCTGTTACCCCGTGAAAGGTAGCTGGGAAGTACCTGGTGATTTACAAATCCAACACAGCTGTAAGAGTTTGCAAGACTGGAGCTGTGTGATTACTGCAGATTGAGATGTCTGTTAAATGAATAGATTTGGATTTTCTCTGTCCAGGAGAGAAGTTGTGCAGTTGGCTTTGCTTTGCTGCTCTGATGCATATTTAGAGTCAGACGAAGTAGAGCTCACCTCAGCCCCTTCTTTCTTGGATTCAAGATCTTAGCGAGGTTGCAGATTTTTGACTTGAGATCAATTGGCTTCTTTTCTAGGGTTTTCTGATTTGAATGATTTGTTTTCAGGAGGCTTATCTGTCTTTAACGGTGCTTTGTAGACTGAGGGGCCAGATCCAGCTGAGATCAAAAGGTTCCCATCAGATTAAGAGAGGGAGGTAAATGAGACCGCTTTCAGAATTCAGAGACACAGACAGACCTGTCATTAGCAAAGCAGACAGTGAGATTTCTCTTCTCCAGCCATAACTATTGGCCCTCTCACGCTCCTATGTGGTTATCAAACCTTGTACCATACTAGGATATTAATATCTCGTCCAGTATCCACTCTAAGTTATACAAACTACAGGGAGTGTGTTGATCTAAAGCACAGAAAACAGAAATAGGAAATACCTGTTAAGGTATTGGTCCAATAATGCATTCATTAGGGGCTTGTCAGATGAGGGTGGAAAAAGGTTTAGTGTCTCTTGCCTTGACACTTTCTAAATCCTTCCTTAATCTCCCTCTTCCTCCTCATCCTCTCAAAAGCAACACTCACGTCAAAGTGCTTTGACTTCAAAACTTGTCTTGAAATACAGTTCCACGATTTTCACATCTCCATCCCCAAAGGCTCACCCAGATCACCTAAGCTATTTCCTGAATATATGTGTTGAAAATGATACAACTCTTAAATTTTTTGAAGTAACTTTAGTCATGGGTTTGTTCGCAGTCTCTGTGACATCTGCGGACCCCCTTAAAGTAAATTAATATGGCAAACTTCCAGCAGATTTAGAGATTTGGGTCCTGTCCTTGCTCGTAATGTAGTGTCAACAGCACACTCAATATTTTTCATTTTCATCTATCAAAAAGCAGACACAATATTTGCCAGACTTCTTGAAATGACCGGAAATCCTTCAACAAATTAAGTCTACGTATTAAATACCTCACGTAGCTGGGTAAGTGGTAATTGAAATAGGTGTAAGTGCATGGCACGGTGTCCAAGAGCCTGCCACGACCGCCCTGCCGTTCCCGAGCATCCAGCCGAGGGACAGCGAGCGTGTGTGTGTCTGCGAGAGGGTGGGGTGGAATATTCATGCCATTGAAAGGACTCACGTCGTTACTTAACAACTACATTAACCTCCTGCCACAAGTCATGACCTTGTGCTGACCCTGGCCAGCAGAACAGCCCAGCTCTGAAGTACAAAACATGAAAGTGGGAGAAGGAAGGAGCGGAGGAGGAAGAAAGCTCAGCTCTTCATGGAAGAGGCTTCCAAAGGCATTCAGACAAACGCGGAACAAAAGCCGCTGTGCACGGGCCATCCCCACCCAGGCACTCACTCGCTGGGAAGGGTTTTCCTGGGGAGCCTTTCAGAGCCAGCCACAGCCTCACACGACCTTTCAAAGAGCACACAGACAGCAGCCTTTACATCTCTCGTTTCTGTCCTGCTTTGCTTTGCAGCACAGCCCTGTTTGCACAAGTGCTGCTGGAAGCTCCTTCCACCTGAATTTCAAAAATTCGGGGAAGGGAAAAACTTCACTATCCAAAGATGCTTCTTGTGTAGCTTTTTGGTCCATGGAGTAGTTTTGATAGCAGTAGTGGGAATGAAAAGCCCAACTCTGCAATGTCAGTATCAGGAAATGGGCAAAGTGACCCCAGTTTTAAGCAAGAAGGAAGAAGGTGGGATCTGATTGGCACAGGTGGAAGGGAAGCAGGAATTTGTTTTGCAAAGAACAGTTGGAAAAGTTCTGTGGAGCTGTAAAATGGTACTTGGAAGGCAGGCTGGGAATCTCAGTGTGGGGTGTGGAGAGAGATGATGAGAAATTCCTCTCGGTGAAGGGCTCTGAGGGGAAATACCAACTCACAGAACTCACAGAAGCTCAGGCAAAGTGGGTCTTTCCCCTCTTATTTTCTAACAGAGTAGCAACAAAAGTGGTGACATTTCGGGGTGGCTTCAGTGAGCCTTGATGTATTATTCACATGTTTTGCTGACCACAGATTTTGGTCAGCAGGCACCTCACTGCTTGGGGAAGTGCTGACCCATCTGACCAGCAGCTCATTTATTCATTTGCCCTCTCCAGCAGATGCCAGGACAGGATGTTTTAGAGGAATTTCCATGAAGAGCCTTTCTAAAATAACCTGCTTCAAAAAGAGGCTCTTGGTGCAAGCAGAGATTGGCTTCTGTTCTGAAGCTTGAGGTTTATGAAAATCGCTGTTTCTCTTTGATTTTCCAGTAGTAAATAATTATAGGTTTCACATCCTCGGGCTTTTAAGTATCATGAGTCAGACATCCAGCTATGAGATGGTTCATAAAATTCTCACTAACCTAAAAATAATAAACGCTGGGTTATTTTTGCTTTCTTCCTGGATTTGCATCCTGCATCCTTCAGGGTTACAGGTTTTTGGTTTTCTTCTGTGGCTGTTTAAAGTGTCCTCCTTGTTCCGAAGGCTGGGGACTACATGTGCACAGCAAATTCCAGGAGTGAGGTCATCCAGAGAAGCTGGGCAGCTCTCAGGAATTACAACAAAACCCTGAGAGCAAGCAAAGGAGAACTGGCACAAAATCCTACAGGGTAACCCTGTGCCAGGCCAGGATGTTTCCAAACGTATAAAGCCATATATTCTCCAAGGGCTGTATCTCCTGTTTGATCTCCAGGAGCCAGCAGCAGAGAGCCCTTCCCATCTGACAGCAGCCAGGCCAGGCCAGCTGGGCCCTGCTCCCCCTCCCACTTCCCTCTGCAGCTCCTGCCTTCGGCTCAAAGCTGCTGGCCCAGCTCTCCCTGTTTACATGTTTCCAAATTCAAGGAGGAAAAGGGAATATCAAACAGACCTAGGCTCTTTTGAAGTGGCTGGAGGATGCTATCAGGTCCAGGGGGTGTGTTGTGCCTTTGAGGCTTGTTTGTCTTTCCCTGCTCCTTGTGTGCAGGCCTTTAACCATTCCAGTCTCCAAACCATCCCAATCCCAAAGGAACTTTAACCACTCAAATTCCCAAAGTCGTCCCAATCCCAGTGGAGCAGCCCTGGCTCCATCACAGGGCTGGGGTAGTCTGTGTTGAAACACTTCTCTGTGTGGTTTTCAGGCATGGAAGTTTCTTTATTCTTTTGAAATAAATTATTTGACTGAAATAAGTTATTGTCTGCCAGGAAGAAGTTCAGGGATTTGATTTGTTTTTTACAGAGGAGGTTCTGTCCCTTGGCAGAGAACTTCCCCCTTTAATGTCAGCCGCAATGTTTGCCATTTGGAGAGCTTCAATCCTACACACACACACACACACTATTAAATAATGGCCTTAAAATCATCCTACTCCTTCTCTCAGCACTTAAACCAGGAGCTCGCTGCGACTTTGGACTGCATCCTCAAACCCTTGTCTGTGCCTGCTCTCTCCTGGTGGATGGCTGGAATTGCTGCTTAACACTCAAGATCCTGTTGAAAGGTGAAACTCAAAGCACCTGGGATTTCTTGGGGCTGATTTCAGGACCGCCCTACTTTGCCAAATCTCCTTTAATGTGAGAAATCTTTTATAGGTCAAAAAGGGTGCCTTTATCAATTAGAAAGTAGCGAGGAAGATAAAATTTTGAAACTCCAAATTCTTGAAGTGACTTACAGTTTTGAATATCAATACTAGGAAAAAAAACCCAATAAAATATTTTCAATTCATTACTAGGAGCTTTTTTAAATCCAGGCTCTGGTTCATCGAGTTTTTAATAGATTTTCCAGGAACTGGGCTAAAAGCTCAGACATAAAATCTCAGAATAATTAAGGTTGGAAAAGACCCTTAAGATCATAGAGTCCAGCACTGCCGAGGCCACCACTAACCCATGTCCCCAGGTGCCACATTTACCCATCTTTTAAGTCCTTCCAGGGATGGGAACTTCCCAATCCAGCCTGTTCCCTCCTTCTGGCACAAATTTGTGCTCTGGCCATAAGCAGCCAGCAACAGGTTGAAATAGTCTTACTTTGATTCCATGTACTCCTGTGTTGTGCTACTTGCATTTAAAAAAAAGTTTAATTTTAGAATTAGTTTGAAAACCAAAAATATGGAAACATTTCTTGACTTTTTTTCTAGTTTAATTTTTCCCTTTGTTTTCACTTTAAAAATATGAAAAGTATCAGTTCTGTTTATATGAATAATTTTAGGTATTTAGGGGTTTAGGCAGCTGGTTAACTGCTATTTCTGTTTGTAGATCAATTAGTTAGGCCCTAAATGGAAAGCATCAGGATTTTTTCATGCTTTAGTGTTCTAGCCAGTGAGTCCAGGTAACCAGGAAAGGCAGCAGGGTTGAAGTTTTAGCACAAGCTGGATTCTTTATTATGTGGGCTTTAATCTTTCTGTGATCAGCCTTTTTTTCTCACCTGTCTAGGCCTGGTGAAGGCAAAGTTGGGTTCTACAGGACCCTCTTTCTTTGCTTCCCCAGCTCCTGGGACACCTTTGCAGAGCTTAAGAGTGCAGCAATAGGGAGAAAGTATCTTTTCTCTTCAGCTAAAATTGTTTTTCACCTCCCTTTTCTTACCTGGGAAGGGTTTCCTCTGTTGTTGAGAATCACTGTTGGGTGATTTTTATGTAGGAGCAATTTTCAAAGGTTTGGAGACCTGGTGATTGCACAGGGTGTCTATACCAGAAAAAGTCTGCAAGATTCAGATTAAAATGATCAGAAATCTTCCTGAAAATGTTATGTTCTGGTGTGGTTTGTTCTTAGATTTTGGGGTGTGATGCTTAGAAAGAAGGTTGGAAGCAGCCTGACATGTCCTGGCCAATCTTCCCTGGATGATTTAGAGGGATTGCATTGAATCCTGCAAAAAAATACCTCCTGCAGATTGGTAGACTTCGTGCTTGACTGGTTATAAAGCATGGGCAGAGATTAAAGACTCATCTTTAATTGGATGCCTTTTTAGGCTCCAAAAATGTTGTGTGATTTCTTTTCCTTCTAAGTATTGTCTTATGCCAAAATATTCTCCTTCTCTATCTCCTGTAATTTGTCATAAAATTGCTATCCTAGTCTTAGGGACGTGGTGATAATTTCCATGACAACACAGAAAGCTTCCAGAAACAGAGATTTCTGACTAAATATATGAAGGTTGTTGAAAAGCACAACTGCGAGAATTCTGCCTACCCACTGTAAATAACAGACAGAAAAGTTAAGGTTACATGAGCTCATCTTTTGAAACCGAAATGTTCTTCACATCATGTTGATTTACTGAATGTTGGATTTTTTTTTAAATTGGGTGAACGAGCATCTCTCCAAACAATAGCAATAATCCCTTAATATGCTGATCCACAAAGCCTTGCTCTGTGTCACAGTCTTAAATAAAAATACACAGAACAAATACCCAAAACTGAGGCTTTCTGACAATATGGCTGGAAACAACTGAAACACTTCTACTCCAGCATTTGATCTGAATGTAAAAGTCTGTGAAAGTGCAAATGTAAATGAAAAATGTGCTCAGATCTCAACCTGCAGTTTAAACCCATGATAAACTAAATCCTAATGCCTCACGTTTGGAAATGTTCAAAAACAGAGGCTCCAACACTGAGCTGTGATCTCCCTTTAGGCTGATCTACATTTGATGGAGTATCCAGTTGTCTTGGTGTCAAATGGGTTTTTGTAGCAGTTTTCCAGGATTTTAACCACCATTCCCTGCTACATGAACAACACCCCTGTGTTTGATGCATTCTGAGACAGGATCAAGCCAATCCTTCAGCAACTTAAAAAGAGAAGAAGCCACTGGGCCTTGCCCAGGGGTGCAGCAGGGTCAATTCCATGGAGTTCCATGTTAGGGAAGGAGTCAAGTTTTTAATAAATGTGTTTCTGGGTTTAGAAAAGCTCTCCCTGAAAGCAATGTTGATCATTGCCTGTGTGCTGCACCCACACTCTGCAGTGACTAACAGTTCCTAATTCACGCTAATGAGTTCCCAGAGGAAAATGGGAATTCTTGGCCTTTCACCTTGCCTTGCTCTTTTACTGTGGTTCCTCTTTACAGATCTCAAGCCATGCAATTTAACCTGGTGAGAGAACTGGCCATTCCCACCTTTCTGCTGCCTTGATAAATGCTGCATTTGCATGGAAAATCATGCAAATCAGCTGTTGAATTTTTGCCTTACTTAACTGCAAAGCTGGTTACTGCTCTGTGTAAACACGCTGATGGTGTTTTGTTTGCTGACAGGAAAAAAAAACGGAATTGGGACAGTTTATGTTTGGCAATGCTTGGTTTTTGAGGGTGGCTTATGGCCTAATCCTGATGGAGACATTTGGTTTCTATTGTATGCTAGAAAATAACAAGATTTTAGAAAAGAAATCCTGAATCTTCTTGGTGTGAAGTGTTTGATTCAGCCCTGATCCATTCTTTTCCCTTCTGTTATATTAATAAATTCCGAAGTAGCAAATGAAAAGGGATTAATTGCATACTGGCATCCAGCAGCTTTGGTTCTGTTTTCCCAAATTTCCTGTTGCTACTTTCATTGCTAAAAGGCTGCAAAATGTTACGATGCTCTGTGGGTGAAATTCCATTTGTTTACCTCCTTCTTTGCAGAGATAGAAATAATTCCAAAGGGGGAGGAAAAGAGACTTTTGCATGTTAGCTTTTCTGTGTCAAGTCTTGTACCGTGAGAAAATCCAGGAACTATATCCCTGTATATGGCAGCATCCAGGGACACACCACCACTCTGCCCACAGCACAAAGATAATGCTCAGGATTGGGGCTTGAGGGGGAAAAAATCCCTGGGAAAGGTTGGGGGCATGTGCTGCACTATGTGAGGCACTGGCCTCACATAGCAGTCTCAGGTTCTCCAGAATCAATTCCCACCTTTCCTGGGTTGCTGTCACACTGTGGCTCGGGGTGCTCTGAGTGTTGCCTCTGAGCACTTTTCAGAGAGTTCCTTTGGAGGTGTCTGCCACATTCCAGGGAATTATGCAATAGAAACCACCCTCATTTCCCCTGCAGACTTTGTGTGTGTGTGTGAGAGACTCCTGAGATAAATTCAGGAGATTCCCACCTCCTAGTTATCCCAGACATCCACAGAAATGGGAGCTGGGCACCTCCACTCGGGTGCTTCAGGACCTGATCCACAGAGAAACACCTGGCTGGACAAGTATTGATGGTTATGTGATTTGGGAGAAAAAGGAAATCCATCTTTTCATACAGCAGAATCTTAAATTGGATCAGCCTCTCGGATTTCCAGTGATCCAAAGGACATTGGCTTAGCCCCGTGACTCCTTTTCATTCCACAACAGCCTGTGGTATTTTAGTGATAGGGAACTGTGGGGAGCTACATAAGCCTCGTTGTTCTGGGCCAAAAATAGTTTCACAAGAAGTGACTCCTGCCAAAGAATTGGTTCTCTTAAGTCGCAGACTTTGGCCTCAAAGTGTTGTGGAATGCCATGAGGTCTAAATGCAGGAGGGAAAACATATTTGCAGGCAAAGTTTTCGTTTGATTCTATCAGTGGGGACGCTGATTAGTATAAATAAATGAAATTCAGGAACAGACTGTATCTAGCTCTAATTAAAGGAAGATTTCAAAAATTGCCAGATTAAGTAAATACTGTATTAGCTCTGTCTGTTACAGCCATGGCAAACCAGCCCATTTGGAAGCTGAATTTTTCCTGGAGGCACATAAGAAGAGAGTGTGTTCTACATGTTATTTTAGCACAGAAAGTCTGGGATGAGCAAAATGCTTCTTATGCCCAAATTAAGAGCCCAAATACTGCTCTGCAGCCTGTGATGGTTTTCTGTGCTGGCCAGGAACTGCCCCTCAGTGACCGTAGTTACACAGCTCCCAGAAACATTTAATGCAAGGGAAAACTCCTGGGAACTGCTGTAGGAAATTTCACCTCCAGCTCATTTTGCTTCTGGAGTCTCAAACAAAAGAGACCCTGAACTATGGGGGGATTTGATAGGAAAAACAAGACAAATATGATGCAGTTGTTCCCCTCATCTGTGAAGGCTCCTTGGTACATCCTTGGGTCTGACGTTTTGTGCCACAGGACGAGCCACTGGAGCTTTGGGTGCCCAGTTCTTGTGGGTGTCGTTTGTCTCACTTGAAGTTTTCAAAGAGGTAATGGTAAGCATTAAAATATGTGGGCTAATGAGACCATATCAAACCTATTTCAGCTGAAAATTTAATCTCTTCATAAAAGGAACTAGCAGGGCCTCTCTTTAGGTCTTTGCAGTAGAAGTTTACGCAATGTATGGCAAAGGCTGAGGCAAGAAAATCTCTCTTGTAAAATGAGGGCAGAGCTCATCTCTCCACACTAAATATTTGCCACACCAGAGAGTTGTCCAGACTCTCCTTACAGGATCTTTTAGACAAGGTTTTATATCTCTTGTGTAAGGTTGATATATATGGTGTGTCCAAATAAGGGAAAA
Source organism: Leptocoma aspasia (assembly GCA_013399835.1). Lineage (NCBI taxonomy): Eukaryota > Metazoa > Chordata > Aves > Passeriformes > Nectariniidae > Leptocoma > Leptocoma aspasia. The sequence goes on from VXAX01005967.1 coordinate 565,909, forward strand.
ATAGGTTCCTCTCCGAGGCACAATTCATCTCACCCTGGCAGAGATATTTCCAGATGTCCAGGATAAGACAAAGTGTGCCCTTCAAGTGCTTACTTCTCCCAGTTGTAGAGAGAAGTTGGAAAACTGGCCCTCAGATATATTTATGTGTGCTCTGGAGAGATCCAGAGGTACTGACATTAATCTGGGCTGTGTGCTCTTCAGGGGTGCCAACAAATAATCCTCTATCCAACTCTTTACCTATTAACAAATACAGAACATTCTCACCCTGGATTTTCTTTAATGCAAATGAATAATTTAAAGTGTTACAGTCTTAGAAATAATTAAAGGAAACTTCCATTATTTGTGCATGGGTGTAGTGTCACTCAGAAATACGTTAGAAAAAGACAAAGGAGATAATTTAAAATTCGGGACAAATTTGGGACAAAGGAATTTGGAATTCATTAAGGAACTCTCAACTGAGATTCCTGAGTCTAATTACTTTGCTTGGATTTCTCCTGTAATTTATGGCAGCCTGTCCAAGCAGAAATCATTCTGGCAGTGTTCCAGCAGACTGACAGGATACAGGTTAAAACCCATCCAGCTTCCAAAGAGATGGCTCCTTTCTCCCCACTCCCTTTCTTTCCACATTATGTCTTCAAAATGAGCAAGCCCAGTGCTGAATCTGAGCTGAGGACTTTGCCCAGTCTGGCCATGTCTCCTGTCTTCCCCTGCCTGCTGAAGTGCCCAATGCACCACTAGTCCTCCACAGATTTGGTCAAGGTCTTCACCTTAAGGTGAGAAAAAAAAGAGAGTTTTGAGGGAAATATTATCATTGTCTCTGAGACTTGCCAGTGTAAGACCAAGCACCCTTGTTTTCCATTGCTGTCTGCATTAGGACCATTCTATTGGAAGTGGTGTTGCTTCATGTCACCAGTTCAGGGGTGATCTGGGTGTTATCTGTGGCAGCTGGAGATAAAGAGGATCACCTTCCAAGGCTTTCAGGGAGCAGGTGTGCTGAGGAGGAAGTTTATGGGTAACTGCTGTTCTGTAGGATAACAGAACCATTAGTGTGCACACACAGGAGTGGTCCAGGACATGTCCATGCCATCCACACCTGACTGGGCTGATGGAGAGGAGCACTGGGCTCCCAGCCCCCACACTGGGCACACACTGGTGACTCCAACGTGGATTTTTCAGCTCAGACCTGGGGACAGAAATTGGAAATGAGTGGTTTGATAATGTGGCTGAGCAGAGCGCAGCTTCCTGCGCCAGGATGTACAACATCACTGTGGGGAACCTTGGTGCTGGAAATCTGGGATACAGAATAAATCTCTTTGCTTTGGGAGCAAGCAGGCTCAGTTTGCACGCAGGAACATCTTTGGTTACCAGTAGGTGTCATTGCAGGTTTGCAGTCACTGGGGCCCCAGCATTGTGACAAGCACCCAAACCATGGCCCTGCTTCTTGGATCTTCACTTGCTGCCATGGATGGCGCCAGCTTCTAGTTCCCACACCACTGGGAATCCATGGCCACTTTCCTCAGTAATTCCTGCTCAATGTTGTTCCTTAGCTAGCAAATTTGTCCTCAGCACTCCAAGGGGTGTGTAGCAAGCAGCTTTGTTTCTTCTGGGCATCCATTCCACACACCCAAAGAGACCTTTGGGAAGGTCTCTCTCTACAATGGAAATATGAGTTGGCCAAGATTCCCAAATCACCATCGACTGAGCCAAGCTCAGACTTCAAAGAAGCCCAAGCTGCTTGACTCTCGAGGCTGGATCTAGAAAAGCAGCTTTGTGTTGCTGCTGTATTGTTCTTTGGGTGGATCAGTTTTCTGCCTCCCTTGCCAGGTGGCTGCAGGATGTTTGTGTCAGCAGGAGGGAGATGAGCAGCCTGTGGGGCAGAACAAGCAGGTGGAGGTTGCAGTGGGGCCCTACCCCCAAACATCCAATCCCACCTGAGATCCTATTTCCGTGTGCTGTCTCACAGGAACATAAACCCACGTTTGTACACGCTCCAGGCTCTTTGGATGTCACAGATGAAAAATATAATCACAGCTTCAGCCTCCTGTGGTGGGACAGGTTTCCTGCCCCCAGTTACTCCTGTCCTACACCAAGAATGGGTGGCCAGGGCTGGGGCAGGACCAGGGAAGGTCTCAGGCAGGCCCAAAAGTGCCACTCCCACTCCCAGCTCTGCTGTAATTATTTTGCCCTCAGATTCCATTTCCTGTTTCAGAGCTGCAGCACAATGACATCCATACATGTGCTGTAATATACTCTGGCCTTTCTCTTCCTGTGTTGCTCCTGACTGATTAGAGGAGAAATTCTTGTTCTCAGTCCCAAGGCATTTGTTCTTGCATCCCATTACCATGATCCAGTTCTCCAGAGGAATGCCATTCTTCCTGTAGGGCACTGTATATTAATGGTGCCTCCCAGCTTTACAGCATCAGCAAGTTGCACTCACATGTTCTGACTGTCCATGCCAGGGTCCTGCAGAAAAATATTTTACAAGATTGGTTGCAAGTCTGATCCTTCAGCAATTCAAGTAACTGGCCAACACCAGTCCAGTCCTTTTTGGTCCATTCTGTTATAATTTATTTTTTTAATAGTTATCTATCTACAGCAAAATTCTTACAGCAAGCCTTATTTTCTGTGGTTTAACTATGATGTCCCAGCTGATATTTTGCCAGATTCTGCCCTGATGTCCCCATGGATCAATTACACACCTGTGGACATCTGGTGAACTGCCATTCCCTTCCATTCCATCCCCAGATGCTTGTTTGGATGTCTGAGTGGGAGCAGTCAAAGCACATAGTTTGGGACTTTGGTAGTGGAAAATGTTGGCCCTAAAGTCTCGTATAAAGAACCCCCCTTCCCACAGCCCTTCTGTCCCTCACAACTGGCACAACACAAACTTGAGTGTTCGGTGACACAGAAAAGCCTCCATGGAAAATGTAGGGAGGATGTTACACAAATGAGGTACAAATGAAGAACCAAGAACAATAACTTATAACTGACTTAATTGAATGCAAAACTAACTTGCTGTTATCCTTCCTTTAAAGCCTAATCTAGCCTGGACTCCCAGTTCTCAGATTTGTGGGGGCTATAGAGTGCTTTTAGCCAGAAAGAAAGAACTGCCATGCACCTGCCCAGCATTTTCAGCTGAAAGATTGAAAAAGACAGTGTGGTTCTGCAGAACAAGCAGGTGGAGGTTGCAGTGGGGCCCTACCCCCAAACATCCAATCCCACCTGAGATCCTATTTCCAGGATAGGACAGGTCAGCTGCAGGTCTTTTCTCACGGCCTTGTAAAACATCAGTGATCTGGGAACCACAGCTGTATCACCAGACAATGTTCAAGCTCCTTTTTTCCCCTTCTTAAAATTCAGGTTAAATTATCTTTCTTAAAAGAGGGTGGAATTTCAAGGCAAAAATTTATTTAAGAAATCTTATGCACACAGAAGTACTAATAGAAAAACAGGTTGACAATGGTAAGGTCTTTTTTTTTTTTTTTTTGCTCTATAATTGCTTCAAATATGAGGGTACTAAATGTATGTTTTTAAAATTTTTGGATGTCATGAAACTCACATAATGGACTGGGCCAAGTGTCTCTTTATAGTTAATTTTATTTCTTGCTCTTTTCTTCACAGGTAGGGATGATTTCTTTTTGGAGTATCTGGACTCACTGAACACTGAGAGGCAAATTTGGTGTGAAGAGTCAGAAGAGCACTCAGAGATCTCAGTGCTTATGAAGCTGCCTTCAGCATCAGAAACAGCAGAGGGAGGGAGACACACCAAAGAAGGAACATAACCAGAAAACTGAATTTAAATAGTATGACCCAAATTTTCCATGACCAGTTTCATCAGTATCTCCTCAGTTGCTTTTATGCCCTGCTAAGTAACAGCCCAAGAGAATCCTGTTTATTTTTATGTGAGAGCTCTTTCTGAGACCTGGATTTCTGGGCAGGCACAGCTCCTGCCATCACTGATGTTGTAATAAATGAAGATGTTTGGTGAGCTGGGATGTTCCCAGGACACTGCCACATCTCCAACTCATAGCACAGCAAGTGTGCAGCACTTGGAAAGCTGCTCATAGCAGAGAGCATCTTTTAAACACTGCTCGAGTGTTTAACACTCAATTTAAAGGAAAACACTTCAATTTAAAGGCAGAGAGATGCTGCTGCTGATGGAGTCAGGCTTTGTTTCACTCCCTGAATTCTTGTGGTCAGATTATTTACTTTATTGTGCCATTCAAAAGCGGTGGGGAGGTAATTCTTTGTCTGTGTATTTTTCCATTGATGTTGAGCAGGGCTGGGTGATTACATGGGTTGTGCTTTGTTAATTATGAGCACTTAGAGAAAAATCCCATTGCATTGTTGCTGCGGCAGGCGGGTGAGTGTGCAGCCTTTCCAGAACAAATTCCCAGCTGTGCAGCTCCAAGGGCACGACCACATCACACATGGAGCGTGGGGCAACGAGTCCCCAGTGAATTCTGGCCAAACCAGCTCCCAGACTGGGAGCAGCAGGGCTGTGTTAGCACAGGGCTGCGTTTTGCAGCTGGAATTGTTAATTAGGATGCAGATTTCTGCTAACAGAGCTCTGCTGCTTGCAGGGCTGGGCCTGGCCTGGCTGCACTCCCTGGATGTACCAGCAGCACCCCACAGCACCATACAGAACCTATGTGCACCTATAAATAATCCATGTGGCTGTTGCTGCAATATCAGATTTGTTATGTGATAGTCCTGTGGCCCACAGGTGGATCACGGCTCCCACATCCCTTGTAGCCATCTGGCGCTGCACAAAAGGGACATGGATGTTCCAAAGACATCAATCCCAGTCACCAGGAATTCTTGGGCCAGGGTGAATCTCACTGGGCTATTCCTGGAAAGTGAATGCAAAGTATGCATGAGGAGTTTAAAGTAAATCAGAGAGGCCACTAAACAGGGAGAGTTTTGTTTACACAGCTCTGAAACATTTTCCGTGTGGTTTCATGGAGACACCCAGAAGATTCCAAGGCTGCCCTGCACAGCTCTCCCTGCAATTGCAGATGTACCCTGGGCTTTGGGAGATGGGTGCCCTGCTTCACCTGCAGATGTGGAACTGCCTCCCCAGCCTCAGAGATGGTTTTTGCTAGGGATGATTTTCAGTCTGGGTTAAACCTTCAGCTAACAAAAGCTGACAGATGGATTTCTTTTGATCCCCAAAACTCTCGTGGTGCTATGGCAATTTACACCACTCAAAAATGTGGCTTAGGCACATATTAAAAAAAATCCCAGGCTGCAGAGAGCATTTGCAACAGGAAACCCTACATCAGAGCAGTTATATTCCAGATCCCTCCCTTGGAGAATATTCTCAAGGTGAAGAGGAGGCAGCTTGCCAAGCTGACCTTGTTTTAATTCAGCTCCCTGCGAGACATCAATCTGGGTTTCTACTTCTGGGATTCGCTTGCCTTAGAAACAGTTGCTCATTCCTAGGTTTATCCAGAAGCTACAGAGCTCTTGTAGCTTTTGTTTGTAATTAGAGAGCAAAGTTTAATCCCCACTTCCTGCTCTATTAATAACAAACCATCAGCTCTTCTCCTGCACAAGGGAGCAGCAATTGAATATTGAAAACACTCTGACACCTGGCTTGCACACGGGCGTTTTGATCAATAGATCTCAAAACACTTTGCAAAGGAAGGAAAAAATAATTTTAATTTCACTGGAACTGAAACACAGGGGTGGGACAACCACTCTGCAGTTCTCCTGGCCCTTTGGATTACACTGTACAAGCAGGAAAACATGCCCAACAGACAGGGAATGTGAAGATATGGGATCAGAGAAACTGCTAGTGTCCCATAAAGGACATTCCAAAATACACAGAGAAGCACCAAAAAGGGGACTTAAATTAGGATATTTCAGTTCTGTTCGAAAGCTGAAGCTGGATGCTAAAAACTGGTGGGTCTGACCTAGGGAATTTTTATGTGGCCCATTTTAGAAATAGAATGCTTGGAGCTGTGGGCAGGAGTTTGACCTTTTCCTAAATCACTCCTAAAAAGAGTTCTAGAATTCTACTGCATCTTTAGCCTGCATCTTTAGCCCAGATCTTTATCCTGAAAGCATTAGAACCCATGTCTATCTTAAAAATAGTATTTGTACCTCTCAGCCCACAGAAATGCTTGCTGTCCAGCTTTTCTGGCTCTATCATTCACCACTCAAAATCCACTGTTAGCAGGTCTGTTATTTAAATCTGTCTGAATCCCGGTGACAAACTGGCCTGAGGATTTCCTGCCATGAAAGGAGTTTGTTTTTTTCATGCAGCTTAGGGACGAGTGGTGTTGAGCAAGAGGATTTGTCAGCTGATTCCCTTCAGACATTTGTTATCATTTGGTGGGAAGATGCAGAATTTACTATTCTCAGCAGCAGGCTGATCTACCAAACATCTCTGTGTTCGTGCCATGGCTTGGGGAGGGGGATGTCCTTACCTTTGCTCCTTGGGAGGAGTGCATTGGGCATAAATTGTGGGGTCACTGCACTGGAGTGCATTGGGCATAAATTGTGGGGTCACTGCACTGGAGTGCATTGGGCATAAATTGTGGGGTCACTGCACTGATGTGCAAGCAGGCAGTTAATGCAGCTAGGGGCTGCAGATGTGACCCCTGGGGGAGACCACGTTCCTGTCACACCCCATCTCATGCCAAAACATCAGCCCCACAAATGAGCACGCGGTGCCCTTGCTCAGACGTGTTTAAGGAAGAAAAACAAGGATTTGGGGTGGGCTGAGTAACCCAGGGTGCAAAGAGGGAGCTTGAGACTGTTGTGCTTGGCTTAAGAGGGAGGGCATGTAATGCATTTAATTAAGTGTTTGTGTAATTGTTTGTGTTTTCTTTTAATCTCAATCTTTGTATCAGTGGTTAGAAATTTGTTTTGATGGGCAAAAAATTCGATAATTCTCCAAATGAAAACCTTTGCCCCTGCTAGAGTAGGTGAAAACTACAAGGAAAAAGACAAACGTGGTGCACTTATCTGTAGAAATGTATTTTGACATGGAGACAGCCATGACTGAGTGTTTTGTCCTTGTAGGAGGGCCTGCAAATGAAATCAAACCAGGCCACTCTTGGGGTAAGGAGTGATGGCTGGTCCAAAAAATCAAATGAATCTGAAATCTGCTTTACACTGAAGTTTTCTGCACTGGGTAGAGCGCTTTGGTGCATGGAACGGGCCTGGTTGCATAGGAAAGGTCCACACAGGAGGGGAAAACAAATACATCCAGCAGTATCCCCAAAGGAATCCCATCTCCTGCATGTGCAGGGTGCAGGAAGGACTGGAGCTGCACTTTGTGTCCGGGCAGAGCAACTGTGAGAATCTCGAGGAGCATTTTGCAACGTGGCGTGGGAACCGTGCCCGGAGCCGAGCAGGAACACAAGGGAGAAGCAGAGGGAGCCCAGAGCAGGAAGTCCCTAAAGTCCCACACATTTGCCCATGGCTCCACCACAGCCAAGCCAGCTGGGTTGAGGCTGCTGGAGAATCCATCTTTTTTATATCCCTGGATGTGTCTCTCTGGATTTAGCAGCTTACCACTCCATGCTCCCCCTCTCCCCATCTCTCCCACACTTTGACCTCACACCATGAAACTGTCAGAGTGAGGAAACAGTTTGAGCTGAAACATTCATTCCACATTACGTGATTCTAGATTAAAGGCAGGAAGCATTTAACCCTTTGAGATCCTTTTCCCTCATCCTGGGATGCCTTGGCTTTCAAAGTCCTTGCAAACCATGTGTAAGCAGGTGATGAGCATCAATGGTTTTTAGATGTCTGTTCTTGTCTTACCAGTGGCTCTTCCCAGAAGCCATAGCACTGGAATTCAGGAGTGTCTGGACTTTGCAAACAGAACATATTCTCTCAGCCCTACTCAAGATTTTTGATTCTTCCGGTGCTGAGGTGTATTTGCAGTGTGGGGAAAATGTGCATTTCCAAATGTATAAAGAGATGAACCTCTGGCTCCATGTGTTTCACTTCATTCCGTGGTTTGAGGTTCAGAAGTGCAAATGGCTAAAATTAAAGCTACAAAACCAGATAAAATGAGGACTTTCAGTGGTTAGCACTCAGGATTTAGAAACAAAACTTCTTGCTTTCTTTAAAGCTGCCTAATAAATAACTCCCACAGAACAGCACTTACATATAAAATGTATCATTTCAAAGGCCTGACACAAATATGTATTCTGGGCTTTAAAAGCTGCTCTTTTGGCAGATTAGGGCTCTCCTGAGAGCCAGCTCCTGCTCTCCAGCACAGACTGATGAACACTTGTCAGATATATTTGGTGTCTGTTGCTAACTCTCGGGTTCTGCACTTCATAGGTGGTCTTGGCAACTAAAAGGGTGGAGGAGAATGGCAACTCCAACCCTCCATTCCCAGTGTTTGCACTGGGAACAGCAGCACCATGGCGGTCCTTCAGGAGCAGAAGTGACTTTGACATTGGCCTGATGGAACCACGTGGGCTGGAAGGTGATGAAGATGGGGGTTTTCACCACTGCTCCCAATGGATGTGGCTGGGAAACACTAATGGCTCTCCCAGGCCTGGATTCTGGCTTTCCTTTCCAGCAAAGCATCTCCAGATGTGTAGTTCACAGAAGCAACATTTTGGATCAGCTCAGAGAGCTGAGTAACCTTTCCCAGTTCCCAGTAATCTTTCTTTGGGCATTTGGGAGGTTCCTACAGATGTTGACCTCTGGCACCATTCCCAGATGGAGGGATTGGAGCACAGTCTGTCAAGGCAGAATTGCCACCATCACTTCCTCTGTATCCAGCAGCACTACCAGCCTATCACCCGTCCCAGAGCTTCAGGGAGGGCCAGTCTCCCTTATGGAAAGACAAAGGCAGATGGGAGAGTAATTCAAAGATTGGATTCCTCTTTTATTCCCTGATCCCACTGCTCTTTACTGACAGTCACAGAACTGCTGGGTGTGCTTTGTCCCGCTGGGTAAAGAATGAAGAGGCTTGTTCATTCAAAACCACAGAGTCGTGGAATGGTTTGGGTTGAAAGAGACCTCAAAGCCCATCCAGTGCCACCCCCTGCCATGGGCAGGGACACCTTCCACTGTCCCAGGGTGCTCCAAGCCCCCTCCAACCTGGCCTGGGACACTGCCAGGGATCCAGGGGCAGCCACAGCTGCTCTGGGCACCCTGGTCAAACACCTTTGCTGAAAAGCATTAGTTTGAGTTCAGGTCCCCGACAAATGCAAAGCCATGACCTTCATCAAAACCAGGGAATTGAGAGAGTAGGCTGTTACATTATGAATGTGAGGTTCCAAATTATCTTTTTCATCATGGCATAGGAAAATATTGGGTTTTGAAATGAAATACAATGCAGAACAGCAAAGAGTGGTGGCCTCTGCAAGCATCTGGAAACCTGGATCACAATCAAAAATGAAATAATTCAACTCTCTCTGTGAGAGTTCAAAGGCAACCTCAGAAATAACCTAACCTCTGCTTATCTGGTGAGCTTTCTAACCATCAGAGAAGGTACAGAGTGTCTCCAGATTCAGCAAAACCCCCCCTAATATCTTTTCCAAATGACCAGTTACTGATTGTGAGTGTTCTGCATTACTGGCCAGAGAGAAGAAAAACGACCTTAGGAACAGTCTCCACAATCATCCCTCATAACAGCACAGACATGCATAGTTTCAGCCATCATCCTTGGAAAATGTGCAGCTTCCCCTGACCTGCTGGAGGGGATGGGAAGTGTCTGCGTGATGAGATGCAGAGGCTCCCTCTTGAAACTGTTTTGGATAAGAGGGAAAATGTAAAAAATGTATCTTCTAAAGAAGAGAAGATTGGTGGGACAGCTCCTGAATGAATTGGATCCCAGGGTTTACAGTCTATCAGCTCAGCTCTCTGCTTCATATTTGGTGTTTTTCCATCTGTAGGAAAAAGCATTATCATTTAGGATGAACTTTGTCCACTTCATGACAGATAAAATTATTGCACCAGCTACAGATGAAGTGAAACAAAAAGTGGGTTTGCTGCATCATTTTCCATGCTCCTGTTTATTCCAAAATCTTCAATAATGGGCTAAAATCTAGCAGAGCAGAAAATCACCAGCTGTTCTGAGCTCCTTTTCCAGTTGCACAGCTGCTTAGAGAAGAGGATCTGTCTGATTAAACGGAAGGGATTTCAGAGGAGAGCAGCAAAATTTAAGAACTGAACAGGTTTAAGTAAGCAATGACTCTGCAACATTAATAAGCTCAACATTGTAAGTACAAAACAAGGAGAGAAAATATTAGGCTAAGCCAGAGAGAGCTCTTGGGGAAAAGTGGCAGGAATTCAAATCACAGAGTTGTAGCTGTGCTTTAAAATGCTTTAGGTAAATAAGGTCAAAAGACTAAGTAGACACCCTTTTTTTTTTTTTGTTATAAACCGTGTTTGGAGTTCAAATGTTTGGAAATAAATTTTAAACTAGCCAGCAGAAGTACGTTTCTAAGCCAAAGTAAGAAGAATTGCAGAAGTTTTTGCTTGCTAAGTTAAATGAGAACAAAGGGATGAATGGAAAGGGCCAAGGAGGGCAGAGCCAGTGAGGAATTATCAAAGGAAGAGTCTTGCCTCGTCTCCATTAGTGATGGATTGGATCATCTTCTCTACCCCATTGTCCCTGCTTTTGAGCTTTTAAAGTGAAGCTGGAGATATTTTTTAACTTTAATTCCGTGGTTTTCCTGTGTAAGCCCCAGAGGAGACAAGCACAGCTCAGCAGAGGTCCAAGAATCCATGAACACGAAATATTAGCAAGTATTTCATTGTGTTCTGCTGCCTCAGGGCTGTGTGCAGGCTCTGCAAACACAGCAGTGGGATTTTGACCCCAAATCTACTTTGCCAGTGGGCAGAGGGAAATCCAGCAGTAATAATCAGCTGGCAGCCACCCAGCTTGCCTTGGAAAACAATTAGACAACTGTTTTCTGGTACAGAGCAAGTTTCTTTTGATGTCTCAGAAAATTATTCCTTCTTCATTTGTACACCTGACACAAATCCTGGGAGCAGACAGGTACCCTGGATACAAATATTTCTGTCTGAGCTGGTCCCTGAAATCAGCACCTGAATTTTCTGGTTTTTATCCTCTGCTCCAGGTGTAAATGCGGGATCCAAACAGCAACCGAGTTTTAAAGGAACGCAGAAGCAAGATGTGAGTTCAGATGTGAATATTTCAGCCATCCATATGCAAAAGGGGGCAATTCCTTTATTTCTCCTTGGTGATTCTCTCCCATGGATCACACTGAAGTGTGTCACAGGTATCTGTGACCTATGGGTAGAGTAATTCAGATTAAGAGATCTGGCCAAGATGCAGCTGACAGGAACACAAAAATAACCATTAACAAATATCTTCAGTGACTCCCAAGCCTGTCTTGGCATTGCTGTAATTGTGGGGTGCAAGCCTGTTACTGAGACTTTGCTCAGTCCCTAACACAGCTGAAATTTAAGAGACTTTTCCTAACTTTTAATTACCTTCCTGTGCAATACAGCTCACTGTGCTTGGTCATACCTTGAGGGAGGTGTAGGGTCTGTGAGTTGTTGTAGAGAGCTGGGAATTAATTACAAAGGACACAGGGTTGGAGGTCTTCTCAAGTACTTGCTCAGCTGTGTAACCCTGGGGCAAATCACTCAACTGCTTTGTGCCCAAGTAAACCCAGCTGTAAAACCATCTTGAAAACCAGATGGTGCACAATGATTTAAAATGCTCAGGAGAATGATGAGAGATGAGAAAAAAAAAAATGTAAAAGAAGGAATTCTACAGTTCACTGCTGTTGGTATTGATTCCAGCAGAGTTAATCTGGACTAAATCAATAGAACTGAGAGGAGAATTTTCTTTAATATCCAAAAATCACCCCACACTCTCAAATCTTTGTTTTCTCTCTCCCCTCTTGACTTTATGGCAGTAGTTTGTCTCTAGAGGGTTAATTTTAAACCTTCAGTAGAATACATGTTTCCCCCTGGCAGCCTGAAGTTTCTAACTCAGGATAAGGTTCTACATGACTAAACTTTGATCTCGTACAGGATTATTTTTAGGCACTTAATTCTATAGCATTCTTTTCTCCTTGCTTTTTGTGCTGCCATTCAGCCTTGCCTCTGGGGCACAGTGAGGTGTCCTGGGGCTCAACTGCTGCACCCCAAATAAAAACACTGAGCTTTATTACCTTCTGTAGATGGTTAGTCCTGGCTTAAAACCAGTATTTGTACTCCTGGTCAATGAACAAATGAAATACTAAAGTTTCTGTAGCAGAATAAATGTTTGCCACATGTTAGTACCTAAGAGAAGACTTAAATGTTTCAATCTTTTTTGGCTTTAGCCAAAATGTGGACTTTCCCCCGCCCCCACCCCCACAGGAATGTGGAAATACTTATTTGCATAAGGAGTATTTCATTACATGAAGAATATTTCCAAAGCAGGCTGTCTTAGGTTGTAAGAAGGGAAAAAAAATAGATTTTACTGTAAACAAGGAATATTTAAATATGTGACACATAAGGAAGCTATTTATTCACTACTCAGGGAAGACCTTGCATGTTTTTATTAATCACTAACAAAACTAAAACATTGACAGGTTTGAATTTTGGTGACATTTTTTTCCCAAATCAGAAAGGATTTGAGCTGAAGGAAGTTACAAACAAATCTACCAAGCTGGAGCACAAATTCTCTTAGGCTTATGTCAGCAAATTGTCTTCAGCAAATTTAGCCCTCGTTATGCAGTACTGGAGTGGCAAAATTGTTAATTGCTATTCAAAATTGGCGATCATTTTTCCAACACAAAAATACTTCCATTTCTGTGTGTCTTGCAAACTGCTCTATTTCTCGTTATTGAATCTTTAGACTCAATATTTGACCCATTGAATCTCTAGATTCAATATTTGAGTTATTGAATCTTCAAATTCAATATTTGAGCTGTGCCATTATTAATTTAAAACATTGAAATTCCATGCCATAAATACCAAAGTGCCTGGGATGATTAATGACGCTGCTCAAACACCAAATTGTTACTTAAGCATAAGCCAAAGTAAAAATTTCCTGATATAATTTGAGTCCCTTTTTGGATGATCCAACTTTTCCTCTCCTAACACCACTTGAAACTGAATTTAAAACCAGGTGCAGAGCATTTGTGGGGATGAAAGGCTCTTAAACAATCAGAACACAAGACATTCTCAGATGAGCAGCTGTGGAAAACAATAAATAAAACAGAAAGTGAGCTGGAGATAAGGCAAATCCAGGTGATAAAATCATGGCTAGAGCTGTCTAATATAGGGAAATGAAAAATACAAAGTACATTTTAAAGCCCTGAGCTATACAAATACTCATCAGACTCCATTTCCATTTTTGCTGCTTCTAATGAGGAAAAGGTCGGTTTAGCTCAGTCCTGCCAGATGAAACTGCAGCTGGGAGTGGTTTTCCATATCCATCAAACTCGGGTTTCCCTCCAGTGTCCCTGAGTACAAATCACTGAGCTTGACTTCATTTCATGGTCCTTGAATTGCTCATCTGCTCTGTTTGAAGAAGAGGTTGGTGCATCATGAATTTTACATGGTCCAAGCCCATTTCTCCCCACTGAGAACAGGGTGCTGGGAGCTCCGTGGTGTTGTTATTGGTTCCATAAATCAGTTTATGGGACACAGCCCCAAATCCTTGGACATGCTGAGGCACAACCAGACGCTGCCACTGGGATATGTCCTGACAGGCTGGGATGCTCTGGGAGCTGTTCAGGGAAGCCTGAGTTTAACTCAAACAACAAAATAATGAATTCCCAGAGCCAAATATTTCAGGCATCATAAAACCTTTTCTTCTCAAAAAAACCCAGACAACCTAATGATGTAAATATGTTTTGTGTGAAGGCTTTGTTTCTTTAAAAGCATTTTTAACTTGAAGTCTAACTAGTTTGGGGAAAAAAATTAAGAGTTTTAGGTGACCTCCTTGCTCTTGATCAGTGCAGTCCATTTTTTGGCAGGTTTGAAACTACTCTGATTTATTTTTCCCTTTTGCCATGTAAGACACCTTCAGAAAAATGAGAAATGCCATGGAGAAACTGACTAAAAAACCCTGCCACAAGTTTGTATTTTGCCCAAATAATCACTTTCAGAAGCAGTGACTGTGCTTTTAAACAAAAATAATCTGAAAAAATAGTGATTTTTAAAAAAAATCTCCCTTTAAAGAGACACCATAAGGCTTAAGTTTGCATATGAACAAATCTCTCCCCATTGCTCAGAGCTCTTTCTTTCAATTAATACTTTTCACTATTTATGCTCTTCATTTAAATGAATTAATTCATTTATTTTCCAGTCTTGCACTGAAGTAGATCTGGTCCATTTTTCTTGCTCAGTACAGCTCTTGTCTCTCTCCTCATGTCCTGCTGTAGTTCACTGCCTGTGTTTGGGAGCACAACCATTCCCAAGGGAAGTCACATCTCGTAAAAGTAGGATTCCATTATTCTCATTAACAAAACCCACTTTTTAACACCAAGATATTTGACTGCACCCCTTTCCAAAAAAAAAAAAAAAAACCAAAAAAGAAAGGATTTGGGACAATCTCTTTTTTTTAAACCACAGTTTCTAAATCCCTGCGGCACAGAGCAAATTCTGCGATTTCCTTTGCTGAACGAGCAGGGGCCTTTTTGAGAAAGATGTGAAGACCAAACAAAGAGTCTCTCAGGACCTGAGAGTCTCTCACACAACCTGATGGGTGAATCGATGCCCCTTTTTCCCAGCTTGCTGCCTGTTTACCCAGGGCTCTGGAACACGAGCCCACGATTCCCGGGCGGCCGCATCAAAGCGCGGTGGCAGATTTGCCTTTGGAAGTCAGAGCCTGCTTCAAACGCCTCTTCAAGTCCTGCATGTTGGGCGACTTGGGCCGGACCAGGTGGAGGCCTCTCCTCTTCTCCCCGTTGCAGCTGCTGCTGCTCCTGCTGAGCTCCTGGCACAGCTGCTGGAAGGCCTCGTGCACGCCCTCGCAGCTCTCCCGCGCCGACACCTCGCAGTACGTGCCGCCCAGCTCCGCGGCCAGCTGCAGCCCTTCCTTGGAGGACACCTGCCTGGCCCGCAGCAGGTCGCCCTTGTTGGCCATCAGCAGCAGGGGGATGTTGGCGTTGGGGTGGATCCTGCGGAGGTGCTGGTGCAGCGGGCGCAGCAGGCGGAAGCTCTCGTAGTCCGTGATGGAATAAACGAACACGAAGCCGTCGGCCCAGTAGATCGAGCGGTTTATCTGCTCCTGGCAGCAGATGCTGTCCGTGTCGTCCTGCAAAACAACGGGATTTGCACGTCAGGAAACAGCCCCAGACAGAGCTGGGTTTGAACACGGGACTGTTTGTTAATGTACCCCCAGAAACCTCCCTAGATGTTCCGGGAAATTCCCGGTAACGCTGTGCCACGTTGCAAGAACGTATTATAAGCTTCTCTGTGTGCCAGCCTGCAGATGAATTTTCCCATGGGAGAGCATCTTTTACTGTCTTTTTACTCTGTATAAGTTTTCTGTAAACAAAATCTCTGGTGTGTGTTCAAGGACGTTTTTTAGATTCCTCTGCCTGTCTCCTTGTAGTGGGAGAAGGAGGTGAAGGGCTGTTATCTCTGATAGTGTAAGCATTCTAGCGTTCTTGTACAGAGCAATGAAGAAGCAGCATCTGAGCTCTGTACCTGGGCACGTTATAGCCCAACCCCTCTGATTATAGAGTCATTTTAATAAATCATATTTAGCCTTCTGAAATTATTGTCAAGAGTCCTTTGTCAATGCATGGACCACGGCAATAGTGCCAGGCTGGCCAGCCTGGAGAAAAGGAGATTCAGGTATTGTTGTGGTCCGTGTGGTAACAAAGGACTTTTGATAATAATATCAGAAGGCTAAACATTATTTATTAACATGACTGTATAATTTAAAGAATTGGGTTATTATTTGCCCAGTCTGGAGCATCGAAGCTGCTGCCTCCAGCTCTGTACAAGGAATGCTAGAATAGCTTACACAATCAGAGATAACAACTTTTCACCTCATAGGTTGAAAGGAAGAAAAACTTCCATCTCCCCTTATCAAAAAACAAGGCAGAGAAACCTCTGGCCTTGAAACACAACTCAAAAATTTGTTTATATGATCTTACACAAAATAAAAACCACTTTCCCATAAGAAAAATTTTTCTACAAACCTACATACAAAAAAACTTATAATATGTTCACACAGCATTCAGGGGTGACTTGGTCACTCCCTACAGCTCCCTGAAAGGAGGTGGTAGCCTCTTGTCTTGTCCCTGTCTGCTCCCAGGGACAGGACAAGAGGAAACAACCTCAAGCTGTACCAGGGGAGGTTTTGGTTGGGTATCAGGAGGAATTTCTCCACGGAAAGGATGGTCAGGCTTTGGAAGGGGCTGCCCAGGGAGGTTTGGAGTTGCCATCCCTGGAGGTGTTTAAGGAATGACTGGATGTGGCACTCAGTGCAAGGTGGGGGTCAGTCACGGGTTGGACTCAGTCCTGGATGTTTTTCTGACCTCACTGATTCCATGATTCTCTCATCCCATACTGCAGGAAAGCAGTAATGTGGAGTGGGGAGGAGTCAGAGCAAATTGGTTGAAGAGAAAAGCCAAAATACTACTTTGAAAAGTTAGTTCTGTATTCTCTTGTACCCAGCCAGTCACAAATTCACACTCTTATTGTGTATAAAACTGTGATGGGCACAGTAAGAGCATTAAAAATCCATCAGGTTTGTCACACCTTGGCAAGTGAAGAGTTGTCCCCGCAGGTGACTTTTAGGGCTTTTTCCAATTCTTTATTCGATGTCTCCATGGACAGAGGCTCTCACTAACTCTGTTTGGTGGAGCCTGCCGGGTTTTCCTGCCTTGCAGGCTTCCAGAAAATCAGAGACAAAGTTCTTTTGAAAAAAAGCAATTTCTTACCAAGAACCAATGACCGGAACTGAAAATCAGCTGAAATCTCATCGGTGATTTGTGGAGCAGTGATGGGTTTATATCACTTTTTTCTGGTCACATATTTCTTGAGTCCATCACCCCTCCTGTTTACAGCCCCAACAAGCACCAGCTCTGGGAATACAAAGCTGAGTACAGCACTGTGGGCTTGAAAAGAGATCAGCTCACTTGGCAGGATGAAACTATTTGCAGCTAATCCTCTCCTCTTTGTTATCCCTGCTGGGATAGGGATAACCCAGCCAGAGAGGGAGATCCCTGCTGCAGCCCTGCTTGCTTTGCAAGAACTGACACTCCTGTCAATATTACATTTCTGCAACGTTGTAATTTTTTTATATCCAACAAGCATGTTCTGTGTACTGCTCTTCATGAAGCTCATAGAAATTGTGTATTTTAAGGGGAGTTCAACATCACAAACACTGAGCTCAATTTTTTGTTATTGTTGCTAAATTCTGCCCAAAAATTTTTCATCAACTGCAGTAAGACTAGTAGAAAACACATTCCATTGTCTATTAGAGTACGTATCTGCCATTCACATTAATTCCAACAGAATTTAGTGCTCAGCACTCTCCCCAAACAGATCATTTTTATTTAGACCTAAATATTAATCACAAAGCCTAATTTCAGAGAGCAGAGGTGGAAAAGAATGAGTAAAACTGGTCAGTTTTCTTCTGGTAGATCAGACAGTAGAAGAAGAACTACTGACAAGCTCTTCTGTGAGGAGGAGGAGGAAGCAGAATTTCTGAAGGGTCTGAGTGTAAATTAGGCTTAAAACTTTCCTCAGGAGTTCTGCCAGCCAAGTGCCTTTTGTAAATATTTCATTATTGCCCACAGAGACACTGGCTCATCACACCTTGAGGTTCTTTGCCCCTGCCAGCTCACAGCTAAATCCTGTGAGCAGTGAAATTGGTTATCAGATGCTCTTGTCACTCCTCCCCAAACCCCAAAACAGAATGGTGAAGAGAGATCCTCCCCAGCAGCCTTGTTGGAAAGGTTAATGAGAGTGAACTCCAGCCAGGCTGGGGCAGGCTGTGGGAAGAAGGGCAATTTGCACTGTTGGGGTCTGGGCTGTAGCCAGTCTGGGGATAATTAGCCACTCTCTGTGTCCTGGAAGCCTCTTTTCACCAGCAAAACCCTTTCAGGGCNTTGAAAATGGATGGGTTTGGAGAAGGTGCACATTCAGAGAGCCCTAAGAGCAGAAATTCTCCCTCACTCCAGTTAGGCCCACCCAGTAGTGGGATGGATGGCTGGATAATCCCAAGTGGAATGCTTTATTCAGGAAATCAAAGGTTCATGGGCTACTTTTTAAATGGAAATCTCTGCTCCAGAATGAATTTTGAAACACACAGGCTTTTGCAGTGTATAGGCAAGCAGCAATGAATCACCCAACAAAACCACTCATCTGCTTCTGTTTCTCTCTTACAATTTCACATTTCTGGGGGCTTGAATCCTGAGGGTTTCCACATGATTTCCTCCTGAAACACTGTACTCAGCCTGCAGAGTGCAGGAAACCCTCTTCATTAAGGATTTTAATTAAAAAATCCAGCCTTTTCTCAGTCTTAATCTGTTCTGTCACAATGCCTTTGGTTATTGCAGATACATCATCTGAAGCAAAGAGATACAGTGTGAATCTGTGCTTGGAACAGCGCAGACCTTGGACTAGGACAAAGAAAATGAAAATGAAACTCCTTCCTAACTAATTTAAAATAATTTCTGACAAAGCAACCTCAGCTGTAGGCTTGACTGAATTTTGTGCAGCTCTGGAGCCACTGGACTGTAGGACACAGCACTAATTGAAACAGGAAAACAGCACCTATGTGATCTGAAAGCAGGAGTTAAGTTATTCCAATCCCTCGTTTCTCTGTGGGACAGAAGAGAGGGGATTCCCTTTGTTGAGTGTTTATCAGGCAGTCCCAGTGGTGCCCAAGCACCCCCCAGAGCTCCTCTCTGCAGGGCAGGCTGGCAATGCCTTCGTGCTGCTAAATCCCACTGGAATATTTGGAGAGCTTCCACTGCAGCTTTTGTTTGCCTCTGGGTGTCCAGAGCAAATGAGGGCTCCTGCCCTCTGCTCTGTGCACCCCAGCACAGCAGAGAGTGGGATTGCATCAAAGCTTTCCCCTTCAATCCACTTCCAGTCAGAGAAGCTGGAGATGGCAGCTTTGCTTATTCCCTTCTGTAAATTCAGGATGGAGGAGGCCTGCAGCACAGAGGGGCACACGTGGGTCTGTGCAGGTGAAACAGGGGTGCAGAGCTGTCCAGGGCAGCCCAACACACGAGGACAGAGGTGGTGTTCCCATCCCAACATATCTTGGCCAAATCTCAGTTTAGTCTGAGGTTAAGGTCACACCTAGAATTTAAGCTCGGTGGTGCAATGAGAATAGCTGATTTTATCATGAAGTCTCTGCTGTTCTGTAGGAATTATTGCTCATGAGATTTCCACCATTCATGTATCCCCAAATTTCACTACATTTCCTCTTGCTTTGACACTATTTTCATCTTCCTGTTCTGCATGTGAAGCAGATCTTCAAGGAGAGACAGCATAAATCCTGCTTGGAAAAATATTTCTAGAAAGAGGTTCCTGGTAGAATATTAAATCTAAGAATATAATAGAATCATCAAATCATTAAGATTGGAAAAGGTCTTTAATATCACAATAGAATTATACAATCATTAAGATTGGAAAAGGTATTTAATATCATCAAGTCCAACTGTCTAGAGCACTGATAGAAAAAGGAGTGTGATAAATGCTAACACCCTAAAAAAAAGAATTAATTACATTCAAAACCAGAGTAAGGAAAGCAAGGCAAAGCACCATAGCTGGAAATAACAACTGCTGTGGAGCCTGGACCCTTGGAAAGAAACACATCTCTAAATCTGAGAGACTTTGGGTGTGGAGGAAGGTCCAAGCTGAGCCAGCTGAGCCTCTGGGCAGGTGAGTTTTCTGCCATGCAGGGACAGAAACCACTTGACAGAAAATAAAACAATCAAGCTGCTGGCAGGAGGGAACCAGATTGTGATTTTACTGCTGCTTAGTAATGTGTTGGAAATAAAATTGTTTTAATTTTGACTTATTCCTGAAGGAGCCTGATTTAACACCTTCAAGAGCTCATTTTGGTGGAGTTTAAGGTACCTTGATTAGTCTTGGGTTTGAGCCCAGGTATTTTCCTGCTGCTAGGCAGAGTTAATTAATTAGATGGAAGTGCTGGCAACAAACATAAGACAGAAGTGTGTTGAAAAGCACAGAGCAGTTGTTTTACCTCCAACGAGACAAAGGGAGTATCCTGCACCTGCAGAGAGATCTGCTCCCCATCTATGGTGAACTTCCTGGAATACAAAGCACCTGGGGGAGAAGGAAGATCATTAGTCAGGGACTGTACCAGGGAACCAAAATTACAAAGGAAATGTAAAATGGGACTGTTGAAACCCAGAGTTTTGAGGTTTAGGACGCGGAGCTGCCTGTAGAAAAGGGAATGGCCCTGGAGTGTTTGTGTGGCTGTTTGCTCAGCAAAGTGGGGCTGTGTTTGCTGTGTGGGGACATGTTCTGAATGTACAGCCAGCCTGGGGGCCGGGGAGGGGCTGCTCGGGTTGAGTCACATACTCAAGGTGGCCACATAAATCCCATTCAGGTTTCCAGTCCATATTGTTAACTTTAAATACAAGTGCAGTTCACTTTTTATAATCACAAAGACAGCCAGGTGTGGTCAGTGAAAGGAGTGAGTGTCTCCTGCTGTGTTCTTCTGAATGCCTTTAAAAAGGAAAGTGCTCCAGTTTTGGACACAGAGTGAGTGAGTGAGTGAGTGAGTGAGTGAGTGAGTGAGTGAGTGAGTGAGTGAGTGAGTGAGTGAGTGAGTGAGTGAGTGTACAAATCCCCCAGGTGCTCTTTGGGGTTTGTGTGATTTTAGCAGAGTTTGGTTGAAACCCCCAAAGGCCAGACACTTTAAACCTGACTTTGGTTAATCTGGAGGACACATATTCACAGCCAAGTGCCAGTTCTACCCACCTAGGCCTGATCTAGCTCTGATCTAACCACTGCTATCCTGGGCTTGAACTTTATTTTGTTATTGCAGCTGAGTTAAATGACAATGAAAATTTAAGTCTTGACCTTATGAACTCCCTGTGGTTGTGACAAGGACAGCTTCAGAGGTGGATGTCATCGTCATCTGTCTTTAGAACTTAACACGAGTCACGTGGGGGTGTGAAGAAATGCTAATCCACAGCTGTTGTGTACAGCCCTCCTGTCTTGCCCCAATACAATTGTCACTGCTGCCTCCAGAACAATGTCAAACGTGGAGAAATCCACCCACTGGAGAGCAGGGAATTCAGATTAACAGGGAGCCCAGCTAGTGACAGTAATGCCCTCGCTTCTGAAAACCAGCTTTGTTTCAAGGAAACAAGTGATTTTATTCCAGTGGAAAAGAGTCTGAGCTCATGGTGCATTTTCAACACAAGGAAATTTAGCACTGAATCCCACAGTGCCATAACGTGGTTTAATACCGTGAGGAGATCCAGCCCTCAGGTGGGATTTAGTTTGTATTTTAAAACAGACCTGATTTAAAGCTGTAAAGATGGTTTTATGGGAAGACACTGCAGCCCTGAACCAAGACCAGACAAGCCCTTGTTCCCATTCCAAGATGCCCTGCAGGACAAAGAGCAGGTGCTGCCAGGCACTGCCCTGCTCTGCCCCATGATGGCTGGCACAAGGATCAGCAGGGCTGAGTGATCCCAAGGGCACTGCCACCTGGTCCTTATTGCTGGAATATTCACTTCTCCTGCAGCACGGCCCTGGGAGCTTCATGGGAAAAGCATGTGGCTCCCAGCACTGGCTCTGCAGCAACCCCTGCACAGCTCCCAGGTCTCACTGGATGTACAGCCTCCCCGGGGAGAGGTGACAGAAGAGAAGGAGCAAAAGTGCAGCCAGCCATCAGGGTTACTTGGGGTCAGTGCAGGGCAGCTGGAAGGAGGAGCTTTCAGATTGTATTTCCTCAGATCAAAGGTGTCTTGTGCTGCTCCCTCCTCATCCTGAGCTCAGCAAGCATCTCCAAAGTGAAGCATTTTCTGAATTCTGCCCACCTTCACCCCAAAACTGCGAGGTGGCCAATGTGTGGGATGTTTAAAAAAATCCCTTTAGGGGATTTTCTCACAAATTGACCCTAAACCAGGACACATGTGCAGTAGGGGTGAGCATGGGGAGCACATGGATCCATCCTATAGCACTGGCCAAATCAGTCAGTGTTTTCCTGGAACAGTTCACATGAACACACCCCCTGGATTAAACAAGAAATGAATGGTTGCTTTGCTTGTCTTATGGAGAGAAGGCTTCAATTTCAAAGTCACCCTGGTTATAATAGCCCCTGAAATAAAGGGGATGCACAGAAAAAGTTCTGAACTGCCTTTTACACGTCTCAGAATTCCTCTGCCTTCCCTGGGGTTGCAGGGGGAGCAGCATTGGGTTTCTGTGGTTTAGTAGAGGTGTAGGTTGTTCCTTGAGCCTGTGTTTCAGTATAGGCATGTCTCCAAGCAAACCTTTTACTCTGATCCTTTTCCATCAACTTTGGGGGGAAAAAACAGCTGAAAGGATCATAAATAACGAGCCTTTGATTTATTGCTTTCATAGCTCGAGGCTATTAACTGAAAATATGCACCTTATGGACACCTAACACCACTTGGCTTCCCTGTAACGTGCACCAGTCCCAAAACAGAGCAGATTTGATTTGTTTTCCAGCTCTCTGCAGTGCTGCTGGGGAGAGCAGAACTCACCAGTGTTGGCTTCATAGTCCCCAATAAATCTCTTTGTGAGAAAGCGCACGACCAGGGCTGCAAAACAATGACAAAAAATGGGTCCTTAATGAGAGCCCAGATCCTTAATGAGAGCCCAGATCCACCTTGGCACAACTCGTGTAACATCTTCCTGCAGGAAGGAGTCTCACATGAAACCAAGTCAGTCTCTGGATTGCTCTCATGTTATTCTGCATCTGCTGCTCCCAACACTCACAGACAAAGCTCTGGGGCCAGCCTGGGATACCCAACACAGAGTTTTTCACAGCTTGTGCTGGAAACGAGCCCTTAGATTCAGGGTGGCAGCTCAGCCTGGGATAGGGAAGGTTGTTTCCTTGTGATTGCAGGTAAAACAATCTGTCCTCTGCTCTGAAATAATTTAGGAGAAGAGTAACAAGCCAGTAGGCTGTAGCTAGTCCAAATTTAAGCATTTTATGTCATGCAAGAAGTGAGGCTGATGGATGGAATGGTTCTTTCCAGCCTCAAAACCCCTCACAAAACCCATTAGTGATATCTAATCACACCCAGCAAACGAACTCCATGTGCTCTGCACCCTTGGGTCGTGCTGGAGCAACCTGGGCCTTCTTGTTCACCTTAACCTGAGCTGCTTTCTTAAACTCTTTGATAAGAACATTTTCCTTTTTCTGCATAAAACATTTAAATCCCATAGAGGCAACAGTAACTTATATTCTTGTGGTGCTTTGATCTCAGTAGATTCCTAGTAACTCGCAAAACAACTTAATTAAGAGTTAAATAAAATGTCTTATTCTGCAAGCAACATTATTTTATAATAGAATTTCATTTCAAGCAATAATTTTTCTCACAGTGATACTGGGTCATCCTTTAGCACCCTTAGATGCAATTGCCTGTGCAGCTGTCTTCAAGAGACTATTTAAAAATGATATGAAGATGTGGCTGCTTCAAAGCCAAAACAATCAAACATCTTGCTGAATTCCATGGAACCACAGATGTAATAAATCAATCTACTTTTCATAATTCCTGAAATTACCGACCAAATATTCAAATGCACCAATGTTCTCTTTACCCTCTTTTCTTCCTCTCTCCTTTGGAGAATAATAAAGGCACATCTTGTATGCTGCGATTTGTCTGCAGAGCATAAACCATTTACAGCAGGAGGACAAAAGCCACCTTTTGGGATGTGGAAATTTAGCTGCAGTTCAATAATTTGCCCAAGACCAGGTAGAAGCATTTGTGAGTACAAAACTCGCTGCTGGCTCACGCCGGCTTCTCATGCATCTGCAGCAAATCTGCCTCACAAATTCTCCTGTGCCTTTTCTTAAAAAAAAAAATAAAAATTTAAGCTGCGACAAATTTCACCGGTTTGGGTGTGTCTGGGCAGCGAAGGCGCTCGGAAGCCCAGCTGCCAGGAAAAGCAGGACACACACCTGTGCCTTACCTGTCTTGCCCACGCTGCTGCCGCCCAGCACCACCAGCTTGATGATTTTGTTGGGCGCACAGTCCAGCACGGGGTACTCCGGGATGGGCAGCAGCAGGAAGTTGGTGGAGTACTGAGACATGGTATCCTCAGGGATGAGAAGCATGCCAGAAGGGATGGCTGTTCAGCCCGCTCTGGGGGAGAAAAGCAGGAGCGCGGCTCCCCGGCGCCTGTCCCCGGCCGGCTTTCCCGCAGGGAGAAGCCCTCTCATCCCACTGCAGGCGTTTTCCCGAGGAACGCGAGAGCTCCCGGCCTCCTCCCGCCGATGCCTCTGCTCAGACAGCGCCTTGGGAGAGCCGAAGGGAACTTTTTGATCGGCCCCCGTGAAAGCTGACTCCAGCATCCCGCAGCCAATCACGAGGGGACCGGGACGTTCCTGCAGCCGGGCACCGAGCGAGCTGCGCCCGCATCCCAGCACCCATCCCTCCCCTCTGCTTCATGTGCCGGCCCTTGGCTGCCAGCTAAAAACCCCGATTTAGGGGTTTACAGCCGCCCCCCGCCCTGCCCTCGTTCCGCGGGGGATAATCCCGTTCTGCCCGTCCCGTTCCCTCGCTGTTCCGCGGCCCCCGCCCCGCTCCGGCTCTGTTGTTCTCCCCGAGCCATTGTGTGCTCCCCGCAGCTGATGGGCTCCTGTTATCCCGTTATCCTCTTCAGGATAACAAACACATTTCCATCCCCCCCTCCGAGCTCCCAGGCAGCTGTGGGATGTTCCAAAATCCCAGCTGACACGCGAACCCTCCGGGATACATTTGATCTGCAGCTTTGTGCGTGCTCTGAGTCCTAAAGGCGGCTGGAACGCGGGGCAGCCTTGGGGTGGGACACTGCAGGCTCTCCAAACGTGGGGAAGTGAATTTAGGGCTGGTGACAGACTTGGGAAGCTTTCAGAGGGAATGGAGAGAGAATGGCTTCTCTAGGAAAGCTGAGTGGGGTTTTAGGACAGCCGGCAGGGTCCGTGGGATGACAGCCTGGAACTGAACACTGGCTACAATCAGCTCTCAGCTCTCTGGGATAGCAGGGAGGGAGTGACCCAGATAAAACAGAACTGCAAATAATACAAAACAGATGTAAATTAAACTTAAAAAAATCATGTAGTTGGAGCATTCATCTTTGGGAAACATCTCGGAAGGGAGCAGAGGCAAGGCTGGGACATGGACTCTGTCAGGCTGTGTGGGAGACATGGATGGGAATGGAGAGCAAGATAATCCCCCACGGCTCATGGAGACCTGGGGATGCACTTTTTCTGCAGGCAGAAGATGGGCTTGGCTCACTCTGGAGAGGCTGCAGCCACCAAAAAGCCTCTCTGAGCCACAGCACACACCCAAGCCCTCCCCAGCAGGCTCCAGAGCCAGGCTGGGCTCCCAGGGGATGGGAAACCAGGGCAGGGCCCCGGATCACTGCCCCTTCCCAAAGCTCCCATCCCAGTCTGCACACCAGCACCTCACAGGATGTGCTGAGTGTGAACTGCCCTGAGGAAAACCCAGCTTTGGGGCTCAGCAGTGCAGTGAAATCAGCATAAGAATCCAAGATTTATGGACACGTTGCTTTTCCAAGGCTCTGTTTCCCCTCTGAAACCTCATGGTGCAGCAGTATTTGTGCAGTGATGCTCTGCAAGATCCCAGCATTGCTCCTTTGACCGTCCTGGCAGCTGATGAAGAGGAAGAAAAAAGGCCTGGAGGCTGATGCAGCTCATGGAACTGGAAGGGAGCTGCTGGATCCTGTGTCTTTTGGGACATTGCTCCTGTGGGAATGGTTTGCAAATCTTCCACTGTCAATTTGCTTCCAGATTTTTGCAAAACCGAAACATTGAAAAAAAAAGTCTTTTCCAGGAAATTTCTTTATCGGGGTGCTTTAATCTCACACACGTTTTGTAAGAAGAGGCAAAATGAGAAGAGGAATAGGAAAAAAGCTCAAAATCTTGTAGTCAATTAATAGGGCAGCACTTTGAAATGTGTTGTTGAGCTGGACAGTGATAAATTTTGGATTAGTTAGCAGCAGTAAGTCACTGTCTGCCTCTCTGAGTTCTGGAACCTTTGTTACCATTTGCTATTAAAAGCATATGTTAGTGAGTAATATAAAAACATTCATCACAATAGTCCTCCTCCAAAACCAAACAGTCATATATCTGTCAGCTTCTAGGTGGCCAGAAGAGCTCCAGCCCAGGAAATTTTTTTCCTGCAGATAAGTTCAGAAAGACCATGAAGAATATTCTATACAAGCAAAGACATGCCTAGAAGAATACAGCTCTGCTGGCTTGCTCCAAGAGGGAGGCACATTCAACTGAAAAAAAAAAAAAAAAACCAAACAGTTAAAATCGTTTTGGGTAACCAAATGTGGTGCTGAGGAGCACAAAAAGGAGTCAGAGGCACATGGAGGGTGAGCTTTGGTCTGGATGAATGTGAGGCAGACAACAAGAATGCAAACTGTGCTCAAATGATGCTGAGCTTGGATGTGGCACTCGAAAATCAGGAGCACAGGCATGGAGCAGCTGCTGCCTGAGGAGGGGCAGGGAAGCTGTTCCATGTGCTTGCAGGGCTGGATGTTACATGAACATATTGTAAGTTTCTCTGCAGGCAGGCCTGCAGAAAATTCTTCCCATGGGAAAGCAACTTTTTACTCTGTAGAAGTTTCTATAAACAAAATCTCTGAGTTGTGTTTCAAAGACATTTAGATTTCTCTACCTGTCTCCTAATAATAAGAGATAGAAGTTTTCTTCCTTTCAGCCTATGAGGTGAAAAGTTGATATCTCTGATTGTGTAAGCTATTCTGGCATTCCTTGGACGGAACTGGAAGCAGGAGCTTTGGATTGCTCCAGGCTGGGCAGATAATAGCCCAAATCCTTTGTATTATGGAGTCATGTTAATAAATCATATTTAACCTTCTAATATTATTACTAAGAGTCCTTTGTCAATGCACAAACCACAACAATAGCTGGATCTGCTGCTGACACGGGAGAGGGGATGTCTGGGGGCAGGAATGAGACAGCAGTGCTGCAGGAAATGTTCAACTGCTGCTTTTGGCAGCTCTGAGGGCTTCTGGTTGCTTAAAACAAATGTGAAAGAAGTTTTAGGCTGCATGTTGGAAGTAGACCAGTGGAGTTTGAGTTCCTTTGCTAATATGGTTCAATATGAATTTCTTCTGCACCAGCCCAGGCTTCCTGTGCTTCTCCCCAAAGCTCGTTCTGCCACGTGCAGGAATCTCTGTGCAGAGAGAAGGGCTCTAAGTACAAACAAAAAAGCTGTGCATTCTCCCGGAGTTTTCAACCAACTCTCAAGCTTCCCTCTCCTCTCAACTTTGAGGCTTTAATTCTGAAAGAATTCAAGTAAAATACAGAATAAAACCCAGAGGTTTTCAAACCTTATCTGTTTTTCTAGATTGCCAGAGAAGCCTTTTCATGGAGTGAAGCCATGCAGAAGGATTCACACTCTTGGGATTGTGTAACCCTTGGCACGTGGAATAACAATTGTTTTTAAAGCAGATATTCATTGTTTGTGCACAATGGACCTATATTTAGCTAAGAAACCCATGTTTTAAATTCAAATTCTCTTGGAAAAACAATAGCTTAAATTAGAGGGGGAATGTTTGCAAAACTGAGAGCAACTTTGGAAACACTTGGATGGTTCTGGAGCTTTCACTTTACCACCCCTTGGGTTGCTCATGCAAAGATCTGTGCCTTTGCATGGTGCACAGAGATTGTTATTTCCACACCAGTTTTTTTACGGATTTATTTACTGCTCTGTGTTGCTTTTGGCTCTGTTTGTTAGAAGATTTTCTATTTATATTGTTGTTGGCCCTCCTACACATTTGCAGAGACGAAGCTTGCTAAAAATAAAAATATTTGCCATGACCATAGTGCCTGTCACAGGAGGATGTCAGAGTGCTTTAAAACTGGTTGTAATCATTCCTCATGCATTGTACAAATGGAGTAAGAGATGAGCAGAGCCAGAGAGACCTTGCTGAGGTCCCAGCGTGTTGGGAAAATGTTTCTCCTTCTGCCTAGCACCGGCAGAAATTCGTTTTCCTCCAGAAGTCCATTTGTAGCCATTACATTTGCCTCTGGTACATCTTTCATAGCATATATTGATGTTAGGGGGACTTGGAAGGAGACACAAGGCTCTTTTTGGAGCAGAAATGAGAAATGTGGCTGTGGGGAAGTGCTGGGGGCTGTGGCAGGCGCTGAGACAAAACTCGTGCCTGGCAGCTCGTGCACACACCCCTGAACTGGCTCCAACCAGGCAGAACGGATCCCTGCAGCTCTCCCTGCCCCTCTTTGCTGCAAACTTGGGGCCCAAAGGTCACTTCTCACACTGCACTCAGCAGAAATTGTCCTCGAACCACCTTTGTGCTCCCAGTAACTGAACACCTCAGAGCTGGGACAGGCAAAAGAGGAGGAGATAAGAAAGGGCCAGAAATGAGTGTGGTGTGCTCGAGGAACCAGCCTTGGTCTGTGTGCTCAGAATTCCACCTTGCTGACTTTAAATGAATCAAAAGTGCATCTCTGTGCTCCAGCAGTGACCTCGGAAGACATCTGGGGACAAGACCACAATTTTAGCCCTGTAATTCTACTGAGCACCAAGTTGTTCTGATCCTGAGGCCAAAGGGCACAGAAATGTCCTCAGCTGCTGCTGCAGCAGCTGTGATAAATCATCTTTGATTCTATTCTGGAGTGTAAGAGAGATGAACATTTAAATACACGTTCAATCTGGTCAAACACTGCACAGATTCCACAATTTCTGCATTTCCTGTCCCTAATTTTAAAGCACTGCCATCCATGGCAACCCTGCAAGGAGCACGTGGCCCTTTTCACTTTGGGGATATTTGGTAAGGCTTGGGGTTTTTGTGTTCCTGCAGCCTGTCCCTGGGGAGCCTGCAGCAGATGAGATGGGAAGCCCAAGGAGAGCATGAGAACATCGCTGCAGGCGAGCAGCTCAAACAGAATAGAAACATCTCAGCCTCGTGAAAAAGTTTCTGCTTTGGGAACTGAACCCTTCTCCCTTCCCCACAGATGTTCCCACAAGGCCAGGGCTTACTGCTGTGGTTCATGCATTGACAGAGGACTCTTGACAATAATATCAGAAGGCTAAATATGATTTATTAACATGACTCTGTAATACAAAGGATTTGGGCTATTATCTGCCCAGTCCGGAGCATCCGAAGCTCTTGCTTCTAGCTCTGTCCAAGAAATTCTAAAATAGCCTACACAATTAGAGACAACAACTTTTCACCTCATAGGCAGAAAAAAAGAAAACCTCCATTTTCTATTATCAAGAAACAAGCAGAGAAATCCAAATGTCTTTAAACACAAATCAGAAATTTTGTTTATAAAAACTTATACAGAGTAAAAAACAGTAAAAACATGTTTTCCCATGAAAAAAATTTTCTGCAAGCTTGCATACAAGAAAACTTATAATATGTTCTTGCAACAAGGGCTGGAGTGTGGAAAGAGCCCTGGCACAGCTGGGACTGTGAGCAGGGAGCTCCCAGCCTTCCTCAGCAGCACTTCCAGCAGCTCGTGGGTGATGGGGAGAGGCTGGGAGCCCCAGGCTGGACACAGCTCTGGGTCAGGAGCAGGCACATCCCGGATTTCTGCCCCTCCCTCGCTGCTTCCCAGGGGCTGCTCCTTCTGAGATGTGTTTGCTGTCAGTGTGCCCTGCAGGACCAGCTCTGGGCTGTCTCAGGAAGGTTTCCCACTCCTTCTCCCACCACGTTTACAATGGATTTACAATGGATTTCTATTGCTGTGGTCTGTGCATTGACAAAGGACTCTTGATAATAATTTCAGAAGGTTAAATATGATTTATTAAAATGACTCTATAGTCAGAGGATTTGGGTTATAATGTGCCCAGGTACAGAGTTCGGATGCATACTTCTTTATGCCTTGTACTAGAATGCTTACAATAATCAGAGAGATAACAGTCTTTCACCTCATAAATTGAAAGAGAAACCCATATCTCCCATTACCAAGAGACAGGCAGAGAAATCTAAAAACGTCTTTAAAACACACACCAGAAATTTTGTTTACAAAAACTTATACAAAATAAAAAAAAAAAAACATTAAAAAATACTCTCCCATGAGAAAATTTTTCTTACAAACTTACGCACAAAAAAACTTACAATATGTTCTTACAACAGATTTCCAATGGATTTCCAATGGATTTCCAATGGACACTGTTGTCACCCGTGGCACTCAGCTCTCCAAGAGCCCTCTTGTCTCCGTGCTGGGACATGTGGTGGTGTGGGACAGCAGGGGATCCCTGGGCAGCACCACGGTCCCATCCACCACAGGATCCCAGGGATGGGTGCCCACAACCACTGGAAGGAGTCTTGGGAATCACAGAGTTCTATCGGGCACCTCCGAGGGGCTTTGGTTCTCTGGGGGGCCGTGGTGTCCCTTGCCGGGGTTTTGGTGACATCCCCAGCTCCCAGCCCCAGCCCCGTGGGGACTGTGCCTCCCTCCAGTGTCACCAGAGACCCTGGCAGTGCCCGTGCCAGTGGGGCCTCCAGGCTCCTCCCTGAGCCCGGGAACCACGGAATGTCCTGAGAGGGAAGGGGCCCAAGGGTCATGGAATCACACACTCACAGAATGGGACGGGCTGGGAGGGACCTTAAATCCCACCCAGTGCCACTCCTGCCATGGCAGGGACACTTCCACTGTCCCCGGCCGCTCCCAGCCCCAGTGTCCAGCCTGGCCTTGGGCACTGCCAGGGATCCAGGGGCAGCCACAGCTGCTCTGGGCACCCTGTTCCCCATCCCGATCCCTTTCCCATCCCGGTTCCGTTCCCATCCCAGTTCCATTCCCATTCCCATTCTTGATCCTGATCCCCTTCCCATCCTGATCCTGCTCCTATCCCTGTCCCATTCCCATCCCCTTCCCATCCCAATCCCAATCTCGTTCTTATCCCGATCCCATTCCCAATCCCGATTCCGTTCCCATTCCCAATCCCAATCCCATTCCCAATCCCATTCCCAACCCCATTCCCAACCCCATTCCCGTTCCCGTTCCCAATCCCATTCCCAACCCCGTTCCTGTTCCCAACCCCGTTCCCGTTCCCGTTCCCATTCCCAATCCCATTCCCGTTCCCGTTCCCAATCCCATTCCCGTTCCC